>VWZW01003882.1:0-154122 GCA_013397115.1 Edolisoma coerulescens | reverse complement strand
TTTTTTCCTCCCGGATCCTCTTTCAAGCCCACTCCACGCTGCCGCGCTATTACATGCTAATTTAATTTTACTATGGACGATATTTTCAGCATTTGCTGAGGACAGTAAATTTTGTAGTTTATGTTATTTCACTTTTTATGACTTTTTAACACTTAATAAAATTTTATTAGAGCACTTTTGTGTTTACAAGGCCACAAAACTCTTGGCAGGTTGTCAGAAGTCCTTTTTATTATGATCCTACTGATATACTGCGAGTAATGAAATAATCATGTCCAGAAATGTATCAAAGGCCAGAGGGATTATCCAATTTAATGGCTCTACAGATGCGCTGTGAGGGATACGGACAGGCAACGCGTCGACAGGCTAAAAGGCGTGTGCGAGGCGGAGGCAGCCCTGCTTAATTTCTTTCCCATTGCAGGCTGGTGCTGTGTTATCCTGGAGGCTCCGGGCTCGGTCAGGTGACTCCCGGTGCTTTCAAGAAAAATGGATTTATTCTGGTGCAAAAAGCTCTTTTCTTTTTATTCTTCTTAGGTGTGCATCTAATGCTGACGCGCTTTCTCTGGTGTTTCCACTGCTTGCGACACTCAGCGAAACACAATTTACTGGAAAACACCCAATGTCATCGAGCCATTGTGCAGTAAACAGTGGCTTTGGGCGTTAGGATTTAGTCATGCAGCCAACAAATAAAGACGCAGAAAAAAAGAAAGACCAAAATAAACAAACATAAAAAAAATCAAAAGCAGAACAAGCTGGTGAGATCAAATACAAGTATTTAAGAGCATTCTGTGAAATTATTGTTTTTGCTTTTGTCTTAGCAAGCACAGGGTTGTTGGAGTGCTCTCGTTTGTGCATGTGCCTTCTTTCCACAATGGTCTGTTTTTCTGCACTGCTTCAGTGCTATAGTCTGAGATACTGCAGCTGTTTTTAAGGCAATTTCCTTTTATTTTAAATAATTGTTCATTTAACATATGTTGTTAAACTCATTCTTGCATCAAAAGGAGGCGATTATACTTCCTGACCCTGACAGCAAGGTGGGTGGCTTTGTTTTATAATTAAATTTGCTGTGTTCAATTTCATATTTTTCTTTCTCTGCTGCTTCCTAAAGACATGCCAAAAAAGATAAAAGGTAGCAATAGTACCAGGAACACTTCAATGCCAATTTTGTCTCTTTAACACACATTGTTCCAGACTTTCAAGCTTCACAGGGACACTAGAAGGATATTCTTTCACAATTTTACAATTACTTATGTAATTCCCTGTGATTTTAACCCTGCCCCATTAAAGTCTCCAACAAGAACATATTTCATGATTTCCAAAGCAGAAAGAGGACTTTTTTCTTCCAGCACAAACATACGTATTGTATTCCAAGGTATCTCATTATACTGCCAATAGAGATTTCTTTTTAAGAAAACAGGCACTATCTGTGTATTTTTAAAATATGCTTGAATAATTCGTAAGGACTTTACAAACAGATCTGAAGACAAGGTTAGAAGCAATCAAAGAATTTATCTTCAAAATCATGACAATATATTAGAGGACCATATGTTTGTATATTTATTCATATAGTGAACCTGCCTCACTTTGGAAGAGTGCCTCCAAAATCAATGGGGCTTCTGGAGGAGTTAAAATAATGTACGGTGTTAGTAAATATGCCAGAACTTGGCCCAGGAGAAGTAATATAAATCATTAAATGCAGTTTAGCATCAGGACAGAAGTTTTGTTTTTCCAGAACAATATCATCTACTGTAAATCACATGTTTGCAGGTCAAGGTCAATTTAAACTTCTTAAACCTGTAACAGCAATCAAACTGGAAACCTGCAGGATGAAATGATGTGGTAAAAGAAGTGATGGACTGGAAACTGTTAAATTTGGAAGAGGAGTGGTTGCTATTGTTCTTTTGAGAGAAAGAGCAAACTTTGAAATGCTTTGAATATAAATATGTAAACATGCCACACATTATTTAATCAATGAAGCATCTAACTAATTTAACCCTTTCCTGGGGGCTTCAGGTTTTTTTCTGGAACATCAGAAAAGGCCTGAGGAAGCAGTTCCCACCATCATGGAAACAAACAGAGAGGCAAGACTCAGTAACTGGACCTGGACTGGTGCCTACAGAAGGTGTGCAAGGCTGACAAGATAGTCCTGGCTGAAAGAGAACAACCTTTGTGGAATAATTTAAGGAAGCAGCATGACTTAGGATGGCCCTGTCCCCAGCATGCACCAATACCACCCCCTGGAGAGGTCCCCCAGACCCCAGTGGGCACTGTCAGGGCAGTTATGTGGGTTGAGACATTCCCCTCCACCAAGGATGGCCAGAGTATGGTATGTGGGGAATGTGGGTCCAGGGAGAAATCTGTGGAAACTCTGTGACTGTACTTACACATAACCCCTGTTTCTGACTCATTCTCTTTACCAGCCCATCAAGAGGTGCACTAGTGAAATGCAGCACACTCGGCACACGGGGCACTGCCAAAACTACTGATGCCCTGGTGAACGTGAGAAGATACATATTTATCATTTCAACAGGCCAAACCCTACCCCTATTCAAGTTAGTGGAACTTGTGCCATTGTTGACAATGAGACTAGAATTGCAGTCATGATTAATTAGTTATTGATAGGCAATTACCTGTGAGCTTTGTAATGACTCTGTACTAGCAAAAGCACAAAGCTGGAGTACAGTATGCTATAGACTGCTGGATGAGCAATAGTAGATCAACAACTTATTTACATGCAACATGCCAACATCATGAAACTCAACCCAGAAGTCCCTTACTGAAGAAGAGAAGGTGTTCTGTAAAAGCCATTTTTGTTTTAGCCATAGAACTCTTATGCATAAGAGTGGGATTTGTGCAGTTAAAGCACACTCAATTTTCTGAAAAGAAATTTTAGGTTGATGATGAAGCCAGAAACTCAAGTACACTCCCTTCTGAAATCTATCAAGGGACTTCAATCAGGTTGAGATGAGTCCTTTTGCAAAACTGCTGGCAAAACAAACAATAGGTACTTTTTCAGGGCTGTTTGTTATTTTTATTTTTTGGTTGGCAAATCATTTGCTTGTTGAAAGGTGCCATTTTCCAAATCAGGAGAAAATGTAACAAAAATCACAGGTCCCTCAAAGTGATGAAAACATTCCCTGGGCCTTGGTTACTATTACTTGAGAAGGAAGATTATAGATTAGATATTAACATACTCCCCTGGTATTCAGGAGGCCATAAGACAATCCCTTCTCAGTAAATTAGAGCACAGACTGGAGTCCACATCTGCCACATCCCAAATGAGTGCCTAATGCCTAAATGATGGGATCTTTCCAGTGAGGCCACTCCAGGGAGTTCATGGGAAGAGAGAAAATAACAGCAAAGTTTAATTAACCTGTCTCATGAATTTTTAATAAAATTCCTGAAGTTTGGGGAGTTTGTGGCTTGTGACTGAGGCTGGAACTCCTGCCTAGGTCATCAATTGAGAAAAAACACACATTCCTATCAAAATTCTATCTTTTTTGTTCCATGTAGTTATCTGCTACAAAGTTTAGTATGCTGCAGATGTATTAAAGAATGGAAGTACATGAAGATAATGATATAAACCTAAAGTGTATAAAAATAAGACAGTTGAAGTGCTACCTACATTGTAGTTTTATTATAGTTTAATGGACATACGCCGATGAGCATTGTGCCTCTGTGTCCAATCTGATAGATGTACCCCATAAAAGCTTTCCTCACAAGAAAGTCAGATAAGTGAAACTCAGTAGAAAAATAGCTGTACTTTCTGCAGCTATAGATTATTCAATCAATGAAACTCCTATCTAACTCAATACTACCCACATCCTTGGATTTACTTTCTGAACTCTCATCTGAAGTATAAACTGGCTCCCCCAGTTTCCTCTTTTAAGTGTGGTAATTTTGAAAGCCCAGAAACCCTTCCTGAGGAATAAGCAGTAGCTCCAGACCAAGGGTTTTGTGGCTGAGACCAGAAAAGAATAGCATTTACAGTTCTCAAAACAGAGCTTGGGATTTGCTTGAACATAGTTATCCTTTGTAATGCAATGTCATTGAAGTTCTTAAGCTGAGTGGTAGTTATGCAATCATTTAATGTTTTCTATTATTTTGGCTTAGTCCCATTTTTCTTCTCCTTTATTTTCACTCCATGTAACTCTATCTATCTATCGATCTATCTATCTATCTATCTACCTATCTATCTATCTATCTCATTACTAGTTCTCAAGAAATTGTTAACATTTCTTCTACTGTCTGTTTCCTGGTAACTTGTGGAGACAGCTTTACTAATGGTAACCATAGCAGTAGAGAAACAGAGTCTAACACGACCACCTTGAAAAACCCAACTCAGAATAACTACAGTGAATCCGAGATGCAGTTCTTAGCTGGAGGAATTATAAACAGCAAACCCAACTGGAGAACTTCCTACCTTATACTGGAAAGTCCTACCAAACTTCTGTACTCATCCTGCTGACCTGTCAGGGATTAGGGGCTCTTATGCTATTTAACCTCCCCCTGTATGTGCCCTGTGCCTTCTGCATGTGAAGCATTGGCACAAGGGACAAACATGGCAAGGGTGCTCCCAGAGCCACTGGGAAGTGTCTGGCTGCCCAAGGGCTGCTCTAGTTACTCTCACAGGAAAACCCCCTGCAACTTGCTGAGTACATGATTATCTTTATAACCATTTTCCAGAGGAGAAACTGAGGCACTAGGTTTGAAGGTATTTAGGTCCCTAGGGAAGTCCCTCTAGCTGCTCTGTTCTCACAGAATCTGCATGAGTTCTGTTTTTCATCTTTACCTGCCTAAAATGTCCTGGTGAGTTTAAATGATATCTTCAAGGTTTCACAGATTTGAGAGGCAAATGAGGAAGATGAATTCATGCCCCTCAGGTTACCAGATTAGCCCTTAAGCACGGCAGGTAAGGCAGCATGAAATCTCCAACAGCAACCTGCCCTCACCTTCCTGAGTAAAACACGGTGTGGAGGGGAAGGATACACAGGGCTCTCACGGGCAAGTGGGTGCCGGGCAGCTATGGCAGAGGGATTAATCTGGGGTGTCACATGTGCCCCAGCACGTGCAGGTGCCTGGGATTTAGGGCGTTTAGGAGCAGCACCAGCACAGCAGCCAGTGCATAGGGAAGCCTGGTCCAATGGCTTTCCTCTCCCTTTTATGCTGGGATGGAGAGGAAGGTCTGTTTTCCCCTGGTGGCCGGGAACATTTCAAGCATCATCTTTTTGACCCAAATTCTGCCTTTAAGAGGGCATTATGGAGACTGTCTGCAGCCCACCCTGGTCTCTCAGACCATGTTGCTTCTCCCTCTCTCCTTGCATAGTCCCAGCCATATAGCTGGGAAGTTTGCCAGGGGAGATGGAGGGCTGATACAACTAGCAGACCTTTTTTTCCATCTTGATCTGTGTGCATTTCTTTCCTGATGCACTCTGAGGCAAGGGTGAGGAGATATTTATATCTCCCTTATCAATGAGAATTACCAGGATCTTAAAATACCATTTAGAAGTGCTGTAACAATGAACGTTACACTGGCAGTAGCTCTTTAAAGGTTTCTCATGTAAATAAAGACTGTCTCCAAGAAGAGTCCCATACATAATATTACACAGTAATCATCAGCTTTAAAAATTATTACAAACAAAATAAAATTCAGCATGTCAAAATGGATTTGGATTATGGGACCATTCAAAGCTTATTAAAGTGACAAACTTTAAAAAGCTGGAATGCTTAAAAGTCAGCACTTGTTCATGTGCTAGTTTGATTTAAAGAAGACTCTAGAGGCTTTCTTGAATTATATATTATTATATATTATATTCTCATGAATTATTCCCCAGACTTCGATGCCGGCCAAAACAGGGCTGCCACTAGGCCCCAAGTCCCTCCCTCTGCATGATCTGGCTTTTCACAGGAGATTCAAACCTGACAGTCCTTCCTCTCACATCCATACTTTTGGCAACTCTTTCTTTTTCTACGGGGAATTCTGGGGCCTTTATCTTCACTCACACTTAAAAAAATATGTGGTTTGAAATGCTTTAACACTTCTACTAATGCAGCATTTTCTTGGTGTGTAGCATAAGCTTGGGGCCTTTTCTAGTGGCTTGAAGGTGAGCTGGGGCACGTCTGTGCAGTGCTGCAGCAGTGCCTGAGCGGGTGCCCCACTGCCCCACCACAGCACAACACCACCCCTGCTGTGCAAATTGGGGATGTCCAAACAAGCAGTGCCTGCTCTGGGAATGGGAGTCAGACAGAAGGCACAGACAGCCAGGGCAGGAATGGAAGCTACAAAGAAGAGATTTGGTCATCCTTCACCATAAAGGCCATGAAGTCAGTCTGGCCCAAGGAATGTTCAGGGGTCTGGTCAGTTTTTAGACTAGTTGAAATGAGTCTTCTGTGAGTAAAAGTTTTAGCAGTTCATCCAGCAGGACAACTCTGCACATCAGGTTGCTGTGATTTAAGTGACATCCTTTTTATCACAATGACATTGAACCAACCTGAAAAATGTTTCAAGATACTAAATCCTTCAAGCTTGATATTTGGAATGGTGTCCTCTTTCAAAATTGGAATTTTCCCATCACTGATGACATCTTTGTATTATGGAGTCCCTTATCTTTCATTCTAATAATATTGCACAGACTTGTCTTTGTGACACACTGAAGGCCTGTGATAAAGTGAGGCAGTGAATTTTCTCACTGGGATATAAGAAAGAGATGTCTCCTGGACAGCTTCTGTTCTTTTTTTTTTTTTTTTTTTTTTTTTCCTCATAAATTCTGCAAAATCCTGCTACAAACCAGGAGATAATTCAAGACAGATAAACTTGTTATCAGATATCAGATATTTTTGAGACAGTAACAGTATCACAGGAAGAAGGTGATCATAAAGGCATATCAAATATAATACTTATTTTTAAAGTGTCTAAATGTTTTTTTTCACATTATTCACATGTCTTCACTGCTTCAAATTCTTACCGTCCAAACACTCTTCAGCCATTTCCCTGTAGGCTAACATTATGGTATAGTGATTGTATGTCAGTTTAACAGCACATTCTTTTAAAAATATCACCAGAACCAGGTAGGACCTGATCCACTGCCCATGGAAAATCAATTAAAGCCTTTCACTGCTAAAGCCTCTGAGTTGGTTGGTCTCATAGTGAATATTAGTAAAAGATAGGAAGATAAGAGCTGCTTTCTTGAAAGATTTGTACCATTCTCTGTGTACTCCCCATGTAAACCTGGGCTTGCTAAGTCAGTAGGTCTGTGTACATGCCTCACAAAAGATACACAAAGTAGGATGCTGTGTGGAGACAGAGAGATCTAAAAATTCCTACAAGTACTATAAGAAACATACATTGACATCAAAGCACTGCCTCTTGTACATAATAATCAATTCAGACTGTGGAGAGTGAAGAGGGTCCATTTTTAGTGTTAGTTCATTAAAAAATGTTTTTCTTTGGCAATACAGCTGGGATGATCACCCTGTATAACAGAACTTGCTGCAAATGCTCCAGACATATAATTTAATCAAAATACCAAATATCTTTCACTACAGTCGAGTTAACCTCTCTAAACTAAACGATTATTGAGGGGACTTTCCTCACAAGGTGAACTTCTGGCAGTGGAGATACAAACACACTTCGTGGGCGGAGTCTTTTTCCACTAACAAACTTTGGTTTTGGTGAAGTTAAAAATAAGGGAGGAGAGGGTGGAAGGGTCAGCCCCTTCCCGACATCTAAAATCTTTATCAGTACCAGCAACCCCTCGGCTGGTGTCAGTGATTTGTGGTATTGTTGTTTATCTGTGTATCACTCACTCGGATGCACTGTTTAGATCCAAAGGTCTTGAGACCATTTGCAATCTCTTCTAGGCTTGCTGTACCAGACAGGGCAGACATCTGGCTGTCAGTTATAATTGCATCCTGCACCAGAAGTTGTTTTTAAACACTCCTGATTCCCTTTGAACGCAGAGCTGTGATGCACAACAGTTTCAAGCCATTACTGCAAGAGGCAAAGTCAATCCATGACTTTAGCCGAGTTTGAAACAAGATTTATGAGAGACTGTGGGGAGGGGGACCACTTTACAAAAGGGTGGCTGTTTGAGCCTGCTTGGGTTTTAATGATACAGCAGTTTCCTTTCCAGCCCATACAACTTATTCTTTGAACGCTGACAGAAATAGTCAGAAATATATTTGTGGTGTTGCCATGTTTACTGTTTCCTGTTGTCTTTCTTTGGAAGTATTTTAACAGAAATTAGGACTTCACATAAAAACTCTACAGGCTCTGGGATGAAAGCATTTACTATTAGGTTTCCTTCTCACTCTGACTTGGTGGACTGTGATTTAAACCCTACAGACTCATGACAGGATATGATGCCAATTAAAAGCATGAAACCTAATTTTTTGACAGAATAATTACATAATCCCCTTTCTATTATCTGGCTAAAGGATTATTGACAGCACCTTTATTTCTCAGCCCAAATCTTGGATTTATTAGGCTAACAAACTGCTCTTGTTTAAATTATACAGGCCAATGAATATTGTTGAATGTCCAGGCGCAGGACTGCATTCAATATTGTAAAGGGATGTTTTTCCCCTGGTAATTGTCACACTGGGTCAAGAATGCACAGAAACGTAAGTGGACAGCTGGTTTTGGTTGAAAGCAGAGTTCTGATTTGCTGTTTAATACCAAATCAATTATAAAGTAATTTAATAACAAATCTTATAAAATAAAACATTGCAGTGAAAAATTCAGCTGGAATTTCTTCCAAGATCTGAATTCAGTTTGCATGAAGTACATAGGAAGTTCAGTGAAAAAAAATTACTGGAGTACAGAAAAGAAAGGCGTTAAGTCCTGCCTCTCTGAGTTGCCAGCCATGACTGCTTGAGCCCAGTACATGATCTACATTGTTTTGTGAAAGCAAGACTTTTGGTAAGATAGACCATGCGGATGCACTGCTGGAAGTGGCCTATCCCTCTCTGTTTTGACCTCATCTGATGCCAGTGAAGAGCCCAGGGGCCAGTATTTGCCATTCAGTTCAGCCCCTGGTGAACTACTATCTACATTACATATGGGTTTTCCCTGGAAAAGTTTCACATTTACATGCCTTTTGCGCAGCAGTGTCTGAAATGAGGAGGAATCTCTCTGCCTCATACATGCTCACATAAACTGGAGCCTGCAATTTCCCTAATCACTAAAATCCCCTCTCCCCACGTGTAAGTTGTTAACCTTCATTACATCCCTAGAGAGACATACACTAAGCAGAGGCCTGTTAAAATGAAAATAACCATCCCTCCAAATTGCCAAATCATCATATTAAAAAGTCCCCTTCTTATAAAGCAAGGTTCATCATTTGCAGTGCCAAGCTAATTCCTGCTCAGAGTTGAATGTAATTACTTCTGCAATATGATTTTATTTTTAAAAATACTTCATTGACTTATGCAGCAACACAACGGTACCTATTGTGTTAAATCTTCTTAAAGTCACATGTTTTAAGATGAAGATACACCTTACAGTTATTAGAAAATTCATATAGAGACTGCTTTCACATGTATACATGTATTGTAGAAAACACATGTATTGTTTTCTTTGAGCTTCAAGGTTAATTTTTACCCTGTGTGTTTTCCAGATGCACATGGGATTTTTGTCTCATTTCCTGTCTCATTCCTTATCTAAAATCTATTGCCATTTCATAATAATTAAAAAAAGAGCAGGTCTGTTGAGTGAGCAGAGGAACTCCAGTGCTGAGGCGGGTGTGTTAGTCGTTCTGAACCACCATTTTCTCGCTGTTGCATGTGGGCTGCAAAATGGTGGTTCTATGATTTTGATGGACAGGGACCTGCATTACACTCATCGTGCTCGCTTGTTGTGCGGTCATGAAAAACGCCCTCACCCTGGCTAAAAAGAGGCCGTCTTCTCTCGCCAGTGCTTGCCTTTGTGCCTGATTCCCTGCGCTTTCACAGCCCTCGGTCGTCTCAGGACTGCTCGTAATTCCTGTGTGAGATCTACAAAGCCACTAAATGCTAATTTCTAATTTAAAGTTTCTCAGGAGTAGCCACAGTGCTTGTGTGCATGACATACAACCCCAAATGGTAAGAGGACAAAATCACAGTAATTTTGTGTCTTGTGTGTTTATTAATAGAGGACCAAATGTCACGCAGGCAGCAGTCTCAGGACCAGTTTGTAAGGAGAATGAATGTTTTGCTCGTGAATAAATGGTCCCTCCAGATCAAGGTTGAGGTCATTGGCAAGATCTAGGCATAAGCTCATTCTAAAGCTATGTGCACATGCAAATAAAAGAATTAATACTTGACTGTCAGTATTGGTCTTTCATAAGACTTGTGTTCAGCCTAGTTTTTTTCTAAAAAAAAGTTGGATACAAACAGTTTATTCCACGCTTCAGTGTAAATATGTTGCTGGCAAAATAGCAGCCAAAGCAGGCAGTGACCTTGGCTACCACTAGCTAGCTATCAGAGAGCTCAAAAAAAGAGGGTTGCGAAAATGCTAACGAAATGGAAATTGTGTGTGATTACCCATAGCAGGATGAGCATCCTCTTTTGCCTGGGAAGAAATAACTTCCTTTCACCAAGGTATGCAGCCGCTGTAGCACGTTAGAGAAAGCAGCTTCACAGCGTGCCAGTAACCACGGATGGTACACAAATACGCTCGCGGTTGAGAATCTATGGGTACCTTCTCCCCAGATAAAATAGATTCACGGCAACAGTATTTATAGACTGCACAACAATATTATTTTTCTCTCTTTGGTTTGCAAGGGTTGTAAATAGAAAAAAGAAATGACTAAGCTATTAAATCTAGGAATAACAAGGCTCTTAAAGCCAGGTTTATTGTACCGGGGTAGGTAAAAGCTCTACGTTTTTTGATCTGCGGGTGTTAAATATCCTGTCTGCCCAGGATCCCTGCTCGGCTGTTATTTATCTCCGAAGCTTTGGGAAAAAGGCGCGGGCAGATGTCCCTANGGCCGGGCGCGGCTCCCCGCGGGTCCCGCAGCCCCCGCACGGCCGGAGGGGGGCTCCTCTTTGGAGGAAAATGAAATGAAACGGTCCCCAGTGTTTTGATTTTACTGACTTCTAAGCGCTCAAGCCAAGTGTTATCCAATTTTCCCCATACAATCTGTTTGGAGAGCTAGCAGTGCATTTCAAAATGGCTTATTTTGATGACATGGTCATAATTCTAAATAATTTGATTTCCAAATATACACATCATATCGTGGCCTTGCCAGAAAATCGTTCTATTGAAAGTCTTCTGTCTTAAGATTTAAACTAAATAAAGGAGAAACGATTACATGATCCAAGCACCTTTCTGGGGGAAGGGAGTGGGGTATGATGTGTTTGCTGGGAAAAAAAAAGCTAAACAAAGAAAATATTTTCCAAACCCAAAAGCTTCTTTCTGAGGGTCATGAACCGGAGACATTGTGGGTACTGTCAAAAATCTAAAGAGGAAATGAAAAATAGCACTTGCTCCTTTTGAATGCATGTGTGTATTTTCTTTCCTTGATGGCTGGAGGAGCCTGCATTCTAACGAGGTTTCACAGAGCACTAGAAAATGCAGAAATATGGCATAATCCCTTGGTTCCTTCAAATAAAAAATCAGAGAGTGTGTTTAACATACAAGGACTCTGTGTGTGTGTGTACTAAGCTGTATCTGCAAAGCAGACCTTCCATGTATATATATATTGTATGTATGGTGGAATTTAAATCTTCAGTCTCCAATAAAATTGTATTCTGTAATAAAACTGCTGCACCTTGACTCCAGACTACACTCAATCCCAAATTAAACACCCCATTTACTCTACTGTAACAAGCAGAAAGGGTTGCTACAGTGAACACTATTACAGACAGGAAAGGCATATTATCATTCTCTTTACCTTTTGTACATATGACAGCAACACCTAAACAGCCCCTGTGAGTCATATTTTTCTCTAGTTCCTGGCTCCTCTTACAAGAAAGAATTGATGAAGGGAAAAGGTGGATTGAAACATGATACTTAATTTCACATCGCTCCCTTAATTATTTAGCAAGACAGACAGACAGCTCCAGACATTTAAAAGCAAGCAGGTAGCATATTTTACTACAAAATGTCTTCCTGGATTTCATGAATAACTCAGTGTCATAAACAGAAACAGCTGGCATGCTGAAGGCTGCGTAGATTTCTTTATGCATTATATATAATGTAAATGCTTCCCACATAATGCACACGAACTATCCGCTTCATATCAATGTTTGTAACCCACAAATACCATAAGTAATATACCAGCGATATAAAATTAGGGGACTTAAACTTGTTAATACAGGTTATATATTTAAATGCCATTGTTTAGTGGCCATTTATCTATTGTTTAAAGGTCTAACTATTTCAGATGCATGCTGTTCTTGGGTGCTAATTTTCCTATCTTTCTCTAGGAAAGCCATTATAGAATTTTGATGTTTTTGTTGTGGTTATTAAATTAGAAATGGGAGCTCACTGAGTGTAACAGGAGGAGGGAAAGGCTGTTGGTGCTGCTTTGTCACGCCGAGCGTGGCCCAGGGGAGCCCTGTACGCTGCGCCTGGGGCTGGGCCGAGGCTTTCAGCTGTACTCGGAGGGGAGATTCCCTCTAGCGGACTGAGGGGGAATTTTATCCCCCTTTTCGTGCCCCATCTTCATTTATTAAATACAAGGTACCTTCTCTAAGGATATTCTTGGCTATTAACCTTCATGCATGAGACAGGAGCTGAAAGTTAATAAAGAAGGTATTTCTAATCAACTATGGTGATGTGAGGCACAGAGAAGTCATACTAGTAAGCCAAGAATGTGAATCCCCAGGCCCCTCACAGCTGAAGATAATCTGAAAAGAGTTAGAAGTTTGAAGTTTTTTTAGATCAGATGTCTAAAGTGAACAAGGAGGGCTCCATTCCCAGACATCTGATCTAAACCCTTCGAGTCCTGGGAATTTTGACTCCAGATGAAGGTTCCAGCTCTGCAGATGATCCTTATCTTTAATGGGACCAACTCAAACAACCACACATAGATTTGTTGCCATTGCAAAGGACCCAAAAAAAGAAGTTGGCTCCCAGCCTGTAGCTTCGGGGGAATTAATTCCTTGAGCACAAGAAGTCTGAGTTTGGCTCACCTCTGTTTAAAAGCGGAGTAGCCTAGGAAAAAGCAACAGGCCAGAAAAGATGAAGAATAAAACATATGACTGAAGTTTAAGTTTTCCTGGGCCCATGCAGGGCCTTGTTCATAGTGTTGCTGGGCTAGAGACTCTATTAACATCTACTGTAAGTTTTGTTCTGAGGGATCAGATTTCTGGAGCCTGAGACCAGTTATGATACATCAGAGAAAGCCTCATAATAGGAAGCTTTATTGCCTTCTGCTAAGTGAGCCAAAGTCAGGGGCTTTCCCTTGTAAGCATAAGGCTGGGAAGGGGGGAAGGGGGAAGGAGGAAGGGGGCGGGAGGGATTTTTTTCTTTTTGCCTGATGTGTTTCATCCTTCCCCACCTCCAACATCAAAGTGTTTGCTAGGGCAAGTCAGCCCTGTGATTCTGGAGCTGTGTATTTCCCCTCTCCCAGTAGTTTCCATGCCCATTTCCTATGCCCCAGCTGCCAGAGCACTAACTCTCTGCTGCTTTAATCACTCCATTAATCAAGCCTTTGCAGTGATCAGCACACTAGCTCTCACTGCCACAAGGAAGCCTGTTACTTCTTCAGGACACATAATCTCCCACTAGCCCTCCAAGGATTTTTACTCAACTGAGCCATATTGATCCACTAGCTAAAAAGGGTATTTCACTCCATTTTGAATTAGCTGCGTTTTTAACATAATGTAGCTCACGAAAGGCACAACTCGAGAATAATTCTTGTATTAAGGGCACTATGAAGGTGAAAAGACAAAGCCATTTCATAGCTAAGCTTCACAGACACTGTGATTTCATTAAACAGACAAACACTGCCATCAAATCAAAGATCAGCAGATACAAACAAGTCGTTTCTGCTGGCTCCTAGAGAGCCATGACTGTATCCCCATGGGCACAGGGGACTGTCATATAAAGGCATGTGTACAGACAGTCTCCAGTCCAGTCAGAGTGGTTTATTAACTACTATTTTGTACTGGGTAGTGCCAAAAGATGGTAGATCCTATTATGCTAGGAGACTTTGAAAAATTTAAAATGTAGCCATAAAACAAAAGATCACAGTAAAGCCATACACAGAGCAAAAATAAATTACAGGAAAACTTAGTAACCTTCAGTGGCCTCTTACACTTCTGACTCTTGCAAGGGGAACAGTGTAGTACTTGAAAATTATTTTGCAATGCCTTTTGGAGAGCAAAGACTGGGCACTGCTGACTTTCAGGATGAGAATGTCATTTCCAAAAGTTAAGGGAAAGCAGGGAGATTCCTGCATGCTCAGGGAAGGTGCAGCTTCTGCTTAGTGCAAGGTGGGGCAAGGCTTGTCCCTCAGTAGCTCTGACTGCCTTTGCTAGGAAACCTGTCTTCCCACACATCTGACCTCCAGCATGCCTCGCCTTTTCCTGAGCCATCCATTTCTGAAGCCAGGAAAATCAGGAAAAAGGAAGGAAACCCCAGAGCTGCGCTAGAAAATACTCTCATCACTACCACCATCACTCCAGCAATATGTGAGAGTGAAGGCAAAGGGGTGGGATGAATCCTAGCCTGCTGAGAAGGACAAAATCCTTCCAGCTGTGTCAAGAGATCTAGCAAAGAGCAGTTTCTACAGGAGTGGAGACCGAAAGAACTGGAAGTTAGAGCAGTGTGCTTGCTGATGGGAATGGGGGGCATATAAAGCAGGTGTACTGATGGTCGACAGCTTTGAGTTTTCAGACATAAACACATTCTAAAATTGTCAGAGTCCAGTTTATATAGCTATTAATTCCCTTCCCAAATCCAGACCTGAATTCTTCAGTGTGGGCCAGAATTGGGCAATGCACTTGTCTCACACGAATGCACACAGGCACACGTGTGCACAAACACACACACTCATTCTTGGGGTGGACACCTGCAAAAAGATCAGCAGCAAATAGAAGTGATACACCTCGAGCAGTTTCCAAGTACAAATACTGATGCTGTACGGTCAGAACAAGAGTTTTGCAGAATCATTTCACTGAAATATTTACTTTTCTATCTGCTGTGATTGCATGTTTAAGCTTTCCTTTCTGTATATTACTGCTTGTTTTCCTGTTTAAGTTCTCTAGCTCTTGTTTTGTAAATGTGCATCAAATCCAAATGACATGTTTGCATGTGTATGCTCAATGAACAACACAAATTATTTATCCCTTGGGATAAAGGACTTGAAAATGCAGATGGTCTTGATACAGTCTAATAAGAATGTAAACAGGAAAATATCTTTGTTGACTTATTTCTTAGTAATCAGTAATAATTAGTTATTGTCTAGAGATTCATTATATTATTTCATAAACCTTACAACAAACAATAGCGAAATGAAATCAACTTTGATTTTCTCAGTATTCCTAAAGATAACATCAGATAACTTCCTTTGCAAAACAACAAAACCTCCATTTTCTATTGTTTCTTTGGTCTACATCAAATTTAAAGGCAAAAATCAAGATAACGAAAAGCGTCACAGAATTTTATCTTGCCCCTCACTTCCACGGTTTTGCAACCAGGCTATTTCATTTTATTTTTTAAAGTTGCATACTTCAAATTACCACCCTCATTAGATGTCAATATTAAATCTGTTGTGTGGTTTTAGCTCTGAAATTATTTCCCTTTCTCACCACTTTTGGACCGATTATTTCCATGTTCTGCTTCCCCATTTCAGCTGAGGAAACAAACCAAAATCTTTCCCTCTGTCACTGTTCCATAGGCTGTTTAGATTCCAGATAGTCAGATCTATCTCTTGTAATGACTTAGCAATTTTTCAAGAATGTTTCAATTTGTGGATTAATATTGGCAGGAAACTAATAGCTGTATTTGGCTTTAGCAACACTTTGTTGTATAATGCTAATCCTTTCCCTGACTTCTAGTGTGAGGTAATCACAAAGTTACTCCGAGGGTTGGCACGCATGGCTGTACTCATGTCAGGGCAAATCAAATGCAAAAATCATCCCAGGGAGAAAATGCAAAAGGATGTGAGCATGGCTGAAAAAGTGAAAACATCCAAGGAATGCTCCTCTTTCAGCCCTTTTTGCAGAGCTGTGAACTTGCACTGTCACAGACTGCTGTTACTCCTCCTGGCCCTACCAAGCCTCTCTCGTCTTTCTTCCCTGCTTGCTCTTCTGCCTTACCTCTGTCTAGATCTGTCTAGTGTTCATCCACCAGCCTAAAGCAGTCTTCAGACATGTTCAGTGTCTTGCTCTCATGGTGTTTCATACATTGGTAGCACACATTAAGCAGGAATGGCTCAACCAATTGGTCAAGTGCAATGATGGCTCACTATTTTAAGGTTGCTGTTAATATTATTATTAATTTTGGTATAATTTCAGAAATACCAGTAATGTGTTTTTATTTTTCCATGTGTAAGGCAAGTAGCTGTCAGGCTATATTTTCTAATGCATCTATCTGTTAGTGTGCGTTAAATTAAAATAGAAGGGAAATTCTATTTCCCTTGGATGGTGAACTAATGCAGACTAAAGCTATCTGAATATCTGTGTGAGTAAGAGGTGATTCAAGTCAGGGCAGATGGGGTTTCCCGAGGCTGGGATACAAGCCTGATTGAGAAAAAATCTATTTTCTATTGCATATATGTTGTGTGAGTTGTTATAGAGTTCCCTGTGCTGTTGCTCTGCAGCATAACTACCAATGGCCAGAAACTGCTCAGTTAGCATTACAACTTCATTTAATATAAATTGAAATAATCTCTGTATATGTCCATTTTAATATGGGAATAATCAAATTAGCACCCTACTGGAAAAGCTTAACTAATACAGAAAAATAACAAGTGAAGTTACTGAAAATAAAAGATAGTACACGTTGACATGTGGGTTGGTATTGATATATGAAACTATTCTAATCTACAAGAACTGCTCATCTTGTAAAGCTGTGCTTTATGCCTTAGTAGTGTTTGACCTCTTGATAGATGGAGCCAGCACAACTGTGTAGACTGGTGCTTTAGAGGGACCAGTGTTTGCCGCAGTCACTGATGGCAGTTTGGGAATTAATTTAAAAAAAAAAGGAGAGGAATGTCTCAGGTCTACCAACTAAAATGCCACAGAGGATGGAGAAATCTTCACCTAAGAACCAGTCTGATGTAAGGAAATGTACTCTACTGTGAGACTGCCCTTTTCTGACAGTTTTTAGAGGAGACTGACCACATCCTGGGGAGAAACTGTGGGACTCCCATAGAAAGACATAGCATCCCCCATTGGACTCCCCATCAGTCCCCAGCAAACAGGCTCCCATGGAGCTGCCTGCCCCTAGCTGGTTCTGCTGACTGAATAGGGCTCAGGAGCACAAGCTCACTCAGGGCAAAATTAAATTTACTTGCATACTGCCTAGTAATTACTACCAAACTGGGCTGTAGCTCATCATTGGCCAGCTAGAATCTGTAAGCTCAGCACTTGGGGATAACTACTGGGGTGCATTATCTATAAAAACAAAAAATTACTTTGCTGGATAAGGCACACACTTATCCTCCTTTTGTATAAAATTGATTGTAAAAAATCATGCTAAGAAAGAAAGGATAATATCCCTGTATTATAGGTATTTCTTCCTAATCTTTCCAGCATTTCTTTAGAACTCAAGTACAGGAATGAGGAAAAAAATCTGAAAAAACACTATCTTCAGTCTCTAGCCCAATCTGCCATGGATTCTGTCCAACACACTTGTCTGTCTTATTCTTTCAGCTTTTTAAGTGGAAGTAATATTAATTCACCTTTGTAAAGTGCTATGAATTCTTTAGATGGAAAAAGTGCTGCGTATGTTGAACCCTGAACTCAATTTTGGCAGGTAAGTGAAGAAATTGATTTTGAGCCTATATTTATTTGCAGTTTTAAATTGCACTAACTTCCTTAGAATTACTCCAAGTGCACAAATGTGTAATTGGCAGCAGAATTCATCCCATATGTTCTTATAGACCATTTGTCTAGTCACTGAACTAGAGCAGGCAAGCAGACACCAGAATCTGGCTCTTTGTATCTTAAATTGTTTTCTAAAACCAATAAAATCAGCTTCACTTTTATAGGTTTTTTTGTGTTGTTTTGGTTTTTTTAATGAACTGCTAAAATCTAATTTTTTGTTCCTTTTTTTAATATGCAGTGCAGAAATTTAACCATGCCACAGTGGAGTACAGTGAGGGCCAAATTCTAATGTCTATTATTTGAATAGTTAGATTATGTAAATCAGTTGGTATCAGAACTGCTTCTTTAGGTTTATCTTTTTGATCTGTTGCAATACAGGTGTGAAAGATATTTATTTCATTTTGCAATAGCTGATTTTTTTGTAATGGCTGCTACAAGAAGTATTGAATTTTTATCTTTTAATAAATAATAATTATAGATTCAGAAAAAATCATTAGGTATGAATTATAGCCACTGTAATCATTATAAATACATTAACAACAAACGGTCAAGCCAAATTAGAAAAGCTCTATTAAAAATTAAATAAAAAGATCTATTGAGTAAACAGATGTCTCTTCACAGCAGACATATCCCCACAGTTATTGACTGAAGCTTCTAAGTATTAGGAAATGACCAACCATGACAAAACAGTACTAAAATAATGCTCCCTAAAATACAGCTTGCAATGTTTCCTTGATTGGGCATGATCAGGAGGGTAATTAACAGATTTGTGTGTAATATTCTCAGAAATCCACTGGCTTCTATATGGAGATCTAAATTATATGCTTAGAAATAATTAAAGAGTTCAGGGAGCAAATCTTTAAAAGAAGAGCTCTCATCCAAGATGACTGTACTTTAAAGGTGACCATCTCTCTGTTGAGGTCCTTTTTTTACCTTCTGCAGATAAAAGGTTCAAGAGAACAGTAGAGAAGAAAATTACAGCAAATGGACTATGAACTTTGGCAAGGTAGAGCCCTCAATTCCAATTTGATTCAACTCAAATAGAGTGGGGAATGTGTAAAATCTGGTAGGATTGGGCCCCCAACTGCTATTAGCTTGCTACAAGAACTTATTCAGCAAATAAGTATGTGACATAAAATGTATAATCCTACAGTGTCAATGCCCATATTTAAAAAGTACTTAAAGAAGATTATACTTCAATTATTATGCTACTTTGCTTTTACAGAGGGCTAAATCCGATGCTTTAGATTTAACAGCAGGGCTAACTTCCAGGCTAAACCAAAGCTAGTTTAAGGAATTGAAATGGCTCCAGTTTTTGATTTAAAACAGGTTTTTACTCTCAGTGATCTCTGGCAGTAAACACACATATTTTTCTTTTCAAGATGGTTTATGATCAGTGATTTTAGTTCACTCCACATTACTCTACCACATGTCCTGAACTGCTTGGGACAATCCCAGATTAGGAAGTACATTCATAAGTCTCACACAAAGACTACTTTATGCAGAAATAACAAAACGTCCTAACATCTGTTCACAACCCATTTAGTAATAAGCTCATATACCTTGACACATTCAAAGAAGGTCTTCCTAGAAGTTACCATTATCTCTGGGAGACAAAGCAGCCAGGTGGGGTTTGCACATGCACTTTCTTTAAAACTAAATCTAATTACCACTGATGTTGCTGCAGAGGCCATTAAATTCTGCTTGCAAGGTGGAACACCTTAGCTCAAACTGAATGGCTCAGTTGTGTGGCAGATCTGAAATACACAAGGGCAATGGTGAACATTCCCTGCCTACCTACGAGTCCCAGATAATCATCATATCTTGTCATACAGGGAAGAAAGAGCCATGACCAAGGGAAAAGGAAACCCATGGAGCCATCTCCATACTGTAGTCTCTGTACTGGTAGTCTCTTGAGAGACCATTAGTCTCGCAAGAAAGAAGCCATGAGCTATTGCCCTTTGACATTTACAGTTTCTATTTCAGACCAGAAGGAAGGTTCATGCACTCAAAAGTTCAAGTGTCTTTTTTTCTCAGTGATGACAATCACTCTTATAAAATGTCACTTATCCCTATAAACTTGTTGCTCTGACTCCTTCACAGACTCATAACATCAAATCCTCATCAGAATGATGCCTGTTAGGCACTCACATGACTACCATTCAAAATTTGGCCTGTCTGGACAGTAACAGACTGTTCTCTGATGTGGGTCCTTGCTTTTTTAATACTGGAATGATAAAGTTAATTGCAGTTTTAGTGCCCATTCCCTTTCCACAGATACCCTGATTTAATGTGAGGCAGTTGATTTATTATGAGGCACAATGTGAATACTTGTTTTCACCTCCTTCCCTTACCCACACCCCATTCCCACGTGTTCTGGTTGAAAAGTTCTGCAGCATGTAAGTGCCATCATCATCAACACCTACATCATTCAACCCTCTTTGTAAGGATACCTTTACACTGACTGCTGAAGCCTACAACCTTTACAGTCCGAGCAACCTAAGTTGGTCAGGTCAATGCTATTTTGGCATGTGTGCATGACTTACAGTGGTATTTTTCATTGTAGTAGAGATACACTGTATAAACAAGAGACACAAAAATCCAGTAGTGTTTGGAGTGCTCAACAGTCAGAATGGTTTCTAATTTTTAAGGCAACTTTTTGAGGAAAGAGATGACACTGCAAGTAAAAGTAATAAAGCCTCCCACAAAATCATTCATTAAAACAACAATTGAAATGTACATCTTAAGTGACACAATTGTCATACATCTGGGTATTTAAAATCTATTTATATTCTAGCGGGAAAAATGCTCCCTGCTGCTGCCTGGCCTGATGCAGATCAGAGTAACAGTGCTGCATCACTTAATGTTGTGTGGTAACTCTTACGTTCCATCTGAAAACACGTTAGAGATAAAAAAGAAATAATAACAGGAAAGAGAAATTACAGGGTATAATGCAAAGAAGAGAGATGTTTTCAGCTGAGATTTGAAATCAGATTGAGAGTCAATGAGGTAGAGAGATAAAGAAAGGCTGTTCCAGATGGCGGGAGCTGCAGAGCAGAAGGCTGTCTCACCACCAATTAATTGAATGAAACCCACCCACCAGTTTCCCATCCTGACTCTTTTCCCAAACCATGTTAGGCTCAAACCTTGTGGTGTGAAACCACAAGAACTCAATGTGAAAAATTCCATGCTCTTGGCATGCTGTGGTGAGAAACTCCCACGTACAGATCCATCTGCAGCAAGGCCCTGCATTCAGACAAAACTTTTCTCTCCCAAATGTCACAGTTAAGCCCAAGAGATGATCCTACAGGAGCCCGTCCGTGCCCAGTGGTGAACAGCTCCATCCCCAGACCGCTTCATGCATCTTGAGAGCTGCTGCTCATCCCCGAGGCAGCAGGCTCGTACCACAGGATGGGTGCTGCTCTCTGGGCAGAGAGCACCATACAAGGGGAGGCTTTCGTGGGTGTGCTGGGAGGTAGCTCATGTACAGCATCTTTGTTGTGAGGCCACGCCAGTGTCCATGGCACCTTATGTATGGCTGGTTCGGCCTTCTACACAAGCACCCGTGGGATGCAGAGTTCTGATACCAACATAAAGTAGCTCAGCACTTTATCAGAGCCTAAAGGAAATTCCTCCCATTCAGGGCTGGGTACACAAACATCATACTAATACGCTTCTTCGGAGAACTCCTATACATCTGGAGTTTAATGCAACATAAAACGACCACTGTGATAATTACCCTTGCACAGTGGAATTCACCAAAGTGAATGTAAATATTACTCACACGATGTACATACTGTAACAAGAGAAAGCCTGCCTCAAACAGTATTCCTAAGCATGTCTCACCAAACAAGGATAAATCCTGACCACTAAACCAACAGTTCCTCTAACAGCATCAACAGCTCACCCTGAGGAACATAGCTTTGCCCTGTCCTATGCAGCCCATCAGAATAAAGCTATTTCACAGAAGCACAGGTTCAGAAGCCGTGGTTGGCTCAGCCTGGTGCCTCTTCTTTGTACAGAGGAGCTTTCACTGATCTTACAGCACAAGGGGAGGAGAAGCAGTTTTTCAGACATTTGGATTTCAGGCAGTACAGGGCTTTTTAGGTTAAAAGTAAAGCCTTCTTTTTCAAAGGTAAACCTACAGGTACTCTGTAGAGGTCAGTGGTCAGTTTGCAAGAAGAAGCATCCCTGAACCATCAGAATATTGTGCTCTCCTTCAGCTTCAATTTCTGGATAATTTCCCCTCCATGTCTGGAAGATCTGATTTGCAGTAGCTGATTTTGAAGGAAGCATAATCAAAACCTCTGCATTTGTGTAAGCCATCAAAAACTTCTGGCTGTGTGTAAGTGACAGATAGAAGCTGAAGTAGTTATGACTGCTTCCTCACTTGATAGCAGTTAAAAGTTCTGGGATGTAGTTCCACTGAACAACAAAAAAATAAGTGATGCTATCAGTTAAATCCATGACCTTCAAGTTATTTTGGGGTAAAACTGGAATAATGCATGAGTGACTTGTCTCCCAAACACTGTAAATGTAGATTCACAATATTATTTGATTTTATTCCTTTACATAATTCTACTTATCACAAATCTGAAAAACTAGATAGAATCTATTAACGAAGTGATGACAAAAATGCCATGTTAGACTTCCATTTATTTTATCATTAAAAAGATTTACAGCCTGTACTGATATCAGATTATAAAAATTAGGGCCCTCCATAAATTAAAAGGGCTTGCTCTTGCTGAGCTATAATAAGGGAGCTAATATGTCAGATTTGAAAGGTCTGAGAAGCAGAAAAACAAGCAATAATGAAAAGTGAGATCTTAAAAGCATGTAGAGATTTTAAAAGTGGACTTTTGTAGAATGCAATGAAATATTAGTAGGAAAAGGTAACTTGCCAAAATAACTACACTGATCGTCCTCTCATAATAGCCATCATGGCAGAATCAGTAATAGTCTTTTTTTTCATTAAACAGGCTCTGATATAATGGCATTGAATTCCATGCAAATATTCTACTTCTTTAGGAATAATTTATTGTAGCTTTACTGGAAAATTTTAGTTGGATCTTAAAAGGTTTTATGGCCTCAATTATAGCACTTTTACTCCTAATAATCAGTATTGATTTTACCCTATCATTCTTCTTAAAGTTTCTGTTGGTTTACATAGAATCCAAATCTTGATGGAGTTTATAAAGTGGTATTTTCATTCTAAAATCATATTGGTTTATGTAATTATTCCAGCCCTCAATAGTCTTCTGCTATATCACTAAAAATACAACCCAAATCTTAGTTTCTTTGTTAGTAGGAAGCAAGTGCAGTGTAAGGCAGTAGGAGGGAGACAGCTGATTACCAGGACTGCTCAGTGCCCTGCAGTTGTGCTCTTCCCAGGTGCGCTTTCCCTGTACCAGAGCCTGTTTCTCACCTGTGGTTGCTGCCTACGCTCCTATTGCAGTGCCCCAGAGAGAAACCCCAGGAAACATCACACACTGACCTGCATGGAGCTTTCATCACATACTCCTCCTAGGAAACAGAGCCTTTTGATCAGCTCTGTGCACTACAGGCAGATGCAAGGGACCTGTCTGTCCCAGCTGTTTCTCTGCTCAACCAGGCTTTTCCAGCTGAGCAGCTCTCTCAGGCTGTGACACTGATGCCTCTGAGTTGTGACTTCTCAAGCCACAACCCACCCCATCATCATCTGCTGCAGGCCATGCCACTTTCCTTAGAGTTAGCACTACAGCGTGTGAAGTCTGAGGCACAGAGACTGCCCTCTCTTCAGAAGGGCTGCCCCTACCCAGGCTTCTCCTGGTGACAAACAGCAATGAAGTGCTGTCACACGAGGTGTCCCAGCACTCGCTGGAGCTGGAAGCTGTGGGGAAGGCTGTGATTCAGGCAGCTGCCTCTTTTCTGTCCCATGGGGCATAACTTCCTTGTTCTCTCCATTGAGCAAAACAATGAGGAATAGAGGCACTTTGATTGGTTAGCCCCATGTTTTATTCGGCTTTAGACAGATAAAATTTGACTTTTTTCTCTGGAGGAGGGCAGTGGTTAAGTGACATTCTTGAAGGCTCTGTCTACAGTGGGTATATTTGTTTATATTTTACCAGGAGTATCTCCACTTTCCACTCAAAGTATAAGCCTCATTTTGTCCTTGCCTTTTCTGACATAATTAAATGGTGACACACATATACAGACATAGTTTAAATATGGACTTGCTTTTTCAACTAGGAAGAATATGGAACAAACATGACAAGCAGTCTATGAAAGGAATGGTATACAGAAAATTTCTGTGACTGTTTCTGTTGACTTATACACCTGCTTCGCAGGGGCTTCTACTGTGTCCCTCTGCTCCCTTACGCTCCTTTACACTGTTTATTTCAGCATCTTTGAAAATGAAAAGATCCCCTTTTGTTTCAGAATCAGTATTTGACTGATGAAAAGAATGAACCCCAGGGGCTGTCTTTTCCAATCAGGCACTGTACAAGCACTTGAGCTGACTATGTTCTGCAGAACATTGAAAACATGGCATGCCCAGGAAATGTTTGCCATCACATTAGTGATGCTGTAATGGGCACCACAAATCACCTGGACATTAATAGAATGAAATCACTTACTGCCTCTGAAAGCAGCTTTATTCTCAGTTGGTGTCCTGAAAGCACCATGTGTGCAGTCTAGAGTTTCTATCACAAAGGAAAATTTTTCAAATATCATAAAAGACCTGTTTTACTTGCTGCTTTTGGGGTTTGTTTAAATCTCTACTGATTATTTCTGATGGCAATCCCTTAAACACAACTGGTGTTGGGAAAAAGCCCCATAAAAAATAAATTAGTTGTCTTACAAACTTTTAGTGATCTCCGATTTTTCTAAAAGCTGTGGCAGGACAGGATACACATGACTTCTAATGACTGCCCTTGCTCTCACCTAACTTCAATAACGCATCAAACGTGTTTCTTTATCCTGTTATTGCTGGTTTGTAATTTGATCATCAGACAGATTTGAATTCTCCCCAAGCTGTTCCAACGTGTCTGTAACAGAAGCAGAGGTACCTACGTGCACTTCCCATTTTGTTCAGAAAATAGAACAGCTTCAATGATCACAGCCCATGTGAAGCAGACAGCAGTGGTTAAATTAAATGTTGTGATCAAAGAAATGGGCTGTTAAAAATACCTGATTTCCTATTGGGGAAGACTTTTTAATTGTGCTTCTGGTGCCTAGAAAATGTTGAACTTTTTATGAGATAATTCAGGTAACAGTCCATTAGAAAGTGTATTTGATTGAGCCTGAGGAAGTTTGGGAGAAGAGAGAGCCCTCCTGTGTGAGCAGTGGCTGCCCCCTGCCCCTGCCAGGGCTGCTGCTGCGGGCGGCAGAGCCAGCAGCGCCCACTCCCCTACACACAGAGCCCGCAGGGCTGCACTCAGAAATACCTCCAGCTGTGAGCTGCAGGACTGGAACCCCGCTCTGCTGTCCTTGCTACAGGAGCAGTATCCTCTGCAGCTAAATTCAGGAGATCTCAGGAGTCAAATCTCATACTGTCCATAAAATAAAATATCTGGCATCTCAGGCTTATCTTTCTGCTTTTAACTTATTTTCCCTTTGTATTAATAGAATGTTTGTTATACCACATTCAAGAAAGCATCTAGTTTCTCTAGTGCTATTCTAGCAATCAAACTGGTAGCTGTAAACCAGATAAATAGGAGCTGTACACCACTGTTTCTGCTGGCCCATTTTTCATTTTTTGAAATACCTCCCCCCAGAGTCTTTTTTCAGAATAAATTGAAGATAAGAAAGTAATCTTTTGATATGGATAGTTTGAACATGTCAGATTTGTGAAGCATTTTCTTTGGCTAGCTTAGCACTCTGTCTTTTGAAAGACTTATAAGGCAAAGCACAGCTGCCAGAATTTTAAAGAGAGTTGTTGTGTAAGGCAAAATTAAGTACCTCTATTAAAAGCAGAGGATCTAGAAAGTAGCTTCTACTCTACTTGTTAATGCCAAGCAGCATTTCACTCTACAAGTCTTCCTTTCTGAAATCAGTGAAATTACTTGGGAATGGGGAATAATACTCAGCATGAGGAAAGATGTCTAAATCTGGCCTTAACTCTGCTGGGTTTGGCAGTGAAGCTGCCCTTACAATCTAGGATGCAGCAAATGCCTCTTGCTCTGTTCCCCTTGTTCCAAGTAGGAGAGAAGAACCAAATAATCCTGCACAGAGCTGAGTAGCAGGTTCACTGGTTACTGGGGACCTATTTATTTTAAGCAATTCTTTTGCTTCTTTAAATTATACTCTGAGAAGTTTTGGCTGAGACAGAAGCAATAAGGAAATCTGTTTTCCTTTCTCATCCCTAATTCCTCTGCAAAGCTAATGATTGAATATATTTTTTCAATACGTTTCTAAGCAAAATATCAAGTTTAAGCATTGCTGAAGGGAGTATTTTTGTACACAATTCTAATTCATGGTAAGTTACAGAAACTTAATTACTTTCTGCTCTTGGAAAGCTGGTCATATCTGGATCTGAAATAATAGAACTGAGATTATTAATAATTCTCAGTATTGTATGAGATTTTTATTTGCCATGTAGGTCTTCAACAGCTCAGACAAATATGTGGCTTCATTTCACTGCTGATGAGCTGATCATCCTCTTCTTGTCTGTACAGGCACTAACCCATGACGAGCTTCAGGCAAGTGAGTCCTTTCTCAGCTTTGCCTGCGGTCGTAGTCGAAATGATTTTACATAGAAAAGTGATAAAATTAGTGCAGGTATATGTGCCCTTCACCAAAGGCTCTACTACTCAGCTGCTGTGAATCAGTGGTTGTGCCATCAGTGTGATAAGAAGCACCAAGCAGAACAGGGCTCTGACTAGAGCTTTTAAAAGCCCTAGTTAATAGCATGAACAGTAAACATGATCAATTCTGCTCTGTGGTGTAAAAACGACCTCACAGGAAACAAAGAAGGTAAGTAGTCAAAGAAAATAAGAAAGACTTGGATTCCTGATCTTTCTGAAATTTAAACCAAGGACATGCCACTAATGAATTCTGATACTCATCTGCACAGGTGCAGATTTAGACTCTTACATTGCTCCAGAAACATCCAGAGTCGGAGAAACTGTACCTGCTGATAATGTGTAACACTATGGAGTGGATGTAATCAGACTGTCACACTGTAAGAAAACCAAAGTTAGATTGAAGTGATAAAAGGCCAGCCTGTATTTGAGGCTTGTGTGTAGGAACATCCCCACTGCCATTTGGTTAGAGCTGAACACTTCAGGTAAGACATGGGATAATGCATATAATTAGGAAGAATCAGGATTTTCTTGCTTCCAAATTCACCCAGTCTGTAGGAGGTTGATATTGCAATGGAGGATGACCAGTTTAGTAGAAAAGAATGTCCTAGAGAAAGGGAAAGAAATCTGGATACTGGTTTTGTTTGAAAGCAGTGGAAAAGGCTTTAGCTGTGTGTGTACGCTCCCACATATACACATTTGTGCAAAAATAAATGGAACTATAAGAGAAATTGCCCTGCATCTTATGGAACCATGTTAAAAATGTTTCTACCTCAGCTAGGTGAAAGCCATTATTTTCAGCTTCATTTTCTCTCTGAACATCAGATTGAGGGTTTGTGAGGCAATGTCCTGTGAAAGGAATTTCCCTTCACTCAAAAAAATCAGCTAAAATGTCTCCTGACAAATATATTGAGTGAACCCAGTAATGATTTTCATTTGCTGATGTTCACCCAGTAAAGAAAGGAAGCGGCACCCTTCCTCTCAAAGGAAATGAACTCTGTTCTCAGTATGGGGGTGTATGGGGAAAGCTAATTACTTTTTCCATGCCAGGAGAGAAATGACATGTGGCTAGAAAGAAATGTGAATTCTGGTGACCCTGCAACCTCTGCAGAAACATGACCTTGTCCTGTTATGAACCACTCTGTGGTGGGGCGCACGCACAGCGCAGGGGGCATGGGCTCAAAGGCAGAGGGAAAGAAGTACAGCTCAGGAACCTGAGAAAACCAGCACAGAGGAAGGGACATGACATGAAGTAGTCCATGTCACCATAAGGCCATGCTTCCTCGAGCCAGAAAGTCACTAATGGCCTGAAATAAATTTGATTTTTGTGAAGTTTGGTTGCGGCTTAACTGTTGTAAAATACCCTTTTCCAAAGTGGTACTTAGAACAATTTGTAACATAAAAATGTAAACAAAGCACTGTTGGTCTTGTTCCTTTGTCTCTGAAACATTATTTCCATCTTTTAACCACCTTTGACAACCTTCTATTGCCCTACCACTGGCAACTGTCATTTGTAAACTGATTTTTTCCCTCCTGATGCTTGGCTTGCTGTTTCCACTCCAGCCCTCTACAACTGGCCCTAGTGGTAGTTTTGTACCAGTAAATTACTGACAGACCTGGGCACAGAACTCTCAATGCCCCAGTCTTCACCCACTGCTCCCAGAGCAATGCCTCACCCTGTTGGTGCAGTGCTGGCACTGCTGGCACACTGGTGTTCCTGCTGTAGTTGGAGTGCAGCTTCCCACGAGCAGAAGCGACTCGGAGATAGAGACTGGGATGTGTTTCTTAATTAGCCTTGGGGACTGCTGTTCTTTTTCACTTAGGTGTCTTCCAGAAACATTTTTTTCTCCCTAGTGATAGCAAAGATACTTTCATAGTCAGACCCTTCTCTGCCCTCACAGTGATAAAAAGGCAGTTTAGTTAGGATTATCTGCTGTTTGTTAGATTGTTGCATTTAAAATTCTAAGACGAGGTGTCAACACAGGAAGAAAGATTTGCACAATAATTAAACAAGTATGTAGAAAATGGATTTAAACTTCTGTTTAAATACAAAAAATACAGAACAAATTGCATCCTGAAATACGAAACAAAATGGTAGCTCCAGAGAGAAAGACATGGAGAGGAGAAAACACAGAAGGTAAAAGATAATTTTAAAAGAGTAAAATCACTATTTTATAGAAAAACAGTAGTAATTCATTAAAGTATTTATAAACGCAACAAAATCTATTATGCATAAAAAGGCACTGCAGGAATTTTCATACCAACTACAGTATAGGGAATGCAGTGCAAGCCCTTGTATTATTTATATGCTTCCAGTATTCTGCTTGATTTTCAAGATTCCTGTGTTTCACATGCTTAAGATTCAGACATTGTAGTCATGTCCTCTAGCAAACCATCCTTATACTCTACAAAAGATCAGGACATGAATAATTTTTAAAATTAGTACACAGAAAAATAATTTAACTTTATCATAAATAGCCTCTGCTTAAATGAAAACAAATAAAGCTTTAAAATTTATTCCATGTCTTCTAGTCCTCATTATTGCAAATGTATTTGTTACCCAAAACACAGAAAATGTGTCCAATTTCTTCTAGAATGAATAAATGTTTCTTTTTATATCTATGTTGTAGATATAAAACTCCCTTGCTTATCTCCATTACAAAGAGAGTTAAAAGCAAAGTTCCTTGCTGAAGTTGCTGTATTAAGGGACACAGAAGATTCTCTCCTCAGATGATTAGCTCTGAAAAAATCTGCTCTCAGATTGATCTTTGACACAATAACTCTTGTCTTCCCTTCCTTCCCTCTCTGAGTTCCAACCAGGCACCTGTTGGGGATCAAACATCTGTCCTATTGATCAAAGACTTTCTTGAGTTTTTACATACTGAAATATATACTCTTGCACTTTTATGTATGCCTTATGTATTACATTAATGAACTTGACTCCAGGGTTTAAAGTTACACATAATACCTTGCTAAAATAAGGCCTGAAAAAACCACCTACTAACCAACAAAATCTGGAATAAAAACCTATTTGTTCGTTCCTGTGGTATAAGATAGCTATATTAATTGTGTGTGCTTGTTTTTAAAAGAGAATTAAAGTGTTCATGATAAATTACACAAAAAGCCGAAGTTTAATTAACAAAACTAGAAACACAATTGCTAGAACTGTTTGGAAATGGTCATTCAATGATCCAAACCTGTAAGACTGAGATAAATTGCTTGTGGAAACATTTTCCTCTTGGAAAATCACAGATGAGACCAAATGAGATGTTTTATATATATAGTAGCAAACAGTCATAGGTACATTTCATTTTGAAAGTCCCATCTGTCTTGCAGCCCAAACAGTTTTTGACACCACAGAATGATTGCTGCATTTCACATTATATGAAAAGGTAGTAAGAGTTGATATATGCCAGGGTTCTAAACATCAGAGCTCCATTTTAGTACACCAAGCATTTATTCTAAGGAACTAGGCTAAAAAAAAGAAAAAAAGAAAAGGAAGAAAGGATAGATTAATAGTTTATATTCATTGCCCTAAAAATATGATCAAAATTTGATTTCAAGACTCTGAGTTACCTAATCCCTAGAAGGATCATCTCATTCATAAATTCAAGCCGTTGCTTTTTTTTCATAGGAAAGTAAACAGAATGCATGGATGTGATTTATCATTTCATCACATTTTAATTGACTACATTAAAGCTACAAATAGGAGGGAAACTCCGCCTGGGTACTTGTTGGAGCCTGATTCAGCATGCATCCTAAAGCTAACTGTGTGTGGCAATCCACAGTCTGTAAGGTTTAAATTAATAATATAGAATTAAATAATACCATCAAAGCAAAGAGTTAATTGTTTTCCTATTTGGAGTATGATACTGAAATGGCACAGGAGTTCAAAGTGATTGTTACCACCATCAGGAAGATAAGCGTAGACTTTACCCAAGATTAAATAGGGATTAGTGTGCTGTTTTATTCTTTAATAAGGAGCTACCAGCAGTATGCTTAGTCACAGCTGCAATCACCTTCCTTTTCAAAGCACTAACAACCACTTTTTCTACAGTATAAAGACACACTGATTTCTAAGATTCAGGTTATGCCTCTGAGCAGACACTGATTGGACCCTGTGCATTCTGCAGCAGACAGAAGCACATTAGCTACAATTTCCCCCGAAGGATCACTTACATGACCCTGAAAGCAAACAGAAGATATATATTTCCTTTAAATGATTCATAAAATTCCACTACAGATGATTTTAGTCCGTTGCATCCATCCAGGAAAGAATTGTCTACTGGATATGGAAAATGGTTTTGTATCAGACAAAATAATCATATTTTCTTTGTAATAATGGCTATCTCTCAAATGATTGCATGGTTGCTAAAGACTCCAAGATCCAGCATGAGGAGTAATTTCTGGTACTGGTCAGCTTGCTGCAGGAGTAAAGTCAAGGTCTCACTACCCTTCTACCCTTCTACGGCTTTGTAGGCTTTGGTTCATCTCAATATCATCAGTATATTACCAAGGATGATGGACTGCTGACAAAATGACAATTTTTTTCTCCTTTTGATCCCCATGCTGGCAATTGAGGGAATTGATCAAATCAGTTTGGACTGGAGAGTGCAATTACATGGATCTTTTCGGATTTCTGAAAAGCTGTTTCTAGTGGTTGTTGGAACAATAGCTTTCCTTTGAAATTGTTGCTTGCAGGTGCAAACGATGGTAGCTAAGGAAAACTAACAAAACAGACCTGCCTCCTTAGCATTCTCGCTTTACAACAATGCTATGGAAGGGCTTCAATCTCCAGAGAGAAACAGAATAGAGAAAGATTAATTTTAGTATTTGATGTAATCCAAACCAATGTAATCTGCTACAGCTCAGCATGTCTTAGTAGAATACAACAGAGCAAGTTATAGAGGAAGGCAGATACAACATCCGTTTTTCACATTCCTAATGAACAGTGTGAATTCGTTGCTTTCAGAATAACAGATGATTTAATTGAATCTGTATAATCTAATGCAATCAATCTCATTTAACTAAATGTCACACAGCCCTTTTCACCAAGAGGCAGTTTATGTACACACACGAAGGAGCAGGACTAATTTCTGAAACCTTTACTAATGTGAGATCAGTTTTTATGAGTTGCCCAGAGAAAGCATGCACATCTATTTTGTTTCTAACTTAACTAGTTAAAACACTGCCTTCAAGAAACATTCAAAAGGTTATGGTCTAACAGCAAAACTCCAGGGAATTATGGTCTGTTCAGCCAAAAGAAGAGGAGACTGAGTGTAGACCTCATTGCAGTCGAAAACTTCCTCATGAAGTGAAAAAGAGGGGCAGACACTGATGTCATCTCTGTGGTGTCCAGAGACAGGACCTGAGGGAATGGCCTGAAGTTGTGTCAGGGAAGGCTTAGGCTGGATTTTGGAGAAAGGTTCTTCACTCAGAGGGTGGTGGGGCACTGGAACAGGCTCCCCAGGGAACTGGTCACAGCATCAACCTGACAGAGCTCAAGAAGCATTTGGACAATGCTCTCAGGCACATGGTGTGACTCTCTTGGGAATGGTGCTGTGCAGGGTTAAGAGTTTGACTCGATGATCCTTATGGGTCCCTTCTAACTCAGCATTAAAAAAACAAAAGAAAAAAAGCAAAACCCCGTACTCACTGTACTTAACCTGAGTTTCAAGCAAAGAAAAAGNAATGAGTAAATTATCATTTTCCAGGGGCCAAGCAGCTTTTAGTTTTGGTACATAGCTAAATTTTCCATCATATATTTCATACATCTTGCAACACTCTATGGTATGTTATGAGCACGTCCAAGCATTCAGTACTGGCAGGCCAAATCCAGATGGTTTCCCTAACCAGGTCTCACACCAGCAGTGTTTGCAGTGTCTCCTTCCGTAGAGAAGGAGAGCAGCCTGGAGAGCAGCCCCCTCCCCTGGGCCTTGTCCCGGGGCTCAGACCTGCTCAGCTGCCAGCAATGCCCAGGCTCTCGCCGCTCGCATCCTCTGCTTCTCTTCTGGTTTCATTGCCAAACCTTTGTCAAATGACACGTGGCAGGATATCGCGTGGAGGGCTCTGTCCAGGCAGGCAGCTTTGTGGCCAAAGCTGTCTTGTGTCCTTCACAGGGACAAACAAGCTTTTGATACCACCATGAAGTGATGGGACTTGCAATTTTTTCCTTTGCTGTGCCAGATTTATTATAAGCTGCCAATGGCTGAGCGTTGGCTCTCACCTAGCGTGAACTCCTGTTCAGTGTGCTATATAGATGTACCATCACCTGCCTCAGGAGACAAGCAGTATTATTCGCTAGGTTTTGCAAAGCAGATAAATGTTATCCTGCAAAGACAACAAAAGGAGGCTTTCTTTGTTGCATTTTCCTGCAAAGTAGAATTTGCATGTCAAAATTCGAACTTATTCAGCTGTGTTAGTGCACCCAAAGAATTCCACTGATTCATTATGGTTTTCATAATCATACAGTTTTAACTAGAAATTATTCCTATCAGAAAGATGTGAACTGAAGGGAAATCCTTCAAAAAGAAGTGCCTCATGAGCTTACATTTCTGGTTTCAAGAGCTAGGTATAATGAAATATTTGAAGGCATTTTGGCATCTAAATACAATTTACTTTAAAGATATAAAACCTACATTTATGTAGCCTAAAATGCTGTAAAGTGCATAAGTATGTTTTCAAAAGAGATCTTGGAACCTAAATCTCATTACGGGAGAGAGTCGCTTTTGAAAATAAAACACAAGATCCTTAAATCACTCTGTCATTTTGAAAATAAATATGAGATTGTAAATGACCCCAGTGGCCTTAAAGCTCAGTCTAGATAATTATACCACTAGTTGCATTTTAAAATTCTCCCTAATTAATTGTAATTTTGTGTCAATTCATAAGGAAGAACAAAACTCACAAAAGTCATCATTTCTGGCCTATGCCTTACTTAAAAGTTCTTTCATTTTCCAACCCCTACTTACTTTTTGAAATTTAACAGGCTCAGAGACCAAGACAGTAGGGGAATAAGTGATCAAAAGATACTGATTTATGATCTAAAGCATTTGAACATTTTTAAGACCTTCAAGAGTACAATTTAACGTGTCCCCAGGTGACTTTAGTTTACACAGCCAACCCTTACAGCACAGATAATCTAGGCAGACGTTGTCTTTGGCAGCATTACAGGACTACATTTCACAAAACTGGCCTGTTTGTTAACTGGTTTTCACTGTTTCAGACAGCCACTCATGCATTATTTATGGCATCAGGCATTGCGATACGTTTTCTTTCACCTTCTATTTGATTACAGAAATGTAATTGTGGCTAGCAGAAAAGCAATGGAAATATTGCAAATATAGATTTAGTTCTCCTTTGTGTCTCTTATCCTTTTTTCACAGTGCATGGGAATATTTGGTTTTGGGGCTTGCTTGGGTTTCTTTTTGACCTGATTCACCATTAAAAGTGTAATCATACAATATTTGATTCTCTGAAAGAGCTTCTGGAACTCTGAATGGTAACTAACTAACTGAATGGGCTATTAATCTCTGGAATGCTGAAATCCAGGATGCTTGCCCTGCAAACATCCCGTTATTTGCAGTTCACAGGTTAGGTTACCTGAATAAAACATCTGGGATCCACTTATTTTCTTACAGTCATTTATACTCCCTCCTGCCCCCTGCCTGGCCCTGCCATTAAAAGCCAAAAAATATACACACAAAAAAAGATGCTGGCATTAATGTGGGAAACACATAAGCACTATAAGCACAAATAGAAGGAGCACTTTAACAGGCTATCAGCAGAATGACTTATCCATTTTTATCTACTTACCCAGTTTGTCGAGAACAAATTGCACAAGGGAGCGTGTATGTGTGTGAAAACTGAGTAAATTCAGGTTGATTCATCACCTGTCCTACTTTGCAGATCAATCAGTTAATAATTTCATTGACCTGGAGGATCATTTGGAACAATATATTTAATTCAGTCATGCATTTAGTTTAATTAAGGTTTGAAGTTACAGTGCTCTGCTGGCAAAGAGATATTAAATCTGTTTTCTTTCTGCTTTTCATTTACCATATGAACCTCCTCTACTGGATATCATTCATAAGGGATCTTTTATTTTAATTTCTCTAATTTTCCCGCTTCTTCTGTGAAATTCTGCACCTTTCTTTGGAATAAAAACCACCTGAAAGTCTTTCTGCATCATTTGATGAATGTGCTGGAAGTCTTAGGCCTCTTGGATACTTCAGCAAACCAACAGTTAACATCAATACGTCATTCAACTGCTCTGGAAACTGAGAGTAACAACTCTGTGATAATCAACTTGGACAATAATACAGATAGAGCTCCACAAGCTGTCAGTGCTGAATTTGGTCCCACAGATGATGCTAGAACATTTGGAGATGCTTTGCTTTATTGTGTGCTCTTACAGCGCTGTTTTACCAGCAGCTGCTATCTCTGTCTTCCCTTGTGTAACTGGCTCTCGTGTTTCCAACGCCTGCGAGTTTGCCGCAGGGTGACAGACGTGTTCATCCTGTGCAATGCTCTAAGGGTCAGCAGTGCCCCTTAACCTGGCCTGAGAGCCTCTTTGGTGCGTGCCTGTGCCAGCCTCCACAAGGATGCAGAAAAACTGGATTTACACCATGTTTCCCTGACTGTGGCTATCGAAGGATAGTTCGTCATCACCTTTATGAGATACACCATAAATTAAGGGGAAGAATCTTACTGAAACACTTGATATTGTCAGCACAACTTCTGAAGAGCAGTGGTTTGAGCTTTGCAGACCTATCTTTTAGGCCTGCCTTGATGACTAAACAGTCTACGCATGTTGCAAGGATTTGGTTAGGAATAGGGCATTTCTCATGCTCCCTGCTTCCCTGGTGCAATTTGACATGCCCCAGGAGGTTCAGACATACACTGGGCTGCCACTCAGACAGCACATTAAGATTTTCTTCTGCTTTTGGTTTCTGTGTAACTGGCCAGCCTCTGCTCTTGGTAAGCTGTCGGTCTTGGGGACCCAAAAATGCTCCAGTGAATGGTCCATGAATGGTCTTTGCTACTTAGGCTAGGGCCATTCCAATCTCTGAATCGCATTTGTGTTAAGTTATACCTTTTCAAAACAGTGAATAGCTGAGATGCATGTAAGTTCCCTGTTTTCAAGAAGATCAGCTACTTGCAAAAGCAGGAGTGTTCAGGAGGAAGGGTTAGTTGGACCGTCAGCCATTCCACTCTCATGTTTTTCCTCAATGTATTGACCTAAAAATCCAGTTACTAGATCTCTTCTATTATTAAGATACAGTTACCCATCTGGGACTTACAGCCAGAGGATTTGGGAATTCATTTGCTTTGAATTAAGGTTTTACTTCAGCAGCTACGGTTTCAACCAGCAAATTGGTTAATGGCTCTGCAGGCAGACCCAGGACTCTGACAAGGCCCAATACACATATCCATCATTCATGTGCTGTGATTGAAAACACTTTTTGTTCTGGCAGCATGAAACACAGTGCACATGATTTGATTATGCTAGTTTCCCTATTTTAATTCTTTTCTATATTTTAATTGAAGAGGCTGTTCTAACAGTCTTGTCTTCTTAGCTCTTTTGAGGGTAACAGCATAAGGGACTGGTCGCATGTAAGTAGTTTTGGGTGCCTGAAGTTTGGTCACATGTAAGTTTGGATGCCTGTATAATGAAGCTTGCAGTCACTTTTATTCTTCATTTTGATTTTATTAGGTACATGAGGAAATCTCCACAATCAGCCCCATTGTATTACATACCTGTATAATAAAAAATGACAGCCCTATTGTTTTCAGGGTATTACCTGAGAAATCTCAGGAAATTAATTGCCAGCTGGAGAAAACAGTTGCAAAATGACTTCACCCAAATGTTAGTGTCTTTGCTGTTCATTGCTAAGGCATGAATTTTACCAAGAAACAGATATATCTGATACCTGTATTTTTGTTTCAGAAGGATGAAGTTGCAGAGACACAGGTCTGCTTTGAGAGCATATCCTTGGAAAGTCTGTTTGCTGTTTGAACACTATTAGTCCCAGTTTGGAGAAGGGCTGGGCAGCACATAATTCCTGCTATGGCTGTCATGGCATACATGTCTTTCTCAGTGATTATTAACTTTCCCATTCACTCTTGTATTTGTATTTTTATTTTACTTGGCTGAAAAACTGATTGGAGGACAGAGACCATGATTGAAAAGTATTTTACTGTGTGTGGAAGCAGAGGTAAAAGATACGCAGTTTTTTTTCTTTGCAAACTGTGCAAACCCACTCTTTGCAATTTTGCAGTCTGCTCCATGAAAAACTACACTGGGTCTGCATTAGTTCTGTCCACTAATATCTGAAAAAGCACCAAATATATTATTTTATCAGCTTTCCCCCTTTTCAACTAAGTCTCATTTTTCTATTTCTGCAGTGCTTAACCCTCTACTTGAGCTGGGTGTTTCCCTGTTTGCAGAACAAACTTCTTCCTTTACATTTTGTCACATGCTCTTCAAAGAAGCCTCTTACTGTTCAATAGCAGAAAGATACTTGAAAGAAAAAGATGTGTCTGGAACACCTGGAGTACCACAGGCCCGTCCCCCAGCCGTGGCCTTCTGGGGCAGAGACCCCCTCTCACTCAGGGTATAAATACAATGTCGCTGTTCCCCATTTAATGACCTCACATCTTCTTACTTCGTCTCACTCTGAGTTTGTTCTTGTTAAGGGCCTGATCCATCAAAGCACTTAAGCCCATGGTTGTGGGTTGTAAACCCACTAGGGTAAGTACCTTGACTTTTTATAACCCTGTAAAGTGCGTAAAGTGTGTACCTATGGCACTATAAAAGATGGGTTTAAATGATATCTGTGACAAGAGCTTACCTTTTCTGTTCAGCACTTCTTCTCCTCTGCAACACAAGAAGATTCTGCAGTTTGTGTTGCATATATTTCAAACAAGGCTGGTTTTGACAAATTGACTGTTTCTTTTTTTAGTTCTGTCTTTTTTGCACCTGTCTAAAAGAGCATCTACACCTAATAAATTTTCGAGACATTCTTGTTTATCTGTATTCCTCAAAAAACTGCTCAGATTCTGTTAGACACCCTGAAGGATTACCTAAATCCTTAAAAATTTTCAGTTCAGCTTCTTAAAACACTTAAACCAAATAAGAAAACAGGACTATCACAGCAGGCTAAACACTTTTCCTGCAGACACCACCAAGGTAAGTTTTAAGTTAAATCCTGTTCTGAGAACTGAATTTGGCCCAGCGAAGAATTTTAATTTCTGTAAGCACTGAAAATAAAAAGTAATTAAACCTCTGCATATACCTTGTGTACTATAAATACATTAATAAAATAGGCAAAGGAAATCAACTTCTAAATTATTAGCTGTAGTAAAATGCTGAATATTGAAACACAGTTAAATTTATTAATTTATAATTTTTATCAGGCTAAAATAGGCCTCTAGGAGCAATTTAGGCACTACAATAATGTGATTGTTCAGTATAGTCAGCAGTTAGATCCACAGCTGGTTCAGTGCCCACAGAAAGAGAGTCAAGCTCAACTTGTAAGTAACTGGTGTGTCTCTAGGTTAGGATATGTAAAGTATAAGCCTCCAACTCAAAAATAAATTTAGACTATTTGCTTTGGATGTATTTTAGAGAAAACTGGTTAAGCCCAAGGCAAAATTTAACAAAATGATGTCATATATTAATAGCAGAGACAATTGGAAACCTTTTAAGCTCTGCATTAGATTGTACATTTGCAAAAGCAAGATTAGTAGGTAGGCGTTTCAAAGCTTAGCCTTTTAGGGGAAGGTTTTTGCTGAGTATTTCCTTATGTGAAAAAGTACTCTCAGTTCATCTGCTGTACAGGACAGTTGACATTCCTCACAATCACCACTGAAGTAACACTAACCTACTAAAGAAGTCCTCAAACTGCTGTAGTGCAGTCCCAATCTGTTGGGAAATTCAGGACCTTTCTCAGCTCATGTCTGCAACTACAAGGAGCACACATGGCTGAGGAAAAAGCCTGAAATGTTGTGTATTTAATCCAACATTCAGCTGCTTTTCACATCTCAAAGCTGTTCAAGCAGTACTCTTTTCTGGAGCAGCACTAGAAAGTACGGAGAGGAGTGACCTGTTCCTGTTATACTCAAAGGCCTAATCATCTTTCAGAAGACTTTCAATGTCAATGCAAGGGAAAAGGGAGTGGATCAGATATCTTAATAATCTCCTTGGCAAAGCTGTAGCTTGAGATCCTTCAAATGCCCAGTTTGGGAGGGTTTCCTCCAGAAACATAGGATCACAAGATAACGAAGGAGACCGCAGGAGGTCTCTAGTGGAAACTTCTTCTCAAAGCAGGATGAGCTCTGAGGTCAGACCAAATTACTCAGGGCTGGTTTTGAAACCTCTGTGGATGGAGCCTACACAAGGTCTGGCCAGCCTCTCCACTGCTTGACTGTCTTCACGCCATGTGATTCCAGAGCACTGGAGAGAACAGCGCTAGGCAAAAGGTCCAATTTCCCAAACTGCTTCCAAACCACACTGGGAAAGACCAGCCCTGCCTGCTCTACAGCCTGCATTTTATTTCCACGGAAGAAGGGGAACATCTGCTCAGGCTCGGAATACAACAATGAACTATGGCTTTCAGTAGAGGCTGTCTCAACACTCAAACAAACTGTATTTCTCACTGCAAATTAATATTGAGCATTTCTTCTTAACCAAGATAGACAGAAAGAGTTGTTTCCAATCAACTTTAAATTCTAAGGTCACCACCTGAGAGTTGAAGCACAAAGGTACTGACTTAGGCCTTAATTCAATCTGATCTAAAAAACAGCTGCTTCCAGTGGAGAGAGCAAAGCAGTTTTCTGGACATGAGCTGAACTCCTGCCGAATCTGCTGAGGGCCACCCCATTTCATGGGTGGAACATGTCTTGTGGACATTGCTTCTGTGTCATTTTCAGAGAAACATTTATAATATTAATGTGTGCAGGTTTTGGATGGGATAAAGTTATTTCATAGTAGCAGCTGTGAGGCTGTAGTTTGGATTTGTGCTGAAAACGGTGTTGATAACACAGCGATATTTTAGTTATTGCTGAGCAGGGCTTGCAAAGAGTCAAGGCCTTTTCTGCTTCTCACCCCACCCCACCCCAGCAGACTGGGGGTGCACAAGAAGTTGGGGACACGGCCAGGACAGATGACCACAACTGACCTAAGAGATAACCCAGACCACATGGCGTCATGCTCAGCATGTTTCTTATAAACAACTATTTTTAAGATTTATTCTTTTAAAAGAATGCTTTTAATTCAAGCTTTATTAATTTATTTTATATTCTATGTTGCCTATCAGTCAGCTGTCTTTCTACAACAGGTTTATTACCCAGGGCCCAAAGACAGAAAAACTGAATACTAAATGGCATTAAATACTAAAAGTGGCATTAAACTCATTATAGACCAAAAATATCATAAAATATATTATTTCCTCATGGAACAGAAAACATTAAATGGTCTTCGAACATGCTGTAAGATGTCAATAAGTTATTTACAAACCTAAATACCCATTGCACACAGGAGAGACTTGTTTATTTTTAGAGATTCTAAAATTTATTTTTCAACAAGGAATATAATATAGCCTGAGAAGGGCAATCAAGAAATCTGTGAAACCCTGTTTCACTGTTTCCATAGTAACCTCCTTACTACGATAGTAGCCTTGGTTAGGGACAATCCTATAAGCAAATACATTGTAAAAATTTCTTGGTCATAATGAATTCACTCTCATAGTTTGGCTTTTTGTGTTGCTTTCACAAATATCTTGCCCTTTTATTAGTTTCCTTGTTATCTTTAAGAGGCAAAATCTGAAACAAAGTGTAGCAACCTGCCCTGTCCATTGTTCTCAGCATTTAAAAAGGTGTGTTTCAGGTACAGTACATTTAATTATGATTTAACTGTGTTGACAGGGAAAATAAGGAAAACCAAACTCAAATAGTAAAGGAATTGACTTATACACTTGCCCAGAAAATGACCAAAACCTTTTCAAGAATATTAAAACTGCAATTCTGAGAATTGCAGCAGAATTCTAGCTGCAGAATCCCTTGCCCAGCTCCCAGCTCCTAGCAGATCCACCTCTCAGTTTTTGTAAAGGCTGCAGCTAAGAAAAGACAGAAGCACACTTGATTTGGTTTTGCACAACCATAGAGAGAAGACTGAATAATTATGATTTGAACGAAAAATTTTCCAAGTTCAGTGAAGTAAACACCAGGGTCTGGGTTTGACCTATTTACGCCTGGTTTTTGTCGCTGGTGAGATGAGCAGCAGTGTTCTCAGGCTGGCCCGCAGAGCCCCAGCGGCGCTGCGCAGCCACCCCAGGGCAGAGCAGCTGTGTGCAGCTGTGTGCAGCTGTGCGCAGCTGTGCGGGTGGTACACACGTGGGGTGGCAGCGCCAGGGCCCCGGGGGGCTCCCACCCTGGCCGGGAGCAGGGCAGCTGCGGGGGCATCGGGGAGCCCAGCCCTGGGCACCCCTGGGCTCTGGGGCAGGCCGAGGCTGTGCTGCGCTGTGGGCTGGCAGAAGGGCTCCCGGGGAGCTGTGGCATGGCTGGGGCAGGGGCTGCTGGCCCCGGGGGGCTGACATGGGGACCGGGGCTGCCAGCCAGGCAGGGCAGACAGACCAGCAGTGCCCTCATGGCCCTGACAGACTACGCGTTTTGGGTAAAAAGCTTTGAACCCTTAACTGAAGGGGGAAAAAGCCCTACCCTTGGAATATTTTGCCACATCTAGAACTAAGAAACATCAGAAAGAATAAAACAATATGATATTTTTATGGTCATTAATAGAGTCCTGCAGTATCTGAGTGCTTTGGGGTAGGTACCAGGCAAACATGGAATGACATAAAGTCCTTGCTTGAACGGGTCATCCAGTCAAGGCCCCAGTTCTGCACAAAATGCACATCCTTAACTTCAGTGTCCCGAAGCAAGGATGTGACTAAATGCTGTAAGTTATGTAGTTTTATTTTTTTTGTTCTGAGGAATTCAGAAATGGACAATGTACAAGTGTCATTTCACTGGGGACAAGATAGCTAGTAGCTATGATACCAGGTACAATCCTTTTCAAAGTTAATAGTAATTATTTTTAACATGTCTTATTGACTTCTAATAATTTATGAGGGGATTAATAGCTAAGGAGGTATGTATGTGTTGATGACAGAAAGCAGAATGAAGTGTACTGATTTATTGCAACTCTTCATTAAGTTTAAAAGCATTCCACTGTGATGAAGACATCAACCATAGGCTGTGGTATTTTCACACTGCAAAGAAATAGTTAAGAGCAGGAAGACAAAAAAAGAAAGCAAACGATGTTTTAACTTGAATTCAAGCCAGATTTCACATAAACAAGACCCTATTCAAACCTAACGAAGCAAAACACTTAAAAAATATCTACCACTTTTCCCTGTTTAAAGGTATGGATGAAACATACCTGCTTATGTGTGCACTAAAAATCTTACTAGGTAAGGTAATAGCAGATTACTATGCTGCATAAAGATAAGTATGGAACTGAACTTTCTACAAACACTCAAATCTGGATTTTCATTCTCTATTACAATGATACAATTCTGTTAATTCTTGTGGAATTAGATTTAAACCATCATTTTATGAGACAGAAAAAGAAGGACCTTTTCATATCTTTTTCCTCTGTAAAATTTGGTTTAATTTTTTAATTAAAAGGATAATTTAAAACTCAAAGAACAAGATCAAGAAACAATGTGAAGTTTTAGTTTATATAATCGCTGTGCTAGGGTTTCATTTGGAACTTATATTTAATGAGTTGACAGAAGAGAGTTCCATACTACAGCTGTAGGTTTTGGACATAGGCAGCACAGCATCAGAACAAAAAAACTGACCACTCTTTACCTAGCCAAATGGAGGTAATGTCAACCTCTAATTCAAAAGGAAAATTCCTCTTCACTCCAATGGGATCAAGATTTTATCTTGTGTTCCTAATTATTTCCTGGTGAGTTTTATACATGTGAATATTACCAGCAAAAGTCAGGTCATTAACGTAAGCAACTCAGCATTGAAAGATACTGACTGCATGCTTGTTTCCCAAACATGTGACCCTGCAGTCTGTGCATGTACGTGTCCCCATGTAACAGAGCTGAAATTCTTCATAAGCATTATCATCAGTCATCTTTCTCAGAGGAAAATGAGCACAGTATGTCATTATGTCTAGGACTGTATCACAGTTTGGCTACTAATGGGCACTGAGCCAAACTCCAGAAAAAAAAAGTAATATTTATTTTGGAAGCCTCTCAAAACAGGGGCTTTCTCTTTTGCAGTATTTAGCACACTGTCAGCACGTAGAAATAGAAAGAAATAATTCAAATTCTGATATTCAGTTTTGGCAAAATGTTCTGAATACTTCTCTGAAGAGGATTGATTATACATCTGCATCTCTCCTGACTTAAAGCCTGGGTCACTCCTGCCCTCAGCTTTTGATAACACATCATCTTCAGTGGGTCTTCTTGCTCCACAGACCTTCCCTCCAAAGCATGAAGTGGCATTTGCAGAATCCTCAAATACAAATGCTGCCTTTTGCTCATCCAGAACTTTTACTTGCAAAAATGCAATACCTTTATTAAACTCACCATTAAGTTATCATATTTCCTACAATTCTCCACAAGGGTCAGAGAGAAAGATTGAGGTGTGTTTGGGTTCCCTAGATAGAACATTGTAAATGCTTCAGTACAGCATAGGTGACATTTCCTTCTGTGGACTGATTAATCTCATAATCCCGGTCTTTGTGCTCCACAGTCTTTAATGTCTTACCTGTATGTCCTTGGGGCTTACAGAAATGTGTTTTTAAGTACCTCAGGAGTGCTGAAGTGCATAAACCCAGCTTATTTAGGCAAAACTGTTCTGAGAGTATGCTGGACCTCATCCACATAGGTATGCTGTTCCTGACCATCCAAGAGTTATCTCCATCTCCAGTCATACCTCGTTCACACTGGCACCATTCACACAGGGAGCCCTCCATGCCTCCTCCAGCTGGCCACTATAATGCTTCCAAGATGATCTCAGCACATCTAAGGGGTAGAGCTCAGGCTGATGACTGGACTCAGAATGTCCTATTAAAGTAATCATATTTGTTAACCAGGAACCTAAATATTTATGCAGGTGAGAACAGTTTTCATAATTTCTTCCTAGCTGCATATGATATGACTTCAGCATTACTGTCTGAATACACATTTTCACTTCCTTTCAAACTTTGTCAAGGCACGTATTTTAACAATATTTCTGCTTCTGAATTCTGTTTACTGTCAGGTCTAATAGAACCTCTTATTTCCATATATGAGTTCAGAAGAGAAGCTTTTTCTGACTATTTTTTGACTCTTAGGTCGCCCTTAGATGAACAATTACTGTTGGAGTTACTTTGTGCCCTATCCATGCAGATATATACTGACTGAGGTTTTTAGAATCATAATAAAATACTTGTAATATAGCAGTGCAATCCCAGATTTTATCTACAGGCTGTGCATCAAAATAGACATGAAATTCCTCCCTGTGTCTCATAACATTCCCTTGGAAAATACTAGATCACAAAAAAGTATTCCCAGTAGAGCAATCTTCCAATTTTTCTGCTGCTGTAGATGCTGTCTCAGTCATTCTGTTGCTGCTGGTTAATAAGTCATAAAACCTGTCATAAAGCCTGTCATGATAAGTGTATATGTCTTTTCTGCTAAAATAGTTTAGTTATAGTTCCCAGAATAGAAGAAAACACCCTGTGAGACGTTACTACAGAAAGTTGCAATAGATCCTCTTTCAACTCAACTGTGCTCTTCAGAGGCTTCAAAAGAATAAGAGGCACCACAGTCCTAGGCTAGATTTTTTTTCTGGGCTTATTGCCTCAGGATGAATTTTTTTCCTTTTTGAGTACACTTACTTGAAAATACTTTGGTTTTGATCTTCAGTACTAGATTTCCATCCCACCTTCCTTTTGGTCCATTTTCTTACAGTTTCAGAGGACCTAGTCACTGGTGGTGAGCAAGAGTCCTTTTCTGGCAACTTCAGCAAATTCTCAATAGGTCTATCTCAATCTGGAAACCCTCAATTATTCTCTTCTTCTAAATATTGGTATTTCATAGACTATTGTATCTTATAGCAAATAAGTAGGTTTTTAGGCTTCTGTGTAATCTGCAGATAAGGTGTTTGTGTCTGTGCAAGCCTTTAAGAACAGATCAGATAAGGATCTGTTAAAAACTCCATGGATGTTCCTGCTTTGCAGTAGGACTCATCCTAAGTGGACTTATCCTAATTTTCTGGGTTGTAATTGCCCTGTGTAGCTCCCAGCACCAATAACCAGTTTCCTTCCTTCTCACAGATTGCTCCAGCAAGAAAGAAACGTTGAATTTCAAGAGCAAGACAATGAGCCCATATGCCCTGCCCGATTACCCCTAGGAAACACAGCTCAGGCTTGGAGTAATGTATGATGAATACTTACAGGAAAATGTACACAGTAAACTCATCAGAGTTAAAAAGAAGTGAAAACGTATAAGTAATGAGTAATTAAGATCTTTATTGTTGGTGGTTGTAAGCAGGATCATGTTCAAATGAGATGTCAGTATTTGTGATAAATTTTCCATACTTTTTTACTACAAATATCAAGCTACTCTTGCATCCTTTGGATTTTCTTTTTCTAGAAAAATATTTAGATCTAAACAATACTAAATTTTCTCTTGGTTTGAAACGTTTCTCCTGAGATTACTTATTGTTTTGGTCAGTCATCACTGTGAAGGACCTAGAAATATAGGAATATAAAGAAACTTTAGAAAGCAAAAAGTGTGCAGTGATGATCCTGAAAACAAACTAACAACTGTACAAGAGTACCTCTGAATTACCAAAAATATGATTCAAATTGGAAAAAAAAAGAAAATGTGCATATAATTCTGGGAAAATTAAAGTATCCTATTTAGTAGATTAGTTTACTTGAAGAAAGACCTTTCCCTACCTGACATAGCTGCTTTGCAAAGTTAATAATAGACTTTCAGATATATGGACAAACTTTCTAATACCAAGAGTTATTTTTGACAAGGAATTGAGGATTTTTCTGACTTCCATTTCATAAATTTAAAAACTAGAAAATTCTAAAAGTTGTATTAATATTAGTTTGTAAGATTGTGAGTTGTAGGGCTCAATACTGGGAATATTAAGCAAATGGAAATAAACCTTGCTATTTTCTTGTTTGTATTATTATATTATATTTTTGTATGTTTGTATTAAATATTATATTATTTCTCTACGAAGTGTACAGTGGAACTGAGAAAACAAAGAGGATCTGAATCATAAAACAAAGAACTGCAATTTGCCTGATACTGTATCCGATTATGAAAGGACATGGACCAAACATTAATTCCAGATAATGGATTAAACCCCCCATTTATACAGATTATGATTGCATGATTTTGCACTAAACTCTGATAGTATTCTGGACAAGAAATTTGTGTCATAAGGGGAATGGAAACTATTCATTCTTGCTCTGGCCTGGCAGATAGCCCATTAGCTTTAAATTAAATAAACACCAGCAGTAATATTAAATAAAATTTAAATGTTGTCATAAAATGTCAAATATCATTTATTTTATGACTGCTACTCAAAATAATGGTTATTGTCTTAACTATGTCAGAGGGAGGTACTTCTCTCTCTGACTTCTAATTTTCTGTATCAGAAAGAAACTTCTAGTTAATATTAGGGAACAAGCTGTCATTCCTGATCAAGAGCACTGAGCTGGTGTTGGATTTAGCAATCTCCCAGACTTCTGGCAAAATTGTTTTAATTAGCCTTCTCCTAACAGCATTTAAACAAATCCTATGCTGCCAAGGAAGGAAGAAATGACTTCTCAGTCAGATAGTTTACTTAGTTCTTTTTCTCCATTGCTATAAATCTTGCTGTGGAGACTATTAGTGACTTGACTACTTTTTTTTAAACAATGAACTGTGACCACTTTACCCACTGAAAAGCTCACACATCATTCAAGTATAAATGTCCTGTTTCCGCATGGTTTATTTTCACACCATTGTTGGGTGCTAAAATAGTTTTATATCATTTATAAAACACAGACATGTTAGCAAACCTATCCAGTATGCCAGGGTAGAAAACTAGTAGCAGTAATCACGTATATATGCAATGTTGCAGGAACATCTATTGAAGCCAAATATGTTTGGCTAATGTCAACAGATAACTTGAATGCTGAATTAACTCGTAGTCATATACTATGGATTCCATGACACACGGATAAGTTCAGAAAATGCCTTAATTCAAACATTTGAAATGATAAACAATGCCTCTTTCAAGAGAATTTACGTGGAGACTTGTGGGCCAAAACAAAATCTATTATTTTTTTCCACATCTAGAACTCACTCACCTACAGTCTACAAAGACCCTACGTAAGGTTTGGCTTTGGCCCTGCATGTTTTCTTCACAAAAGAATCGTGTGTTTCCTGAGTGTGGCTGTGAGCTCCCGTGAGCGAGCTGCCCATGTGCGTGCGTGCGCGTTGCCCCAGCGTTTGCAGCCCGGGCAGCCCAGCGCTCCACGCGGTTAAGTAAACACGGCATGGCTGCTGGGGCACGCAGCCAAGGCTGAGGCCAGGAGGAGGGGATGAGGCTGGGAGGAAATAAGAGCAAATTCCTCTGAAATGATCTGACAGGAAATGACAGAGTGTCAGCCTTATACAACCACACTGCGCGCGAGAGAGAGGGCGGGAGAAGTTCTTCCTAAACACAGAGTGGTGCCAGATCTCAGTAGGTGAGGATGATGAAATAATAAAGCATTTCCCGTGTGTGTTTTTCATTAGTCCTGTTTTGTTTTTCTTCCAAGTGCTGTGGAAACAGAACAGAAGCCCATGTTTCAGCCATGACTGCAATGGCCTCCTCTCATGGGAATAACAGCTGCATAAATAGGAGGGAAGCCCTCAGTGGAATTGCTTCCAACACCTTTCTAATGGAAATAATGATTTGCAAAGCCCAGTTTATACCTTTGCCACGTAATTAGTAGCCAAGATTAAAAACATTGTTCCAACTCCCAGCATCCTTCAAATCTGGCAAGACATTAAATATTCCACTGTGTTCCAAAAAGGTAGCCCATAAGTGATCATTGTAAGGACAGTCTTGGCCAGCTGAGTCAAGCCCTTGAATCAATCAACACTTATTATATGGAAATTAACCAGTTTGATGTCAATTAGTGGAAATTTGTTAGCAGACATAACCTATGAGACACTTTATTTTGAATTCCCAGCTCTCCTCATTGAAGCTGGCTGAGATGGGGCCGAGCACTAAAATCCAGATTTCTTAAGACTCAGAGCGGAATCAATTAAAAAAAGGCGTGGGGGGAAACTGTCTCAAAACATGCAAAACTTGTCCGGTTTCTTAGCCCCAATAAGCCCAAGGAACATGGATAATGGATTTTTCTCTATAAAGAGTCAATTTCTAGTTACAGATCTGGGTGCATAACAGTCTATTCTGTATGTGTCAATACTAAGTACAGAAGAAAAAAATGTTGCTAGACAAATCACAAAACTTACCCTCATTTCATGCTACTTTTAAACTAAAATTCTTTTTTCATCATGTTCTTATAAATTACATTCTCATATTAAGAAAGTAGAAGTTTCCAAATTGAATTTTCTGACTTGATCATTAATTTTCCTCCTAAGAGTAACTAAAAATCAAAATTTTGGCTAGCTGTTCAAACCAGAAGAGGTGACAAAAGATTTCCTCAAGGCTTAAGGCTTAAGATCTGTCTGGCCTGTGACAACTGTGAGTTCCACCTTTTGTTTCAAATTAATAAGGTAACATCACGTAACATTTTACCTGTATATAGCAGCACACAGTGTGACAGCCTGCCGATAAACCATTCAAATTAAATATTAGAACTGTGGGTTCAATCTCAAAGCTTTATAGCAACCCTAAAACACAGCTAAGAAGTGAATATTGGATCAGAGTCTTGCTATAGTATGGAAAACTCCTGATGGTTTTGAAGTCAGGATTTCCACATGGCTTGTGGAAACTCCTCTGTAACTCCTATTAATTGACCATGATATATACAGCATGTTACCTTCCCACAAAAATGGGTGTTCCAAAAATAATTGAGCCTGATATTACCATCTAGAGTGCACATCCACTATTCATTATTTACAATAAGATTGGTCAACATTACTGCAACATCCATACTTCAAACTTTTACCTAATTAGAAGTGTCTCTTAAAACTAAAAATTCTCTCAAGCACTTTAAGTTGCTAGGAATAATTTTTCTGCTTGTTTAATTTATAAACAGTTATTAAATGAGCCATTCAATGTAGTGCAGTACAATACTTCCAGAAGTTGACAGTGGAGACACCACTGTCAAACCATAATGTCTTTCCTTTGATACTGATAGGGGTTCTGTAACCTACATGATCAATGCAATTTATCACGAGATTCAGGCAGTGACAGCACTTACTTGAAATCAGCCTGATAAAGTTGCAATTATTTCTTGATACTGTTGGCCATCCAAGCTTCTATAATGTTGCTGGTAAGAGGTGCTTCCAAGGCCAGCAGCCTCTTTTGGAAGGGTCATGTTCATGCTGATCACATGGCTACATCCACTACCTCGTAGTATCATGAGGAAAAAGATGCTAACATAAAACTCTCTTTCTCTGCTCTTCTTTAAGTCAATTTAAATCTTAACAATAAACATTCTTCACTCTACACATTTAGTAAATTAGTCATGTTATTTTAAAATACGAGCAGATGTTGTTTTTTCTCAAACGAGGAGAGCAGTGCCAGAAATGTTAAAATATTAGGAATGTGCAAAATTTATTACAGGTTGCCTAGAGATTGCTTATTTAGTAATGGGTCTGTACATTGGTGCTGAAACAGATGCATCAATGGTAGTGGGGTAAAATCAATTTATGAAAGAAAATATTTCACGTATGATCAGTATGTTTTGCGTATAGATTTTAAGTATATGGCAAAAGAAGTATAGATCTCACTCTAAGGTATTTTCCATCTCTGTAGATGGTGTCAGAGACTACAGTTTAGATTAGGTATGTAGATACATCCTTGGCTGTTAAACTCCACAGAAATTTTGCCATGCACTTTAGTGGATGCAAGACTTTAATTCTGGAATTTTTTCTCAGCAGTGATAGAAAATGTACTTTCAACCTGAGTAGCTTAGGGGTATGTTCCTCTGCCAACAAACAGGTATATTTACTGTGGAACTACCAGGGTAGTTACAAGAACTGAACTTTTTTAGTTTCCAGAAGCTGTTAACTTGGGCTTGCAGTACTAAAATTAAGACCCTGCTGGACTCAAATATTTTGTGTTGCTAGAAAACCTTCCCAGTTCACGCTAAGATGGATAATTATGAAAAAATCAACAAAATGTTCCAAAAGTAAGGATTAACTTTTTAAAAGAAGTCTTTAATAAAACATTTAATTTCTGCTAAAGCAATTAACATCATGAGGTTACTGATGCCAAAGACTCCCATTGGCTTTAAAAGAGCCATGATTATGCACATATCACATAGCTACATTCGGTATCCTGCAGTATCACCTTATTTATGTGAATTTTAATCTTAACAATACATATTGTGTAAAAAATTTATGTATATTTGTAGAAAGCAGCTCATTCATTCCTGAGATTATGAAATGGGCCTACCTGTAAATAGGGGACCAAATTATAACATATATTTTGAGTTCCTTGGAGGTGAAAGGCAGCTCTTAGGAGAGCTCCTGGGCATATGAATTTATGTACAAACTGCAAAGCTGAGAGACAGAACTATTATATTGTCAATATTTTCTGTTCCAGTTTCCAACTAGACAAGTACATTAAAAGGCCTTAAGGGCCTTCAAAACCTCAGAGTACAGAACTTGGGATCCAAGGAAACATTGCTAAGGGCCTATTCTGCAGTTCTTTGTGTGTAGAAGCTTGATAGCAATGAAGAGAAGTACAGCACTTGGTTTTTTTATTCTGTGAATTCTAGAAGCATTTGGACAATGCTCTTAGGCACATGGTGTGATTTTTGGAGCAGTCCTGTGCAGGACCAGGAGTTGGACTTGGATTATCCTAGTGAGTTCCTTCCAACTCAGAATATGCTGTGATTCTGTGGTACTATTGAGCACCTACTTGCCACGTAGTGACAACAACGTCTCTGCACCAGCTGAATGAGAATATGCAACACTAAAAACTTGAACCACTTTTGGTTAGAGCATTTTAAATTAGAATATCATAAGACACATTCCATTTAACTGCCTCTTTTCACTTGATCTTCAACTCTTGATTCAGCATTTGACTGATGACTGAAACTGGCTTTTGGTGAACTTAGTGACTAATGCTTAGTAAATAAAAGCAAACACTTCTGGCAGTGATGCTGCAAACTAGGCTAGCTATATTACTTGTTCCAGTCTCTGTGACTGGTTCCCATCCTAAAGCACCAGCAGGAAGCCTGACATTTCATAATGGTCTGCAGCTTCAAGGAGAAAACCACTTGCTCTATCAATTGTACCCTGTGGGTGTTGCTGGCAGAGGTAATAAGCCTCTACATCCACTGATACCTGTGTATATTGTATTACAAACTTGCTATTAACTGGGATAAGAAAGAAAATGTCTAACATTTTGTATTTTAATTATGTGAAATGTTTTCCTGAGGATGTAAACAGTATGCACACGCACAAGATATTAACCTGCTCCTGCTGTAATCTGAGCGGCACTTCTTTACATTTTTTCAAATGAAGTGCCATTTCATTACAATCCTTCCACAGGGCAGATGTTTCAGGGTATATCTATTTTGCATTATAAGAACACATACAGCTTCTTAAGGATAAACAGCATCTATTAAAGATGTATCTTTACACAAGGAAAGGACAGATATTTTGAAGAGAGAGAAAGGTCATGTTTTGGGCCCTTAGGAAGCGGGCTAGTAACCCTGAGACATCCTTTGGGGTTCTCCCATCCTCATCCCACTTCTGAGTTTTTGTCATGTCAGAGTACAGAAGACAGACTACTGTAAATTGCATGTGTCAGTAAAAACAAAAAAAACTATTAAAAAAAATTTCCAATCACATATGCAAGACTCTTTGATATTGAGAAACTGTACAAAGATTTTTTTCATGCTCAGTTATCTGCTTTGAGAATCATTGCCTCAGATAGCAAATACCAAAAAAATCTGGTCTGAAAAATTCAGTGGATTATAGACCTTAAAGCATCTTTTCCTCTTAGTATAATGATTCCTATAATTTTGCACCCCAGCTATTCTGATATAACTTTAATAAGCTTGCAAAGCCAGTCGTGGCAAGAAATACTAAAATAATGGAAGTCTGTATGAAACCAATTCAAACCTCTTACATGTATGCCTCTTACAAGAGCCTTTAGTTACATGACTATGCTACTTTTGATAGAAATTATAAGAAAATTTTCACAAGTTCCACAACACTTTTCTCAAGTTCCAGGATGAGGTAAGAATATACAGGATAAATAGTGACCACTAAATAAGAAGCTCTTGAATCATCAGTTTTTATCCCATGGCAGTGTATGGTCCCATTAATTTCTTCCTATGCACTGTTCAAAGCATGTTCTAAAGACAGATATCCTCATTTTACCAGGTGAATGCCTGTGGTCCTCATCGATTACAGCACTGACTTTCTGTGAAGCACCTATTTTCCTACTATCTCTTTGAGGGAAACAGGTACTGCCTCTAATTCACAGCTGTTGACTTAATGTAGATTGATAAGAATCTATATATGTAGAATATCCTGAGCTGGAAGAAACCCACAGGGGTCATCAAAGTCCAGCTCTGGGCCCTCCACAGGACAGCCCCAAGAATCACAGTATTTTTAATAATTCTGAGAGCAAACACCTCTTGAGCTCTGTCAGGCTTGGTGCTGGGACCACTTCCCTGGGGAGCCTGTTCCAGTGACTAACAACACTGAAAGGGTGAAGAACCTTTTCCTGATATCCAATCTAAACCTCCCCCGAACAACTTCAGGCCATTCCCTTGGGTCGTGTCCCTGGTCACCACAGAGAAGGGATCATTGTCTGCCCCTCTGCTTTGCCTCATGAGGAAGTTGTAACTGCAATGAGGTCTCCTCTCGGTCTGCTCTTCTCCAGGCTGAAAGACCAAGTGACCTCAGCCGCTCCTCATACAGCTTCCTCTCTAGAACCTTCACCGTCCTTGTGGCTCTCCTTTGGATGCTGTCTAATAGCTTAATATCTTTTTCATACTGTGGCAACCAAAACTGCCCCCAGCACTCGAGGTGAGGCTGCCCCAGTGCAGAGCAGAGCAGGACAATCCCTCCCTTGCCCGGCTGGCGATGCTGTGCCTGATGCCCCCCAGGACAGGGTCAGCCCTCCTGGCTGCCAGGGCACTGCTGACTCATGTTCACCATTGATCAGGACCCCCAGGTCCCTTTCCATGGTGCTGCTCTCCAGCCTCTCACTTCCCAGTCCATCTATACATCCAGGGTTGCCGTGTCCCAGGGATATTAAAATTAGAAGTTTCCAATAAATTTGGCTGCCCATTTTAGATGGTTAATTTGGCAAGAGAGGGGAGGAGTGATTAATAGCATGTAGTACTTCATACATTCAAAATTCATCTGCCAGTGACTTTTGCTGTGAGCAATCTTTAGTGCTGAAAGTCACAGCACACAAGAGTTATTGACCATGTGCGAATTTGCCGCAGAGCAAGATACGTGGCATCACTAAGACCGTATGTGGTAGAGATAAACCCAGGAAGACCCAGGTAGAGTTTTCCTTTGGTTGACCTTAATTTAAATTCCTAATTTTTGGTCAATGATTTCAGGTATAGCACTGGTCTGGAGCCCTGGTCTTGGGAGAATTACAATAGGTGAAGTATCAGCTGTGGCTCACATGCTCCAAACATCTGAGCTGAAGGATGATCAAGTAGACTGAAGATTTAGTATTGAGCAGAGCCAACTCGGTATGCAAGAAATAAAATCCCACAAGACTATTCCTTGAATAGTAGCAAGAGCCCATTGTCAGTTCACCTGCCCCCAGGACACACCAATTGCCATAGTAACAACTTCCATTCATAGCTCAATGCAGCACATTTTCCAGAGGTGAGTCAGTGTCACTCTCACTTTTTCAGATCCCCAGAGCATTTGGGAGATGGTTTGTAATTCATGCAGCAAATTATTAACTAGGCAGCAAGTGAGGGTCATGGACCTCACTAAAGGGATCTGGAATTCAGCTCAGTTAGTAGGAAGAAAGAGACCAAAATAGCACCATACCATTTGTGTCTTGAGGCATGGTACCATTGACTTGAGCACTCTCTTAGATTAAAAGGCATCCAGATGCCTACACCCTTAAAGGCCATTACAGTAGTCAAAAATCTGCCTGTTGCTACCATTAATCTGAGCACACTGTGTTGCATGGGGTTAGTTATAGCTCTACATCTCTTGATGTTTTCTCCTCTGCTCTGGGAACTCACTGCTGCCAAACTCAGGGCTGTGACTCCAACCCACCACAGCCATTGGTAGGAGGATGGAAAAGAAATACAACTTCTTTAAGGTGAGGTGTCAGGACAAGCCATACTGAGTTTTCTTGTCTTTATAAACAAGGTCTTGGGACGATATACAGACCCTCAGTGTTGGCTGCCTTGCACTCCAAGGAGAACATTATTATTCTTCTGCATCAAAGTACAAGTAAGCTCTGGCCAAACAACAAAAGATTTACTGCTTCTTCAATTTGTTTTTAACTCCAACTTGAAAAATTTAACTAAAGCCCACATACTAAGAGAATATTTTATGGAAAAAATCCTTTTAGTGCCTTGGATTTATTAAGTATATGTGTCATATTAGTCAGAAACAGCATAACAGAGGAGCTATGTTTGAGTGCTACATATTAAAGTCTTTTTTCCCACGGAGCTAAAATGGTATTAGTTACTATACCAGCTAATATTGATTACTATCAAGTGAAACTCAATCTCCTGCATTTTAGTTTATAGTGACCGTTCTTAGATAGGTATTGTCACTTTTATCTGGACCGGAAACTCAAATATATTTTATGTTTAACGCAGCACAAGTGAAACAATAGTCATAGTGTACTGAGCAGGGAACAAAATATCCCCACTTACCGTGTGATGTTGTAGATGCTTAGACCTATGTGAAGCTGGGGAGGGTCTGAAACAACTACAGATCCTACTGACCTACACTATCTACACTATCTACTGAGATAAGGTTATGATGTCTGGATGTTTCAAGGAAGTACAATACATTTTTTCCCCTGAAAATAAAGCAGTAGAGTTTTGACACGGAAAGAAAGAACAGCTTCACAGTTATATCTTCCAAGCGAATACTTGGTGTAAAGATATGAAGAACCGGTGAACACAAAATTATGTAGACAAGTGACGAGAAGACAGTGTAAGAAAGGGAAAACAGGTAGAAACTGTCACAGAAGGTTGTTCTCACCTTCAGTGGATGGGAGACATGGAAGACACCTGCAAGGCTCTAAGCACGGTTTGTAGTGCCTCTGGAACAGACTCTGAAAAACAGAGCTGAAACCTTTTCTGCCCTGTAAACCATTCTTAGAGTCAGAAGCATCAAAATGCTGCATCACCTTAGGGCTGTCATTTATTCTGTCAGCCACACAGTGAAGGTAAGAGGAGGATGCAGAATAGTCCACATGCACACTGCCTCATTACTCCAAGCTGGAGAAGCTTCCAAGCTGCTGGTCTACACCAAAAGTGTTTTTTTTCAGATAGTACAAAGCACGCTGACCAGTCGCCAGGTTTTACCTTCAACACAAACCTTCCTGTGAAGTGCATTCCTCTCCCCTAATTAAATTACCCAAGAAACACAAATGCTGAATGCATCCAAAGCCTAGTTTGCATCCCTGCAACTTGTCCTTTGGTGCTTTCTAAATTAGGTAGCAAATACAAATCCTAACTTGCACATAAAGGATCTGTGTCAAAAATCATATTTCTTCCACGTAACTGGTTTTCTTTTAATCCTGCCCTTAATGTATATCATTCTTACTGAACTGCTTCAAATAGGCTTTGAACAAGGATTTTTAAAAAAATGTTAAATAATGAAAAAAATGCCATCTTATTTTACTGCTTACTTCAGGATTCAGAGAGATGAAGAACAGTGACAGCAGAGCTGTTCACCCATAACCCTGGGACAGCAGGTAAACTGACAGTGTGGAATTACTAAGAGGTGGTATTAAGTTAAAACATATAGCCAAAATAGTGCTATTGCATATGCATCCCTTGGTCTTCAAGGCAGTGTTTAAAATAAAAAACCTTCACCGAGACAGAAAAACTGCTATAGTTATATCATAGCACACTGAGTTGCGAACCTTTTAATGAAAGACATAATTCTTCTGCTGTCTGCATCATACTATATTCTCATGCAAAACACTTTAATGCATAGTGTAAATTATCTAAGACTTTCTTAGTATGTATTACATTTCTTAATCATAGATATTGGGTGTAAAAAAAAGAGAATTATGTGACATGCTTCAAAACAAATTGCTTGGTGTTAGCATATACTAGCTGGGTCTATATCTGAAAAATGCATGCAAAGAAGGGAAGGATTTTTTTTTTAAATGTGCAGAACTTGCTTGTAAGTGCATATGTTATCAATGAAGCAAAAATGACTAATCTGAAATGATGGTGGTCTGATTTTCAGCCAATATCATCAGTTTAAAAGCAAGAGATCTAGATTACAGTCTGGATGATCTATTCCTTCTGAATTTCAGAAAAAGCTTCATGTCTGGAAAAGGATAAATATAAATAAACCAAATGTTTTCACCCACTTTCTTAATTCATTACATTCACTTTAGCTATAAAGAAGTTTTAAATGCAAATCTTGTTTTCAGAAAAAAAAATGCTTTTCTTTTCCAAGTTAGCAGACAGGTTTGTTTTGCTGATGTCTCATGAGCTGAACACTGCAGCAGTGTAAATGGTGGACAATATTGTCAGCACCTTTTAAGGTATGAGCTTCTCACAGATGTCCCTTTTGAGAACAGGATCTGATGAGACATGCCATCTAATCTTCTGTCAAGTTCGACTGGAGGTGAAGCTTATTTACATTACACTAATGCTGAATATTTCTGAGTACTAAGCAGAGGCTAGAATTTAGCATATTCTATATTATTTATGTAATAAAATTTCACTCAAACAGATGAGCTACTTTGAATGCAACCTGAAAATCCATGTGTCAAACACCATCAAATAAACCAGAATTTGTGAAGGTTAAAACCTTGTGACTCTCGCAAAAACATAAATGTATATTGCAGTTGTGAGTACAGAGGAATAGGACACCTTTTAACATGGACTTCTGGGAATAAGACATATAAACACTTAGAAATCCATGATCTGGCAGTTCAAAATGGATTGATTGCAATCATCACACCTAATCATTATAGATATATTGTTCCATGTATAAGCTCTCAGCTCTCTAAGGACCAAGTTTAATGATGGTTTTGTATGTGTTCTTTGTTGCTAATATACAAATAGTGGTGCACATTCTAAGAGATGCTGACTACCTGGAGGCAGTGTTCTTTAAATCACAGTGGCTTTTGAATTATGTTCATAATCCAGGGCAGGGTTGGAGGGGACACACACACACATGACAATGACAATGATGCCAAACTGTGCCTCCCACTGTGTTCTATGTCTGATTTGTTTAAGCATACTGAGCTATAATAATATTGTGAACTTTATTACTAAATGCAAAGTATTACTGATTACAAGCAAGCACAGAACTATATGCAATGAATTATTAATCAAAACATACATGCTAAAATGCACATTTATATTGCAAACAAACAAACCCTCCCAATTTTAATTAACATAGACTTTAAAAGTAACTTATGCCCTCAGTGAAATATAAAAAGAAGTAATGTTGTAAAATAGACAACATCAAAAGACAGTAACACATTTTTAACAGAACACAAAAGGATCTAAAAAAATTTGCTTGTATATCTTCTGGGGTTTTATTCATACCATGGATGAAACACTGGCTGATATTTGTGGCGGTTATTCATGACATGTCTGGTTGTGTTATGACCTTCCCTTTTTTATTGGTTTATTTGATGTTTGTGGTATTTTATATAATTGATTTATGCCTCATGATATGTTTGGGAGCTTTCTAGTAATATACAACAGTGATTGTATGTCTGTAGTGATGTTACATATTGCTGTTTGTGAGTTTTCTTGGCCAGGTCACCATTGTAAATAAAACTTGTTCTCAATAGATTTTTATGTGGTTAAAGATTTTGACTACTTGAGTGACTGATTGATGGACCGTAAAGCACTTGCTAGCAGGACAACAGGGTATCATAAAAACCATGTCATTTGTATTTCTGATTCCAAACCCTGTTCAGTTTTCCTGATGTGTATAGGTGCCCACAGCATTTCATAGCCTTCTTTCTTGGGCTTTCAGCAGTGCTGCAGAATTTGACTTGTTCTTAGGTAATTAGCCTCTACGTCCATCCTCTGATACTCTAATGAGTCCTTTAGTTAAAACTCTACTAGAAAGTATATGGAAATTGTCTTCCCCCCTCTCTCTCAGCTTCTCTTTGCCTCTCTTTCTTTCTTTGATTCCCTCTTTCTTTTCCTTCCTTCTTTCTTTGTCTTTCTAGTCATGTTTCTAATACATAAATAACAAATGAGAATGAATATTCCAACTACTACAGTGATGACTTTTCAAAGAGATTTTCAAAGTCCTCCTGTAATATACAGATTACAAAAATTACTCAACAACTCCTTTTTTATGTGGGCCATGCTTTGAGTTTCTGCAACTAAACCTATAGAAATTCTAATTCATTGCATATAAAACCTATTTTGCACTGTCCAGACTAGGAAAAGACTGCCAGTTTTTAGTTCATGTCTATCCATGAACTCGTGCTAATGAACACCTGCAACTTCTATCCAGATGTAGAATAGTTCTGATAAGATGAAAAATAAGATGAATCTCTCCCGGTTACACAGCAGCCTGTTAGCAGGGTCTCTGTTATAAACTCTCATTAGCATTTCCTGAGTCTAGTTAACAGATATTGGAGGATCTTGGTCCAGACATGGTTTGATTCTATCTAGAGTCAAGACCCTGGCTTGATATCTCATCCAAAGTAATGCTCACTGTTGCACATTCACTGCCTCTCTGCCTAAAAGGGAGTGCAGCACAGGGTGCAGGTAGAAATTAGCATAACGAGTTTGGCTTTTCAAGGGAAAAGAGGAAAGGGAAGTGAGGGATCTCATCTGACCAGCCATGATCTTCTTTGCCTTAAGAAACCTGATAAAATAAAATAAAAAAATATTAAAAGCAATTCTGTTTAACAATAACCACTTTTGTCCATTTCCAGACACCTTGGGTCATGCTGAACACCATGGCTGAAATGATGAAACTTAGTGTCAACGAAGACACAGTTGTACAACTCAGTAATTTCCCCCATCTCCCACCCCTTTTTGTTCTGTAACCTCATTCAGTTCACAAAATGAATAAAAAAGCTACAGTTTTTCTTCTCAAGCTAGTTTTCTGCCAGTTCAGTATTTTGAATGGGCTCGCACAGTTGTCAGAAACCAGCAAAGGCAGCAACAGAAGGGGACCATGGCTTTCCCTATGGCTCTCTGCAGCAACAATGACCTAGAAAAGTTCAGGCATGACTTTTGGTGCACTGACAAGTTACTCAGGATCCTTGTGTAAAATATAGGAGGAGAAAAGAAACTCAAAACTCATAGACTTTTTGAAACTTGATTTCAGCATTTACACATAGGACACTGATGATGGTATCAAAGAATATTCACAGAGAGACAAGCACAAGTTCTTATCCAGTTTCTGTCTCCTACCTTCAGAGACAGCATTTTTAAACTTCTTGTGTAGAAACCATTTGATAGGGCTTTGGAGCTAGTACTGTTTCTGATTCTCCTGCCAGAAACAGGAAGTAGCTTGAGCTTAGGTTTTCATGGATCCTGACAGATTTGATTAGATTTTACTTGGGTTCTGAAACACCAAAGCAACAAGAGTGAACACCAATAGGTTAGTTGGTTTCTTGGCATATGTTTAAGGCATAGAGTAATGGTAAGGCATAGAATAACTGAATTCATAACCTTTCTCATTGTTTGTGTGAATTTAGAAGATTATAACCAGTTGGGACTGTAACAGAAGAAACCCCCCAAAGAAATCATCTTTAGAAACTTTGCTTTACATGATCTATCTGATAGTTAACAGGGAAAATGAAATATCTGCAGAAATTTTATCCTGACTGCAAGGTAACACTGCTTTTTTTTTCCTTCCCTCAAACTCCGATATGAAGCTTTGAACAAAGATAAATCAATTTGTTTCCCATTCATCTTTGGTAAACCTGTAACTACTCATGCAGGTGCTAAAAATTTCCATTGTGGCACACAGAAGCTTCCCCCTTCCTTCACACAAAATGCAAGACTCTAGACAGAGATTGCATTTTTTTCTCAAAAATGTGGTCTGCAAAATTATGACAAATCTACCTTCACACACCTGTCCATGCTTACCTCTGAAGGTGTGCTCTCTTTGCCTACAGTATAGGCAAAGACTATTTCGGATGCTGTGGAGCAGAAGCATGACAGGAGATAATCCCTGCAAAAACAGGAGCTGGGCTAAATTGCTTTTGTTTATGTCTACCTTCCCCTTCAGGAATAATATTATGTTTGCAATTGCCTCTAAAAGGGTGTTCCTGAAAGCAGCATTCCAGCACCTATGAGATGTTATGGTCGTAGGAAGGTGAGCTGGCAAGAAGGATTGACCAATACAAGCATGCCTGAGCATTCAATAACCTGGCATGTTTGAGAACAACACCCTGCAAGCAGTACTTCTCTGCATACAGCCTTAAAGGTAGTCACAGCACTGGACAATTCTAACTGGTAAATATGCTGGCACAAGCTCCAGAAGAAACACCTTCGAATGGACTCATGTAATGTATACCCTTGGCATGCTTGTAAGAAGAAAACAAAATGAAAGACTCAAAAATTCCCCTTCTTGGATCTGAAGAATATGTATTTTAAGAGTAAACAAGTGAACATAAAAACCAGGCCAGATTGGATCAATTATTCCACAGGCTCAGAGTTCTGCTTTCGCCAGTGGCCTGGGTTAGGTGCTTCAAAGAAAACAGCTGGCTAATTATGGAATGTCCTACATGGCAAAAAGGGCTGAGATGACTCTTTCTTATCCCTGTGATCAGCTAACACCCTCGAGTACGAATTTGATGGCCCCTCCTAGTATGTAAAATTACAGATTATATTATTGGTCATAAAATTAGAAGTCCTTTTAAAAATGCCATTACAATATTTAACTCTTTGACCTCTATAGGTTAACAAATATTCACACTGTGAAAAAAACGATTTTATGCTTATTTTTTAACTAATATGGCAAATTTCTTAAAATCATTACAGCTAATGTGGGAAATACATTCTATGTGATGCCTATCAATTACATTCCTGATGTCTTGAAGTCTTGAAAAATATGTGGCATTATTCAAAAAAGTTACATAAACAAGCCACTTAGTTACCTAAGTACTACAGCAAAGCTGAAGTGAGTTTGTTGGGACAAACCATGAGTCAATAGGTTTTGATCTAATTCATGTTGGCTTACCTTTAAAATGGTGTTACACTCACATAAGACAAATTTCTTTTTCTTTTTGCCCTTCCTTTATTTCTAGTGCTTGTGCTTTAGGCATCGAAAGCAGGCTCTCTCTCCCAGCTCTGCTAAGCTGCTGTGCCTACACACCACCCTACCCTGCAGTACCTGGGTATGCTTCTTACCAAGTCTATCTACAGTAACAATTATGCAAACACCAGCAGTGATTTTGGAATACAAATAAATGCCCATTGAATACTGCACTGAGACAGTCAAACCACCACTAACATCACGGCTTTTTTTTTTCTTAAAGCCTTAACCTTTTGAATCACAACACTTTCCTGAAAATTGTTTAATAAGCTTCTTTTACCAAAATAGAAAACATGAGGAGAGAAGGAATAACACATCTTTAATTAGAAAAATTCAAATCAGCTCTTAATTTAATTCACCATACCAGCAGCCATGATTAGGTCTGCATCATGATATATCTCCAATACTATCAATTTTCATAAATGCAAACTTTCCTGAATATGGTTCTGATGTATCCTGACATTTTAAAATATGTCCTATTGTCCTTTCCTGTGCAGCAGACCAAGCACAGAGTGTTCAGTCCTATATCACTGTCACAGTGGTATTAGACCAGATGGCTGCTTCCTTGCAGAATCAAGAATTAGAGATAATTTATGCTGTTCACTGTTATTAGAATGTAAAAATATAAAGAGTTTGCAGCATGCATACATGAAAAGCTGCTCAGATCCAGCAGTGATATCCTGGTGAAATGCATTTACCCTGTTACTGCACTCTTAAAGGTAAAGTCTGGTGAAGCTATGGACTTCTGCAAAGCCTATTGGCTGTTCTGCATAGGATACAACATGGGGCTATCTGACCTAGGTTACAGTGCTGCTTTGGTGGGGAAAGAATATTCTGACTTGAGAAAAATGTCCAAGAGCTGCCTTCTTTCTTCTTTCCTGTAAAATAATTCCACCACATGAACGTCCCCATTAATACATGAGTTATTTTTATGTCATGAAGAATGAAGTTAAAAACGGAAGCTTTCTTCATTCGGTCTGTTAATCAGTACAGGAGAATACTTCTCAGTAAGACCTCATACCAAAGGGCATGAGAGTTACATAAATTTGCTCCTGTGCCAGTGAGGGGAGTGAGTTTTCCTTATCAGGGCACCATTGCAACCTGTGTCCCTGCTCTACCTGTATGTATGCACGCACCACGGCGTGTGTCAAAACACTGAAAAGAAAGGGTGTCAGCCTGCCTATTATTGAGTCTGAGCTCCTTATAGGTGAGAATCTTGTTTGTATTTCAAACAGCTGAATCATTTGATAAAGATATATTATTAATGCAGCTAATCCATTTAGAGGGACTTCTCAACCTATTCAGGGATTAAAATGTCTCAGGTTCCTAAAAAAATGGAGAGAAATGAAGGGGGAGAGAACTTAGCAAGCTTGCCCATGTTGCCTCAATAAATTGTATCAAAACAGAAGTAAAAAGGATGTAAGGACAACCAAATGTCAAACACTGTTTGCAAGTAGCAATAGTCTGTTGCTTTATCTTTCCATCTCAGGAAGTTTAGCACAGTACTCCCTATGAATGATGTCAGAGTTGTAGCCAGATTAAGAACAAACACTTTCATCAGTATTTAGGAATATTACAGGAAGAGAAATCTTACTGGCCTTCACTGAAATTACACACTTACTCTATGTGATTTTGGAAAACTGTATCACTGAGAGAATTATTTGGTTTACTTTAAATTAATCTTTAAAGTATACTAAGAAATATTACTAGGGACAAATTTGCTTTCAGCTCTCCGTGAGTGTATAATTTGTATTTATGGCATACAATGGAAGTATTGTGACTTTGAATGACTGACTAACACCTTATGAAAGTCATTACTTTTGTATCAAGAACAATATTTGTAACATAATGTGTTCTTAAACTGATCAGGACAGCAGGAAGCAGCTAAGTGGATCACTTATCTTTATTTTGCAATTTAACCTATGTTATGACAGGGAACAAAAAAATTAGATAATTTATAATTTTCTGTCAGTGCTGCATATTTTGGGGTAAGACTGTGACTACTTGGTACAACGGAAGAGTAAGGAGGTTTGCCTGCCAAATAAAACAGAATAGGAAAGGTTACTTTAGAGTACAATGAACTACTAGCTGGCTGCTAGAACCAGATCACAAAGATTTCTTGCATTTTTGTTTCCTGACCAGTGTTTTAGATGATGGAATTTTACCCCTGTAAAAATCCTAGTACTATTTTTATTAAAATAAAGTCTATCAGAATAGAAGATAGTTGTTATGCAGGAGCAGTAACTCACATAATATGAGATGGCATTTCTTTCCAGCTCTTGCTGCTCCGCTGGTTCTAATAGCAACCTGGAGCTCAATTTCCTCCTCAAGAACATTGCATTTCATGTGGAATGTCAATTATTAAAATGCAGTGTCCCGTGTCTTACTTTTCACTAGATGAATTCATTTGCAAATTTGCTAATTTATGTAAATGATCCTTAACCTGTAACTGCCTGGCATGTATTTCTGAGTGCCTCTTTTCAATTCAGAAATACATACAAAGACTATCACCAGCACATTAATTACTCTGTGTCACTGTTCCAACCCCCAAAGATTTAATTTCAGAGTAACCCAGAAAGAGTATCTGGTGCTTCTTTCCATTTTACATTTTCAATATCATTAGACCACTCAATACAGGTAAATGATCTTTAAAAGAGCATCTCTAGTCATAAGCATTGGTGGTAAGTATAGTTTTAGTACACTATTTTTGTGAGAAGATATGACCTGAAACTCCTTGAATTTTTAATTTGATTTTCTGCTTTCAATTTTTCTCAGGAGGTCATTGTTACTTACAATGGGCCCAATCACAACTCCTAAGATCACTTCTAAATTTCAATTTTCTTTGCAGCTAAGTCTCTCTTCTGCATTTCAGAAGTTAAAAGACAGATGGGGAATTTCCTTCAGGCAGTCAGTGGTTCAGCTGCAACTCTGATCTGCACACGGATGCCATTCTAGATTGGGCACTTCAGTTCTGGTTCCACCATGAGCACAATCTCTGTGCACCCATAAGTGTTTGTTTCATTCTCCAAATGATCTCAGGAAACTCAAACTCCTCCTGTCTGTCTGCAGCTCTTATGAAAAAAGGGATATTCAGAAAAACCCAGCTGAAGACACTAAGTTTTGCCTGACTTATCTCTGCTGCCCACCCAAACCTCTCCAGCATTCTCAGAAACCAACAACAGTTTAGAACCTGTCAATGAACCTGGTCTCAGTTGGGGATTTTAACAAAACCTAAAATGAGGCAATTTTCCTCCATGTTGTTACTGTTCCATAGCTTCCCACAGACCAAGTAAAAGGAGCCAGATTCCCTGTGGTGTAATTGCAGCCACAACTCCATTGATTTCAGTGACCTGTGAATGGCAGATAGGACTATGGCCCAAGGCCTCCTCTTGACAAACCAGCTAGAGCTTGCTTTCTCTTGACTATTATCTGATTTACATGTCCTTGTTTTAGATGCCCGCCACACGGGGTAGGTGAACAAAGCTCTGTTTCAGAGCCAGCTACAGAGATCATTCCCAGCCAGCACCGACGTCCCACGACCAGGACTCGGCTCTGAGCCTGAGCCGCAGGGCACTAGTCCTTCACGGTGCTCCCGCCCGACTGGCCACCCCTGCCTGGGGCCCTTGCAGGACACTGCTGCTCCCTTTAACTGAGCTGAGGTTTTGTTTGCCCAGGGTGTAAGGGAAGGAGACAGGGACGAGGTGCCTCCAGCTGACAGGCCAACACACTGTCATGCCAAGCCCCGCTTGCTCTTCCGGAGCTGGAGCGCTCTTGTGTCTCAGTGTTTAGATTGGCTTTAGAAAGTGCAAAGCCGAGAAATGTTTGGCTGCTTTATCCCTGTTTCAGCATTCAGATTGCTAAGAGAAAATCTCAAATGGCCACTTGCTGTGTGTTCTGCAGACATTTTAGGACAAAATCAGCATCTCCAGTATCACCCTCTCACAGTACCCTGACGTCCTGGGTATTTGATTTCATTTCTGCTGGGACAGCAGCAGGGAAGATTAGCTCACACAGTGTTGTTTCAGAATTAAAATGTCACTGTATTTTTTTGCCGTTACCTGTAAAAATTACTATATCTGAAATTCAAAGTAGCCTTTAATCCGCTGCTTAGTTTTCTCCACAAAAGATATACTTTAAAGGATAATGTCTCTTTAAATCTACCCCGAAGATATTCCTCCTGGCCCAGAAGATGCCAAAATGACTTGATGATTTATTTATGTGGAGCTTGGCAGACCATAGTCCAGATTGTGGCTGAGGCTGAATTTTATGAGCATCCCCCCTAGTGAGTTTACTAAAAAATTAAAAAAAAAAGAAAAAGAAAAAGAAAAAAAAAAAAGAAAAAGAGGTCTTCATAGATCTTGGCATAAGAACCAAGCAAATATTATCAGGAAGAAGAATGGCTAGGAAGAGAGTTTTAGGACAGAATGTAAATATTAATTCACCAATAATATTTTGTGTTTAGAGAATTAGAATTTTCATCTTCAAAAAATTAGAAAGGTGAAGTAGGCATTTCTCATCTCAGCAGAAGCTAATGTTTGGTCTGTAATTTTTTTAGCCATATACCACTTGGCATTTTGTACTGAGAAACTGGCTTTTTTTTGCTCAGAAAGATGGATGTCTCATTGTCATTCCAGACCATACAAGCGGCATGTTGGTGCAATGATGTAAGAAAGCAATTTTCTGCCCTATTTTATTGATTTATAGTATTTTAGTAAAGTGATAAAAACTTAATGCTAGGGATAAAAAGGAGTCTCATCTGATGTAGAGGCGGTAGAAAAGAATAGAGAACGAGGAAGATCCAGCATTAATACATATTTGCCATGTTTTCTCAGGCCTCCCCTGTACTAGACCATTAACTAAGTTAGAAAAAATCATGTCTAAACTTTTCAACTAAGATATTTTCTAGGCATTAATCCCTTCTTTCAAGGCACAGGCTGGTGCAGGATTCTGGCTTCTTGAAGCATACACACGCCCAAGCGCAGGCAAATCCTAAAGGCCAGAGCAGCAAAGACAACTGTCAATAGCCCTGACTCCTTTGGGCTGGGAGCCTCAGTGCTGGGGAAACAGACTCTGGGGCACTTTTGCATAGTGGTAATCAGCAATAAGCAAGAATGTGACTCCATAGCATTTCACAGCATAGCTTCACAGCAGGTCCTTGGGCAGCTTGTCCAAGGGGTGTTACAAAACTCTAAGTTCACATTTTTGCTTGCTGCAGGGGAACTCCTGAAGCGGACAAGCCCTGAGGCAGAAACTCCCACATCCTTAGGTTTACCTCCTCTTGGGATACTCTCTCATCCTTGTGGCTCAGCAGAGGGGCTCTTGTTACACCCATGCAAGGACCACAGCTTTGATCCAGTCTCCTTTCCCAGCGCCATGAAATAAAGTCCCTCAAGTCCAGATCCATAAAAACTGAGCTTGTACCAATTTATAGGCTGGCCAAATTGTGTTGGAAATCATTTCAGCTGAAAACTATATTACACACTGGTCTAGGATGTTGTATACAAGTGAATATATGTTTGACGTCAGTAAATGGAAGCTGGAGCATGCCAGGAAGCAGCATTTTCAACCACAGTGGCATCCCCCACTTTTCTCCAAACAATACAGGGAATATTCCTGAAGCATCCTAAAAGGTAGCTCAAAGGAAATTCAAAGGGATTCAGGACATTCTTTATGCCATTGATAAATCAAGGTCAACAGGAAAATATTAACAGTCGCTACACCCATGCATTTTGGGTTTGTTTGGGGTTTTTTTTGTTATACTGGAGAGCTCCTCACACTGCCAATGTAATGGGAGAAGGGTATTTTACAGCCAAGCACCAAACTAACCCTCTGAAGTCTGATTATTCTAATTCACCAAGCGAAATATTTATTTGCCCTTGAAAGGAGGCTGGGTAAGCTGTATACACCACGGGTATCTTCAGGACTGGGATTCCCATGTGGAAGAAAGGGAATACCAGTATGACAGCCTAGTGCAGCCCTACCAGACAGTATAAAAGCTATAAGGAAAATGCTTGATAGATCTTATTCCTGCTTGGAAACTCTAAGCTGATCCACCAAAAGCAATGATTCACTTCTGATCAAAGTTATTTCTAAGGGCTATACTTGGAGTGGTGAGAGTATATATTTATTGCTAAAAAAATTTCAGAGGATTGAAAATTATGTCAAAATTTTTGGTCCAAAAGGCACTGCATGGAATACACACAGCTGGCATTGCTGCTAGGGATGCAGATTTAAAAGCTGTAAGAAAACAATAAATGGCATATTTTATTTCACAGAATAAACTGCCTGAGCCCTTTACCTTGGAAAACTGCACTGTGTTAATCCAGACACTGACACCAGGGTGAGTAACAATGGAAACAAAATGAGTGTTAATTTAACTTCAGCCTCAACATTTTACATCATAATTTCACTCTGTTATGTATTGAAACCAGTCCTTGTACTTGACTCAATTTTGTGTCTTTTAATGACCTGTCAAAAACTCAGTCGGGGCTTATTGTATTTATATTTTTAATTAGTTTAGTAAGGAGATGGAGTGCTTATACTTGATTTTTGTAATTAACTGTGAAAATTTCTGCACCAGGATGATACTGTGCACATTGATACATGCGTTTCTTTATGTTGTGTTTGCTGTGTGATACATTGGAGACAGAAGTGTCACTGGAAAGGCACGCCTAAATAGTGCTTCACAGGTTGCTGGAGCACTGATGGGAGCTGGTTATGTATCATTTAATTTATTCTTTGTATTCTACCATGCAACTCAGGCTGGTACTAAAGAAAATCATGTCAGGTCATGTCATGTCCCTAGCCGGTTTTTGTTACACTGTGGATGTGTAGACTTTATTGCTTATGCCAAAAAGTCACACCTTGTCATCTCTGGTGACTTGCATTCTCTGGCTACAGAACAAATACTTCATTGACCATGGTTTATGGCTAATTTTTGATTGCTATGAGATGCCTTAGCCACAGCCTTCTTCAAATCCTGCTCAAGATCTTTCATTGTTTCACCAGACTTGTGACTGTCTTGTTCAAAATTCATGACTTATAAGAGTGGTAGTGAATTCAGGATGCCTAATTCATTTCAGAAGTCTCTACACAGCCAGATGGTGTGAGTGAAGGCTATTAAATGTAATATTAAGCTTGATTTTGATGAGGAAAAAATGGAGGTGCAGCTGATCATGTAGACAAATTTAACCTCTGTCCCTCTAATCAGTTTTCTACTGATAACATAAAAAATAAGAGTTGCATATAGAAAGCAATGCATAGCTCTGGTAGGCTTGGATCCACATACACTGCTGAGACACCATCAGTGTTCTAACTTGCAATTGTTGCAAGAAAGGAGCAAGAGAAAAATTATCAAGCAACTTTGATTTGCACAGGTGGCCTGGAATAATTACACAGCTACCAAACAATAGCACAGGAAGATTAACACAATTTACTCTGTAATCACCATTGCTCCCAGTGAAGTTACTCTGTGGATCACTATGTAATAGCACACATTATTTCACAGTAACTATGCAGGGACTCAAGTCAACAGAGTATGCTGCCCAAACGGAGCAAATCATGGGAAGTTAAAGAGGTCTAAGTGTTCCAAGGAGTGGCATGAGTTCTATTAGATCGATGATTTTCAGGTTTTTAGTAATAGCCTCAGAGGTTTGGAGAAGAGCTACAGCACTGCTAGAGGAGCTAAGGAAGATCATCTCAATTCTGTCTCAAGGAGCTCCGAAGCACAGAGGCACTGGCTCTCATGGGTACATTTATAACCCTTTTACCAGTCCCACTGCACGAGGCAATGCAGAAAGCAGAGAGTTCTTGTGTTCCCTCAGAGCAGGCATTCAAATTTTGTTTGGACTGGAGGAAGATTTTTAAGCCCTTTTACTTGTGCAGCTAGCACGACCAGCTTCAGATCTACAAAATAACAGACCTTGTACTGCTTTTAAATGCACTGACTCGTGCTCCAGACACCAAGGACATGAACACAAAGTGCCAAGGAAAATGAGGGAGATTATTCAGCCATGCAAGCACAGACCATGGATGACTTGCAGTCATGCACACTGAGGGTGGGTTTTCAAACACTCTTGGACAAAGAAACCATTAAAAATACAGGCGAATAAGGAGAAAGAAATAGGAGATATAAGAAATAAGGAGATACTGTGTTTCTATCCATATGGTTCCTTATGAATAGGTAATTTTTATCTGTGCTTTAGTCAATCAAATGTTTATAAGTCTGCCTGGTCTCAAAGATGCCTTCTAAAAAAGATATTGCTCTAAAAGATATTGCTCTATAGTTAATATAACAGAGAACAGTATTTTGATTAATGCCTTCCCATTAGTGTATGGACAAACTAGATTGTGTTACAGCATTATGGGCTGAGTTGGTAACCCAAAAGAAAAAAACATGCTCAAAACTGGAGTAACAACAATTGTGGTTCATGGGGGCCATCACTGGAGACCGCTGAGAGACAATATTACACACTGGAGTTCTCTAAATAATTCCTAACACCAAATTGTTCATGTATATTTAAATTTTTTAATTAATCTATTATAATGCTCCTATTTGTGTTGAATTTTAGCCCTGAAGTAGTGGCATGTCTGCTTGTTAAAACATTCACAGAAATAACCCACACTGAGAAACTGAACTTTGAGTTTCAGATACTGATCGTTCAGGACCATCTGCTCACAGTCTGAGGGGCAGGAAGTTACTGAAGTAATTTGACAAAATTTCAGTTAGCAATTAAATTCGTGAAAATCTCAAGACAACTGGCAACAACCTGCAAGCTGCAAAATATGGCAGTTTAACCATGGGAACATATAGATAATATTTTTGGGGCTGTTCGACTACAACAGGAATGGACCCAACATAATGACTTAGGGGGTCCCTGAGTATCAAATGTCCTGATCATCCTGAATTATGGGCTCTGTTTCGTATGCAACAGCACACAAAGCTGTATTTTAAAATGCTTCTCTTAATCTTCTGCAAGGGAAGCGTCTGCCAGAGCATCTAAAACAAATGGTTCTAAATCTTGCCCGATTAGACTCAACGGCACTTACAACCTACCTCCCCCCTACGTTGGTCTATTACTGTTTAAATCTGTATACATTATTCTCATTGCTGGAAAGATGCAGCAATGCTTCATGATGCTCTTTCTACTCTAATGCTGCATAGCAGTTGCTTTCTTTAGGCCCCAGCTCTTACCTACATCTGTGCTTACTGAAGTGAGACTTTAATTTGCTACACCACGCCAAGGTATTAATAGACAATTATTTATTGCAAATCTGAACCATTTATACTGTTTACTGGCTGACACAATGTAAAATTTTGATCCAAATGTTAATGTGTCCATGACATTGCATAATTCTATTCCACAGAAAGGTTTATTTCTTTCCTCAATGAATCGAACTTGCAATATGAGGAAATAGAGTTTTTAATGGATGAATGACTTACAGTCTCAAACTTATAAGACTGCTTACTTACACAAATAAGTGAAAATGTCTAATTAAAACAGCACAGCAAACCAGAAAAATTTAGGATTTTACTGGAGGCAAAACTAAGGGAGAAAAAAATGGACATAAGTTGCAAAGTACTTAAAGGATAAATGAATAAGTCTTACGTCAGTCATTTGGAGGCAATTATAGTTTTAAGCAGGCATCTTTGAGACCAGACAATCTTATAATTAAATCTTATATTCAGTTGAGTATAGCACAGAAAAAAATTACCTATTCATAAAGAACCTTATGGATAGAAAAGCACTTCAAAGCCTCCAAATGTCTGGTGAAATTACGTTTACAAATATTTTTTGCAGTCAGCTAAAAAAACCCCCAAAACAAGAAAAAGAGCTTTATTGATAGGCAAATTTCATCATATAGAAGATGTAATTTCAAGTGTTTGTCTGCTCAAGTTTAGATATCACGCTTTTAATGCCATCTAGACATGGAACTTTCTTTAACTGATACCTGTAAGAATCTTCAAAATACAGACGTTTGAATTAAAGTAATATTTTTCTACTGAACTGTGATATTAAGCTAATCTTTTGCCCTTGCTATGATAAAGGGTTATAAGGCAGTTCTAACTAAATCTCTACTAAATTCAAGTAATAATACCCAGAACCTGTGGTCAACTCAGCTCACAAAAGTCATTCAAAGTCTTTGCAGTATTTCAGCTTATATGGACAAGATTACACTGGAAGGAGCTCTACTAGACAGAATGAGCTTCATTCAGAACCAGAACACCTGCAAGGTGCCCTATTAAAGATTTCATCTGGGGTACAGCAGAATAGCTCCATTCCCCCAATATACATACATATATATATTTTTTTTTTTTTTTTTTTTTTGGGGTCTGGCTGGTTTTGTTTTGTTTTTTCAGATTTGTCAAGCCCATGAAGGGCCCCAGATATCAGAAAGATGAATAATGGCACTGGGTGAGTACTGCATGTGTAATGTTGGCACAGATTTGTGGCTGACAAGCTGTGACTCCATGGAAGCGATGGTAACAGGCAAGATGTAGGGGGATGCATTTCTATACATTACAGCAGAATAAAACCAGCCAGTGTGACTTTGCCCACTATATAAAAATGGATACTCTGTACAGTTCTGAGATCCATGAAATAAGTGGAAATAGGATCCCACCTGTACATCACAAGCAAGTGTTGACACTTTTTTTCAGGAATATTGATAGTGATTTTTTTTGCACCTTTCATGCAAAAATCAGACTGAAGTCGAAAAACAGCTGAATTACTTCATTTTCCATTAGTAATTTAAGAAGAAATAATATATAGTTGTGATTCCATGTCTGAATGGCCTCATCAACACAAGCATTGCATGTGGTGCCTTTAAAACCTGAGCACCCAGGCAAGGAGTGGCTGTAGCAGCGAGGCTGCTCACACACCAGTTGCTTCTTTGAAGTTCTTTAGAAAACAAATAAAAGAACAGATATTTTGAGGCCTATTATAGTACTTTGTAAAATATGACATAGGAACTAACATGCAGGCAGTGACTGCAGCGGGAGAGATGATGCCACTGTGAGGCTGAAGGAAATGAAGAACAAGAAGGATTTTGTTTACCATCCCTCCCTCCATGTACAACAATCAGAGCTGTCCCGAACAGTCCCTGTTCCTGCTGTGAATTAGACAACTTTTTCTTTTTGTTTAAGATGCATTCACATTGAGATGTCTTTTTGAGCTACCAGGATACACACTGTTAATGCATATTAATGACAGGATGTAATTTTTACTATTATTGTTCTGTAATATAGAATATGTCTAACTACATTTTGTTTATTATTCATAATACACAATGAGAGAAGACACCAGAATGGCTCTTTTGGAGGCCTCACATGCTAGGCTGCAAATGTGTATTAACAATAGTACACATTTATGTGTTATGGTTTCATAAAATGCATTTGCATAATATGAAATCATAATCCCAAATGTACAGTAAAAGCCCTATGAAAAATAGTTACTTCTCATATACTACACAATGGTTGATTTTAATCTTCACTGTCTCAGATGTGGAACTAGTTATTAGGGATTTTTTATAATGGGAAAAATGCATAGCCCATCCTACGGAATTAAGTCTTGTAAAATGAACCAATCAAACAAGAACCTTCTGTAAAATGGAAAAGATGGTTTGGTAGTAATTTGCATTCACACTTCATTTAATATACTTCCAGGCTGAGATGTTACTTCCAATATCATACCAGAGACTGAAATAAACAGGCAAGGCTGGCAGGTCTGGCTGCACAGCACTCCAGGGGCCTATGAATGCAAAAATGTGCAGTGGGAGCGGAGCAGAAATTAGCTCAGAGCAGAAGTCACTGGCACCCGGAAAGCAGCTCAGAAGGAACCTTTGCAGGAATATGGTGCTTTCAAATTCCACTGTCCAATGAATCTCAGGACAGTTTTCTCCTAGTTTGATTGCAGAGATGGGTAAGTCTGTTTCAGTGTTGCTTCCACTTAACTGCAGCCACTTGTAGGAAAAGATTGACTACCTGGCCATAATTCCCAGCATCACAACTACAGCTGTATGTATGACACAGCTACAATTTCCATGAGGGGAAACAATGATTTCTTCTTTTCTTCTTTAGAAAGAATCATGGCATTTTTCACCTTGACTGGCTACTGTGCTATTTATTTAGACAATTTGACTTTGAGCTGCTTTTTGCTACATGTACATTATCAAATGATTAATGGCTAATTAACATTTTGCTAATGGAAAATAAATGTAGATATGAGTGTGTGCCATTACATTTCCCCTTTTAGTTAAAATTATCGCATTTGCATTTTTATCAATAAAAATCTGTGAGTTTTCTTTCTGCTAAGCCAAATGAACAGTCTTAATTATATTTAGGGCTCCAGTCCTTCAGCAGATACTGTCTGGTACCCTGCTGCACCCACACCTGTCTATCACACCTTGCCAAGTTCTCTTCCCTTCCTTAAAGCATCATTTCTTGGTATATGGAAAATCTCAGTACTCACTTATCTACCAGAATTTCTGAGCTCTGACTCCTCTAAGCTCTATGGTGACTTGCTCAGACACTTGGCTCTTCACAGATGAATGTATTTGGAATTATTGAGATAAACTGTTTGATGGGGTGAAGGGGAGAAATGAGTTTTCATACTAAGATTATCATTAACATTTTTATAGAACAGTCAGCTTGAAAGCTAAAGGAGATGGAGGTCTCCAGGAAAATAAATATGAAGGCTTTTTGGGGTTTTTTTGAGACTTTTACTGATCTACAAACCACCAGAAAAAATGTACTTTGGCTGTGAAGAATCACAGCTTGTCTAGTCACAATCCAGTACTCTCAATTTCAGCTAAGACTGAAAACAGAAAAATAAACACTTCCTACAACAATGTATGATAAAGAGAGTTATTATTTCCATTCACCTGTTCTTTATATCAACACAGACAGCTAATCCAGGTGAATCTACCTACATTTGTCATTGCCAGTGAACTAAAACCATAGAGAATTCACACTAAGGAACATAATTCCACCTTTTTTAAGCTTCATTATGTTATAATTTATTTATCCGGAAAGTGGAATTTTCAGACATGACTATTAGTGCCATGCTGTGGCTACTAGTAATCAATGACTTGAGAAAGTCAAGAGAAAGGGGAGAATGCATTTAACAGTGATTATTTTTTTATGATGGTGTGTTTGTGCTGCTCACCAGAGATGAGCCAAGCAATTTTCTGAAGCAGTCCACTCTCATCTCCTTGTCATATGCAACAGATTATAGAAAGAGAGCAATTTCCAGCACTGGAAATGGCAGCTGAGTAACTCAAATATTTATCTAAAATGAATACTTTCAAAGCTCCCCTCCCCTCAGTTTCTTTCATCTGTTGCCTTGTTTGAGGATGAATCAGAACTGACACTGCCCAGCTCCTGGGAGCATTCAGTCACATGAAGGTTTCATCCAGGTTTTCACAGCTGAAAAGAGTGACACTGAGTGGTACCAGTGAAATGGCATCAGCCAGGCTGTGCAGAAAGCCTGGAACCGCACTGGAACATTTCTGCTTTTCACTAGATGGGAAACTTGCTATTGCCCAGGGTGAGAAAGGACAGATGCCACCCCTTGCTGTGATTACTGAAGACTCTACACTGCCTGAGCTCCATCTAGAAGCATTGCCTAACATAACTATTGCTCCCAAGTGACACTTACGCATATTTCTTCAAAGGACAATAACCTATCCAACTACTGCTCCAAAGAGGAGACAGAGCTTTAAAGATGGAGGGAGGAGGGAAGGTGTTACGCTGCATCCAAACAACTTTACTCTGGTCGTGATGTTGCCTAGGGAGAAAACACCAGAGGAAGGGGATGTGATGAAAATGTGATTTAAATAGTTTAAAAAAAGCCTGGGGGAGAAAAGCAGTTCATTTTTTTCGTTCATGCTGACATCGACATCAAGAATGGAATCTCTTTCACACATCTAAGAAACACTGAAACTTGTGTATTTTGTTGTAGGCATCTAACGTGGTACTAAATGTGTTTCACATCATGTTTCCACTGTGATTTAGTTAAGGTGGGATTTTTTTCCTCTCCAGCATTGGTAGAGTTGCAGCAATGAGGGTAATTCTGGTCTGCCTTAATGGCATTCAGCCATTCTGAAATCAGCAGAGTTTACAGGAAACTAGAATTAGGCTCTGCAGCAGACAACAGCATTGCACTTTCAAATCTGACATACTTCAAACCTATTGCCAGCAAAATTTTAAGTTTGAAAAACCAGGCTCCCTTTTTGCACATGAAAACCATGGGAGTAATTATTGTCACTTAGACTTCCAACTCCCTCGTTTGTAGGCCCAAGCAGGTAGTTAGATGTCTAAGTAGCAATAACCAAGAGCACAAAATTGCTGGCATGAAAGGGATTTTAAAAAAATCAGGCCATTAAGATATGTGACAAAGACTCAAAAGGAGGGAGATTAAAAACAGCAGACAACAAAGAAGAACCTAAAAATGGATGAAGTTTTCTATAACTTCAATTTCAAGTTCAATTTTTTTAATGGTGATAATTTACAAGAATAAACAGGTGGAAATGTGATGTAGAGAAGTAAATTTGTGCCTAAAATAGCAAACGAACTTTGTAACGAAGTACAGTTGAGAGGTATATTGCTATCTTTAAATATTAAGCTATTCCTGTAAGGTGCTTTTTTAAGGTGTGACATAATTTTTTTTTCTCATTTTAATAGAACTAATAAAAGTGAGATACTAGAGAGACATCATTACTCAGAGGAGTAAGATCTCCCACTCTTAACCAAAGAGAACCATGCCAGAATCGCTGCTGTACCCGATATCAGCGAGTCACCATTTATTTAGTTATTTTTAACCACGTGGGGTGAAAAGCAGTGACCTGCTTTTCAGGTGAGACTGATATACATGTGAACTCTGCATGTGTATGGTGTTCCTGGCAAAAATAAATAGCTAGCAGTAACTGAACTCTCTCTTCATTGAAAGAATGCTATAGGGCTGGATATAGCCCCTGCAGTAGTGCAATAAAATGAGATGAGCTTAACACTACCAGATGGTACCCTGTACAGTGCCTGAAATAAAATGGAGAATTAGGGTGCCCTAAGGTGTGCACAGGAAAGGCATTTACATGAAATAAATGGGCCTCAGACCTAGATGATGCTCAAGTATGCTACACAGGAGACAGATAGTACATCTGGTGAACAGATTTTATCACACACTGGAAAGCTATAAAGCATGCCGTTGAATTTCAGATTTGGGCTTCACAATGACATTTTACCTGTGTTGGTATTCAGTGCTGTTTATTTTTAAAGGTGCTGTAATCTCAATGATGTGTTTTAAAAGCCTTCTTAACATTGTTTTCTGATGTGCCCCATTTTTTTGGACAGATTGATGTAACATGATGCTTTTTCATGGATAAAATACAAACTACTTTGGCTGTAGATGATCATGTTTTTATTTAATATATCACATTCCTGATGTGATTTTAGTAATATGGTTATACTTGTCAGCACTCACTGCTTGGGAGAAAGCCAGTATGTTTTTAAAGTTAACTCCCCCTTCTCCATTTCATTGCAAGGTCTCACTCTCTATAGACCAGCACCAATTCCTTGAGGTTTAAAGCAGATATATCAGATTAAGGGAGGAAATCTGCTAGAGTGAATCAAATCAAAGCAATATTTTACTCCTATCTCTAGATGAAATTTCTCTTGGTTTTGTAAAATTCCTGCTCCATTTGACATTAAGATCTTTTTAAGTTTACATTTATCATAAAAGGATTCAAACTATTCAAGGTGCTGATGAGAGCAACATTCAGTCTGTGGTGTTGCAATTTTTTAATGGGGAAGTAATTTAGAGCTTTCCTCAGACTTCACTGTTTTTGCCCTCTCTCTCTGTAATTCCTCTCCTTTCACCTCTCTCATATAAAGCTATCCAGGGGAGCTAAAAATGCTACCGAACTTGCATAGAAGAAAAAAATTGTGAGACTGTAAGGTGAATATTCCTGACAGAAAGATCTATGGGCTGTGAAATAGTGTCTCTACAGAAATGGTGAAAGCTCCATTCCCTTGAGACATTTAAAATTAGAAGAAACAAAGCACTGTTACACACTAAGGATATAATCCTGTTCTATCCCCCTGTGAACAGACTCAATATTTCTAATGTCTGAAACTCTGTATAGTGTTACTGTTCATAATGCAAAACTACAATTTAATAATGTTAAGGGTTTGACTTGACGCTCGCTTATGCAAGAAAATGTACTCATATTACTAGAGTGGTATAATTACATCATAGTAGTTTTATCAGTATGATCAGTGCTACCTCTCTAATAAGTGCCTTATTTGAGTTATTGTACACCAATTCCAAAAGCCACAGAAGTACAATAACAGGAGTTAATTTTCTACACTAAGCTCACCTTCCCAGCTGCTGGGAAGGTGGGAATCTTTTAATTATTAAGTTCTACTTGAAGAAGAAATGCACAAATAAAGATATGATGTACCAAACTCACACTGAAGTTGATTGTCAGCTCTATGTGCCACAGAAGATGGATATTGATGGCAAAAGGAAAGTGTCACTTAAAACTCACAACAGCAGCCCCACTTGCAAAATGCAAGCAAAACTACCCCGTGTTCAAAGCATGGACAAACTCACTCTCTGTTTTTTGCTTAGGTCTAAACAGTTTTAAAACAGGGCTGCTTCTAACCTGCTCTTCAAGACCTTTGAATTTTTTTGCTATTATTGTTTTAAGCTAGTATCAAAAGACAGGAAAATGATGGGAAAGGTTATGTAATTTTCTCTGAAGTAAACGAGTTACTTCACCAGAGCCCTTCCTCTGACAGTACATCTACTGCATAAAGTCATGCAAACCTTCTGGTCCATAATTTGAAGCTATACACAGCAGCATTTTGAGAAGACAACTTGGGAGTTTTATTAGTTTAAGGGAATTTACCACAGCCACTATTGAGACGAAGAAGGGTCTTGGAAGATTTTCACAGTTCAATTTAAATTGTGGCACCAACTTTGAGTTTTGGGTATCAGCAGAAGCAAATTTTCAAGACTAACAAAGGGTTATAAAATACATACAATGACAAGCCATTAAATAGAGCTGTGCAATTGGGCAATACTCTGTGTACAATTAGCACTGCCAACTAGTGCCTTTCAACCATCGGATATTCAAGAGCTCTGCTTGTCTTGCGATGCCTGCAGCTCTGTATTCCACCAAGCAACAGTCCTAAACGGATCTGGACTAGGCGGCTGAATAGGAACTGTTCTTCAACTAAGCAAGAAAGGAAGAGATGAAGAAAATAAATGTGGGGAAGGGAAAATTAAAAAGAAAGGAAGAGAAAGATCCTTAGATTGCACAGCTACTCACCCTGGTCAGCTGCACAGCTTTGCAGATCCCTCCTCCCAAACACGCACAGCCCTCAGCCCAGAGAGGAGCCTCACATGCCAGAGTTTCGGTTGTGTAGCTTCAGTCTACAAAACTTCCTAAGTGGCAGTGACCTCTACTCAGCATTGGTACAGCCACAGAAATCATGAAAGAACAAGAGTAAGAACTCCCAGAAAGAGAACATGGGTGAAGACGGCTCCTCCGTGATGAGCAGCCTCCAATACTGGCTGTGTGCTCATGGAGACTAAAGACTCCAACTAAAGACATAGGGCCAAATCCTCCTGTAGTGTAAATTGTGTGAGCTTCAATACACTCAGCGGTACTCTGCCAATTTACAACTATTAAGGATCTCATCCTCAGGGCTTTTCCCACAGCAGCAGTCTCCCAACTCCCTGAAGGCTAAGGATGGGATTCAGGTGGATATAGGATCCTGTAGCCATTGCAGGCATCCAAGTTCAAAGCTTAGATCCTCAGTTGCCCACACCCACCCGCAGCATCTCAGCCATCAAAATCTCAGGGCAGCCAAGCATTCAGGCTTACCTGTGCCCAAAGTTAGGCACTACAAGCTCATGTTGATCATGCTCAGCACATTAAAACCATTCCTGTGCCAACCCCCACAGCACCTCCAGCACCAGGACTACCCCAGGCTTCTGCAGCTTCATCCAGCATCCAGGGCACATTATGATGCATGCAGCCGAGGCTGTACAAGCAGGAGGAGCAGGTGATGGGCACAGCTCTGCTATAGCAACCCTGAGGCTGGCACACACATCCAGCACTAAATGCCTTTGTGCTGTTGATATTTTTTTTCATCTGCTTAGGTGGCACAAACTTCTCAGCATTTGAGGGCTGAGCTGCACTGCCAAGACAAGTCTGAGCCTGTTAAGCTTTTTCTGCTTCTTGAACAGTGAACATCAGTCAGCCACGCATGCAGTGCCAAATTGAGCCTGGGATGAAGACTCTGTGGGTCACTTTACATTTTGTGTGGTCCTGTGAGATTCAACTGATTAGTGGCAGTTGATGACAGTGAACACAAAAGGAAATAATGATAACCACAATTAATTCCTGTAGAAATTAATGCAACTATTCAAAGAATTTTTTCAGTCATTTTTCATTCACACCTTCTTGCCTGGTACAGCTCTGCTATGAATGTAATTTTTAAATTTATGTGATTCATTTTTGTATGATTTAAATATGGTGTAGTTCACTCAGGGAAAATATTGTTCTGAAAATGTTCTTTGCCAAAAGAATAAGCTCTAAAATGAGTTTATTGCTAAATAAACATCCCAGGTTGTCTTAAGCAGAATATTAACAAACTTGCAAATCAGTTGTTTTGCAGGAGTTGGGTATTAATCATGATGGAATAATGTAAATAAATGAAATATCAATACAAATAATTTCTATGCATTCATGAGAGCACTAATGAGTATTACAAAGAATGGGCTAACTTTCGTAAGGTTATGGAAAATTAGAATCACTTCACTGTGGTAATGATTTTTAAAATGTATCCTTTAATTAACTTCACATCTATAAATTTTGAATCCACAACATGCAAGACAATAGAAATACCTAGAAGGAAAGCAGAGGTAAATGGGCATTGGATTGCCCTGCTCTCTGAATAGAAGAGGGACCTGAACATGCTCTTCTTTATTTGGACTCACAGTGCAATAAAGGAGAGCACTTCTTTGAAAATATGTTTACATATTTCTTACAAATCATGATTAACCTATAGAAATGCAATGTGACAATATGGCAAAAGGAAATAAATGTGTATTGGTTGCTTTCTGCATGATTAATGCTTCTTTCCATCAGACACATACATTTCATTTTATTAAAGATCACATTTCTGATTGCAAGAACTTGATCATAAATAAAGCATGCAAGTGGAAGTTGGAAATCTTTTAATATTAATGACAAGAAAAATGGATTTATTGAATAGTCACCTGCAGTTCATACATACATAAGCACATAAAATGATAACCCAGCACAGGTACCATCTCCAACTTGGGAGAAGATATTTTGTTTTTTGAATAGCTTAATAATAATAGCACTACATTTAGAGAAAATTATTTCTGTCTTCTGTGTCTAAAAAGAACAGAATAACAGCCATTTATCAGCTTTTCTACCTTGTCACTTTATCTAGGAATTATAAAGTTTGTCTTCACTTGTTCAAAACTCAATCCAGCACTGGTGGACTTCAACGTAATAGTTTTGAACTCCTGAAGTTTTGCCAATGTGGAAATTAGCAAAAAAAAGAAAAAAAAAGAAAAAAAAAAGTTGCTGATGAATAAGGAAGAGTCTAAGAACTTTTCAAATGGGAATTTTTGGTCAAAGAGGACAGATGAAAAATGTAGTGTATTATTACACTAGACATTAGAATTCTGGGAAAAAAAATCATGTCAAAACCAAACATAATTGAAACGGGGCTAATATCCTTCACATCAGATAGGACAGTGTTGGTGAGGCTGCATAGGTGGTGCAAACACGAATACAGCATCCAGCAAAACTGCTGAGGCAATTTCTAGAGCAGTATGGCTGGTTAGCATGTAAAGCAACTAGAAATTTGCTCCCTAAGGCCAGCGGGCAGCAGCAATAATACGGTTGCACTGTGGAAAGCACCTGTCAGAAAAGTCCTGTGAATCCACCAACAGCTTTCCTATCACCCGTACCGGGCTGCCTGCCTGCTTAGGCCACACCGAAAGGAACATCTGAGGACAAACAATCCGCAGCTTCGTCCCCTACGTGTCACTCCCAGGGCTGGTTCACACATCCTGCAGCCACTGTTACCTCACTGGCAATTGCTCCACCAAAGCTGCTTCCTGTGCCCCAGCTCTGCTGGGTGACCACCCTTCCCTGCAGCCAGCAGCAGCGAGCAGCTCCTGGGAGTATCTCTGGCTTGGTCAGTGTCTAAGAGAACTGCCTTCTTGCAGATTACTCCATTGCTCCTGGCACACCGAAAAAGCACAGAACAGAGAGGGCAGAGCTGGGAGGAAAACTTGAGCAAGCTTTGGGCTCCTGCTGAGCCCCCAACAGTTTTGCAAAGAGCAGCTGTGGAAGATCTGCTGCTTGCAGGTCTCCAGCAGGCAGGGCAGCTGTCCCAGCTGTCCCAGCATGGCACATATCCTCCAAAGGATGCTTGGTGCATCCAGGGATGCTGAAAGCCAAATTGAAAAGAGGTGTTTTCCACAGAAACATTCTTGCAGGATCCAGACATGCCTAAGATTTGTCAAATAAATTATTTTTAAAATAAATAATAGCACTTTAAAAAAGTACAAGTTGGATTTCTGTTCCCTACTCCTGTTCACACAAACTCACACAGAAGTTTAAAGACGAATCTACTGACTTTAAAAAGGTGCCCTCCGGACAAGGTTAGTGTTACAGCAGTCACACACGCAGCTGTGAGAGGACAGGAGCCACCGCAGGAAGCAGACAATCACTGCTGTGCTCAAACAAAAATAATTAAATGGGAGATGATACATGCCTCATAACAATAGGAAATTACCTGAACGACTCCTTGAAAACCAATTAAACCAATCTCTTACTTCCAAGACTTGGAAAAAAATTAATATAACCTTAATAAGTGACATAGAATTAAAACTTTAGACGGCCATTCATGTAAAAATCGTATCAGGCAGTCATATGAACCCACAGAAAATAAATACGATCTAAATATTCTCAATTCTGATTAGGGAGATCAAGAGTGAGATCTCTGTGTTTCAGAGTGGGTGCTTGCTTATGCATACTACATGTGGGAAGGGGGTTAGGGCACTTTACAAGTTTACATCCCTGTTTAGAAACACTATCTCAAAAAATTATACAGACAGAATCAAAGTTGACAGAACTTGTCACGGTTCCATCCAAAATGAATATATTTTCCTCAGTTTAATTATCCAGATACATATCTTAAATCAAACCTATACCTAAGCCCTTGTTTCTAGCAGTCTCCTTCTCTGGCTGGTGTTGACAGGACTGGATCCAGCAGCATCCTGCATGCTAGCAGCCACCTCCAGTGCCTGCTTCCAGGCCTCTCCGCTCAGTTCCCGTGCCAAGCACCATAACCAGGAGGGAAAAGAAGATACTTGCACATGTGCCTGCTTGCCTATGTGTGTTCTCACACACATGCACCACCTCATAATACAGAAAGAGAGGAATATTTAATCTCTTATTTCATGCTGTGCCAAAAGTTGGGAAACAGGTGCACTGATGTGAGCTGATTGTATCTTACTGTACTTCTAGAGAATTAATCATTGCTCCCTCCTTTTTCTTATATTTTTAAACTAAGTTTCTGGTGCCAAATCTTTTTTTCTGCTTTAGATTGCCATATACCTATAGTCTCTAATGATTTTCAGTGACATTTCTAGAATAAAGAACTCTATTTCTGCTCACAACCCTCATTCCTGCCCCATCCTTTCCCTTGTGCTGACACGACTGTTTCTAGGGACACCCAGGAATTGGCTAAAGAAACTGGTTTCAATTTAAAATAGCACTGAAAAAGAAGATAAAAGCAAGGAATATTTTAATCTGAACCTGCTCCCTACCTATTTTCCTATCTTTAAAAAGATTTATATCAAAACTGCAGAGGCAGGTGTGGGTCAGGAAAAATCAGCTGAGGACAAAAACCCTCTAAACATCACTGCTGAAATAGAAGAATGTGAAACTGCACTGTTAAACTCTACCAGGTATTTATTTAGCCAGTTAAAGAAGCAATATAGAGTTTGGGAGGTAAGGTTAAAGTCCTGTTTGCCATTAACTACAAAGCAATGCAAAGAGAGAGTTCAAGTCAATCTCCGAGTGTGCCAGTGGTGTTTGAAATGTATTCATTAAACAAAGCAACTGCAGGAACTGTAAGTACATTTCAAATAATTATTAATTTTAATGCTACTTTCTTGCAGAATTTTTCATGCCAATGATTAATTTATTTGGTTTAAGGGCTGCAGCAGACTATTTTACTTCACAGTTTTATTAATTATATGTTCTTGCTATAGTGCAATAACATGATTTTTGGAATGCTTTTTTTCCCCTCAAAAAAAATTTTTATTGCATGATAGAACTACCCAGCTGAAACTAACTGACTTTTGTGGGAGAAAATTTGCATTAAATTGTACTTCAAGATGAGAACACAATCTGTCCTTTAAAGAAGGATGAAAATAGTTATATGGGAAACTTGGCCGAGAACTAAGGTTTTCCTAGAAAATCCTGGTCTGCTAAGAAGATCCTTTTCAGTTTTCTTGGGTTTTCCATAGTTCTTCAAGATTAATTGTCATTAAAAAAATAGATATCAAATTCTTTGACACATTATTTCACAGTTAATTCACAATTTACTCAAAATTCTTGGCTCCATTAGAACAGCATATTCAGGATTTTTACACAGTACTATTCATCAATAATTACTGAGGTGCTTGGGTCTTATTTTTAAAAATCTAAATTTATATTTGGCTACATTTTGAAATACCTAATATCCTCCTAGGATACCTCATAGTAGAGTTAAAATCCAAGGTAGCAACAAAGAGGTGTGTTATGGGTTTGGTAAATACTTTAAATACTTCAGAATACAGAAAAAATAATTTCCAGAAAACACAGAAAACATAATTTTACAGGTTCCTGTATCAAATTAATTTCATTGGAACATAAAATCACTAACATAAAATTCCTGTGAATTTTTTTTAAAATTAATGGTATTCAGACACTTAATCTGGTTGAAATTCTCTCAATGACTGAAACAGTAGCTAAAATTATCCCACATTTAGGGACCTCTAGGGTCATTTCTGTCAAAAGGAGGAATTTATATTGTTCAGAATATATTGTTCCAAACAGCCAGGTTTATGAAGAATTAATACAAAATCAGCAGACTAAGAACAAACACCCTCTTTGTGTCCTTTTTCCTAATCTGGCCTTCCCCTCAGCTCCCTGCTCTGCTTCTGAGCTCTTCCTCAGTGTCTGACTGCATCTTTTCTTATTTGCTGGTTTTCCTTTGCTAAGATACCTAACTGTGAAACAATTCCCTGGCATCTGGATTTATGACTGGTGTCTCTGTGGCTGACTTTTCACCGATTTGGCCCAAATCTCAGCTTCTCTCTCTTTTTAAATGTCTGTCAATATCCATAGGTTGGTTTTGATGGTGTTAATGACTTCCAGCTTGACAAGAGGATGGTGAAGGTTCATAAAATTTTCCATTTGACTCTAAGTTCCTATTCAACTAGTTCCACCTCTCATAAAGGGTAGTGCCCTGTCTTTATTCAGACAAGTAACAAATCACACTTCCCTTCTCTGTTTATTAAATCTACAAGGATCTGAGATAGGGATCCAAAGCTGTCTTAGAGTTTCATATTGTCATGTATCACAGCAGCTTCAAAGTACATAGGTTTAGAAAGCAGCTTCTGTTCTCATCCAGGAGCAAATGGGCAGGAAGGAGGCAATGCATGGAGTCTGATTTTTTGCCATTGTTGCTTGGAATTGGAAAACTTATGTTACAACTTCTTTCTGCAATATGGCTAACCCTAAAGACTTAATCTAATATTACATCCCAAGTTATATTATAAATACTATTTGATTTGTTATTTTTGGAGCCTGTATGACAGCATTGGTTTTCATTCCAGATTACATCTAAAATAAGAAAGAGAAAAAGGCAGACAGATTTCCTAACAAGCCATATCTGTTTATCATCAGTTGCCAAGAAACTGTACAGTAGCTTGGAGAAATGGAGTGGTTTTTTTCTGTGGCTTATGAGTCCAGACCAACGGAGGATCTTATGAAACTCGGGATCCACAAGTTTTGTAAAATTTCTCTCTTGTAAATAAAACTTTGGCTTAAATTTATTTAGTGCTAAACCTAACACAGAATGGTTTTCCAGACTAAAATCCTTAAAGAGGCATTCATATATTAGTGCAACAAGAAATTGTTTTCATGTCGGTCGTATTCCTTCTCCGTTCACACAGCTCACCATCTATCGGCTACAAGGTCTTATTTGCTTGTATCTCTTAAAGACTGCAAGAGACAGACCAAGAGAGAGCCTTTCCCGTACCATGATCAGCCATGTATCCTTAAATAACCACAAATTAGAAGTCATTACTGGTGCTTATGCATATAATATTCCTGAGAAATACCTACAAAACAATTGCTCCTATAGGAGTTTTGTAAATATGAGCCCAAAGTAATATAAAGTATTATCAGATCATTAACACAATGCAATCATTGACTCAACAAATCCTTCACTGCAAAAACATGCAGGTTAACAGACCTGAATATAGGTCAGCAGTTCTGGTATTTTCAGTAATTGAACCCTTTCCCTAAGTCTGCAGAAATAGAGAGGAACCATAAAGATACAAGAACTCTTCTTTCTGGCAGTGTAACCACATTTAAGTCCCAGTCAGTACCAAGTTAATCAAAGGAACAGGCATCATTACAAATATTAACTGTAATTTTAAATACCCTGCAATAAAATCAGCACTTAACTTCCACAATCCTTCAAAATATGGCTATGACACTGGAAAAAGTGATGTACCTGCAGATGCAATTAGGAGATATCTGCAATTAAGGGCTTTCTGTAACTATTCTCTAGTATTTGATGAATAAAATAACTAAAAATTATTTTCTCCATAATCAGTTGAGCCTACTAGAATAACCATGAGATTAAAAAACCCATCTATTCTCCTATCAAATTTATTCAAGTGTTGTCAGAGATGACACACAGAAAACATTACAAGATAAATATCAATATCTACGCAATGCCTCCAGGAGCAAGTAGATTGCATGAGGAGATGTAGGTTTACCAAAATGATTGAGCAATTGTCCCTTGTCCCTTTCATGTTCTGAGGGTATTCACATCTCCTCTAACTGAAGTGCTCATTTATTCTGGCTCTTAAGTCAGGCTCAGAGCCGCTCCTATTCACTCAGAAGTTGCTCCTATTCACTCCTTTTCACACTTACCAACACAGCTTTCACTAACATTTATAGACATTTACTTTGGTTTTACATCAATAATTGTTTGCTCCCCTGAAAACATATTTATGATGAACCACATCTTCATTTGTTCAAAACTTTGCCTCTAGATGCTTTAAGTTCTGCAGTTAAGAATTACAGGATAAAAGTGAAGATCTGCAAGTCTATATTCAAGATTTGGAACTGTCTAACCAGCTAGAGATATCTTACTAATAATGTTTCACTTACAATTTGTAAAATAAGATAGCAACCTCTGCCCCAAGATTCATATATGGAAATATTTTATTGTTTTCCTGTAGCTGATTCATAACCATTCACTGAACCATAGAAGTCCTCTCTTAGTGAGGAATTCTTTCAGATGGGACATGCTTCGACCTCCTGCATAACAACATATAGGTGAAGTTTGCAAACTATCTCAGAAAAGGTAGCTTAAAACAATGCTATTTCTGTGTGTCCAACACACACATCCGACAATCACAGAGGCCATGCACATGCTGCTGATGCTCCTGGACTGCTATCCCAGTTGTCAAGATCCTAGTGAGATATGACACAAGTGATGAATCTCTGGACACTTAATGTTAACAAATGAAGCAAACATAAAATTTGATTCAGACTTTGGGCCCCAAATTTTCAGGCTTTTCACAAAAATTGTATTTAGGTCTAGAATTCCCAAAGTATCTGCCATTTTTAAAAGAAAAGCTAAGTTCTCTGCTTGCCCAGTGTACCTGAAAATACATCTATGTATGTCCATACATGGGACATAATTAGTCCAGAAGGACTTCCACTAGTAATAAGTACTTGGATACAGCTCTAATAGGTATAATAATGGTGTGATGAAATCATCCCTTAACGGAGGCTCAGATTAAACTCTCGACTTTCCTTATAAAATATACAATTGCAAGCAAATCAGGATGTCTCCTGGTCTCCCTTTCTGGGATGCTTTTGAACCGCAAAATTACCGCCCAAATTGTTTAATAATAACAGCCAACAGCTGTGGAACAGATATGATACAAAAGATATATTGGTCATTCTGAGCAAATCAACCTGCTCTGCAAACTTAGAGGAGAAATCCAGAAGGCACATACTCAAATGAAAAACTATAATCCCAGACAGCAATACAGCATAAATCCTCAGCTAACAAAACTGTTCTAGACTGAAGAGACCTACTTTTACTCCTTCTTTAATATCAATCATCTTGACATGTAAAAACTACATAAAAATATAGTCTTCAGATTTTTTTACCAGAATGTCACTGTAGTCTGTTTGCTGCTCCACTCACTGAGTTTTAAGGGTTTCACTTCTGAAAGGATCAGAGGAGAGAAAGCCAAAGAGAGAAGATGGATTCTCACTTTGTTCTTTTTATTTCCAGTAAATATTACGTCCCGTAAAAAAATATAGCATAAATAAAATGTGCCAGGCTCAGTCCCTTTGAAGTTCTTACAGGAAGGTGATATACATCCTCACAAACTCTCACGTCCCTCACAGAATAGGAGAACAAGTTAAGAAGGGGAGCTGTGGGCTGGGTAGCTTAATACCACATCTATCCTTAGCTTCTAAAACATACCTATGAGGCTATAGATGGTCAAGGAGTCTGAAGCTGCTCTGAGTTACGTGTGGGACTCATTCCAGGAGAGAAACTGCAGAAGTGACATGAGCTGTCTCTCTCCTTCCCAGCTATGCCAACGATATCTCTATTGCAGCCTTATTCTTCCTGGGACTCATGAAGAATGCCAGGCACACAAACACATCATGTTGTAAAGAAGGAAAGACATTGTTACCCCTCGTAGAATCATCAGGCCACAACAGCTTAAAGATTCCAGGTAGACTGTGCCCATTGCTTTCTGCAGTGACCCAGAAGGAGGCTTACTCTGAAGAACACTACTTCTGAAACGACTGTTGTGCACTTGCAAATGAGATCAGTAGAGAATAGAACTAATGAGAGAAACTTCCACATTAAGTTTAATTTTTGTCAGTGGAAATTATTGTTCCAACACAAATTGAGAATATTCTCAGGATTACAAAAAACAGAGATGAAAAATAGTACTGTCAGCACTACCACTGTGAACACGGAAGATGTGAGGACCAACCTTAAATTAAATTTCACTCAGTGGAGTCAGAATAAAGAGCAGAGCACTCCAGGATGTTCCCATTTCTCTTTTCTCCTCAGCAGTCAAGTGTGCTTGAGCTACCAAAACTGCTTTAGGTTTTAGCAAGAGATTATGACTATAAACCAGCTTTGGAAAAAAAATAATCTTTAAAAGGAAATTCTCCTCCACATTGTCATACTCATTCTTTTAATAGCCCACATCCATGTTGTATAGCCTCTCTCTAATTTCCTCAAACTTCCATTTTAAATTATTAGGAGATATCTTTCTGCTCCTGTATTGACTACTAAGAATATAAAAGTATTTATTTTCCTTTTTATTTTTTTAAACTAGTTGCAGAAATGCAAATGAAGCCTGATCAATGTACTTTGTTTAGCAAGTATAAAGTCCTTCATTTGGGCAATATTACTGAAGTGCCTACAAAGAACTCTAAAGTAGCTGGGAGTTTAATTGATTCCTAGAAGTGCAACGAAAGTAGAGCAGATAAAAAATGACAGTTGTTGCTGATGCAAATGAAAATGCAAAGCAGCTGGGGAGAATACTGCAGACATTTACATTTTCCTATCATGCTTACATTGTTTCCTCCAAGTTTTCCAGGCAAAGCTCACCTGGTTTCGCTCAAGGCCTGGAATGCAGTGAATTGTGTACAGCACCTAATATTTATTCATGCCATTGTCAAGAACATCTTTGCAGCTCTTGCCAAAGTCTGTCATTGAATGTGTTTGTTCAGCTGCATGGCAAAACATAATACACAGTCATCATTTTTACTTCGTCACCTACTCAATATTTTTCTTCTCTGATTAAATTAACTCATAAATACTGTGCTTTTCATGCCAGAAAAAAATCCTACTACATCCATTCAACTAACACCCATTTGTGCATTTTTATGTCTTGAACATTTAGCTACTTCAATAATTAGTTCTGAAACAATGGAAAAGCCAAATGCTCTAATTTACTGGGGACTCTAGAAAATCTAATCACAATTCCAAAAGATTATAAAAGAAAAGATTCAGGCAAAACTTCCTGCTAAGATAAATTTCATCATTACTCACTATCAGCTGTAGAAAGATGCATGGGAATGGAGAAAACACAAGGATAGTAAAGGACTTGGTAAAAAATGTTTAACACCACTCTGCATTTCCACAGGAAAAGATCAACTGTACTGGAGAAGACTGACTGCAGCACAGGTGCCAAAGAATAGTGTTAGGCAGTGAGAGTAAAACCAGAGCATGTGAGGGAACCTGGCTTGACACTTCAGCTTCCCGCACACCGGTGTACCACCTCAGCTGCTGCTGCTGCCTGCGGGGGGTAAAGCACGGATATTCTCCTGCACTGCAAAGAGATCTCCTGCCCTGGGTGGCACAGAAACCGCAGCCTACAGACATTTGACTTTGCGTCCGGGAATCAGTGGAAAATAAGATTCCCCTGGAAGGTCTCTGCCCTCTCTCTAGGCAGGTTGAATTTAAGAGGTGTTCCTCTTAAACCCATGCTTAAACATTTTCAGTGATGAAGACTCCACAGCCCTCTCAAAAGATCTGTTTTGCCATCTTCAGAATCAGAAAGCTGTTTCCTAAGGTCTAGTACGAATTTGCCAGAGCAAATCTGTTTTATCTACCACAGAGAACAAATAATTCCTGTAAAAGGCTGCTGTAAATAAAATCAAAGGATGTTCTCATGGCCCATCAGTCTTCCTTATTCTAGAGAAAGAAATACAATACACTTCTTCCAATTTTTCATACATGTCATGTTGTTGTGACCTGGTTATTCTCCCCTGGATTCTAACTGCCTTTGTGTCTTTCTAGGAGTGTGGTGCCCCAAAACCTGACATAATACACAAGCTCAGGCCTTAAACAGTACTGAGATTGTTGTTCAAGACAACGCCGAGCAACATGGTGTCGAACAGTCAGAATACCTGTGACCTATCATTTTCCCCCTTTTCTTGCGCCCTGTTACTCTGTTTTAAGAGGAAATGAAATCAATTTGACATGACTACTTACTGATGAAGTTGTATTCATCAAGTGGATGAATTTCACAAATTCACATTGGCTGCTACTTATTTCCTTCTCATCTTTTGAGGCTTAAAAATTCATTATGAATTATGGAAAAAACTTTGGATAAATAGGCACCCAGAATTCTTTTTCTCTTACTCTCCCTTTCTGAAAGAACCGATGTCACATTTGACTTCTAAAAATTTTTCTCATTGGTCTTTCCTGTGTTCTCCAAACAATTGCTAGCAAATTTCAGGTGGGTATGATGAAATTGATTCTGGGAAAATTAAGAAGTGTGTCAAGAAAATGAAAAACATTTGTCCTGCCCTTATGTTATCCTAGGTGAAGACTTCACCCTTTTTAGCTGGTGTTAATTACACTAGCCAGCTGCTGCAGTTGATGCATTTAGAAGAGTCTGATCCAATAAAAGGTAGGAAATATTTCAGCTGTCACAGCATCATATACCCTTTTCTGTTGAGCTTGCTTCCTAACTGTCTAACTCCAGAAGACTTTATCTTCCTGAAGACTATCCCTTTACTTTTGCTGCTTTACCTTTTTCTCATCCTATGCATTGTGAGTTCTGTCACAATCACACCACCCAAGCGCTGCTGCCCTCAGTGTTCTGCAGTGGAATAGTGCCATATCTTATGCACATTTCTCAGACCTTGGCTTCGTACTATTCACACAGAAGAATGTATTGAACATCTGCTCAGGCCCTTTCAATGTCCAAGAAAATCAGAAATAAACATGACTTGACTGAGTGAAACAGGAACGTGTAAGAGCCCAAAATTATCTGCCTGACACTGTCCCCCTGAGACACTACGCCTTTCAGGGTTTTAAGGAGCTAAGGCACAGTCACAGTGTGCACCCCTGACCACAGTGTGCAGCACGTATGGAGGCATCCTGCAAATGTGAGCAAAACTAAGGAAGTAATGTGGAATGGGCCCCCAACCAGCAAATTGAGAAAGATGAGTTGTGACTTACCTAGTCCTGGCTGAGAGGTCTAGTTAAGCCATAGGACTAAAAAGACGTCTGACAAGAATAATTCATCTGATGAAGGCAAAATCTAAAATAAATCTGGCTCTGAATTCAAAGTCCAAACACAAGGACTCTGCAACTAAGCTGAATTCAAATTAAAACAAGCCTGATCTTCACTGAGCTTTATACAGTCCCTACATTTTCATTATTCCATACAACAGTGCTAAGGAAGGTGAATTCCCTGTTGTATTTGCTGTCCTTGCTTCAAAAAAAGCACAGATATCATCAGACCTGAGGGGACGCCTGGGACCTGTTCAGCAAGTTCAAAAGATCCCTTTGCTGAGGTCGAAAGCAAGTGAGCATCTCAGAAACTCTCAAAAAATTGGAAAAGAATCTCTACAAAAAAAAAATCCCAAAACCCTCAACTCTTTTGGAAGACTGACTCACCTTCAGCTCTTACCTTTTAACTAGCATCAACCAAGAATTTGCTGACCAATGCCTTTACCAACATTTTGATAGTTAAAGCACATAGATTTCAGGGCCTTAGAAGATTCTGCTACTTAATTATCAAAATTACCCTTCACTTGAACTTCCAGATTTAATGCCTTGTAGGAGACCCTAGCTGTCTTTATCATCATGCACATGCTTTGAGCTCCATTTTGGACATCTGAGCACATGATATCCTTCCTTGCTTTCAACCTGCTTCTCCTTCCTGAAGAATCTATATCCTTTATGTCGTTTACATTAATATTCCAGCCATATGAATTCTCTCACCAAGTCTCTATTATTCCAATTCAGCTGTACTCATAATCAGTTATTATGATTTTTGGTTTTCCTTGTTTATTCTTTACCTTTTCAGTATGATCATTAATAATACTCATGACCTGTTTAGTTTCTTTCCCTTGTGACTTTATTAGGAACTATTACATGTATCTATCAATTACATGTAGTTTTTTACCCTCACGGAGGTTGGTGGTGATCATTTTAGTGTATGGAGTTTTGCCAGCCCTCTCCTTAACTCTTAGATTAAAACCATTCTTTCCAGGCTAGCAAATGTTCAAAGATTTTTTTTCTTCTTTTACTGTCAGCTCAATATTTGCCCAGCAACTTACAGAATATCACTAATAGTCAAGGTAAAGTAACATCCTTCCAGTGTCATAGGCATAGCTGCATGTTCATCTTCAAGCTCTGGCTAGACTGTCAAGTGTGAGGCTTTACAGGAGTTCCACCTGAGTTTCTGATCCCCATATCTCTGCCCCTGTTCTGCAGATCTTTTCGTCTGCCCAGCATTGCTTCCCACAGTATCTCTGTGACAAGAGGCAAGGGTGCAACAGAAGAGATCAATGAGGGAGATGAGTTGCAGAAATAGTGATATTTTGACCCAGATTTCTGGGAGCAGCATGTCTTTAGGGACATTCAGGAGATGTTACCACTATCCTGAAGATGATGGGACTTGCCACTAACTGTTTTCCCTTTGGCAAAGTGTCTGCCTGTCCATGAATCTCACAGCTCTTGATAGTTTCAGCCTCTCCCCCATTATCACTGAGACAGTCTTATTGTGGTCAGAGCAGGTTTGTTCTCAATGTCAGCAGGTGGCTGTCATGGGGTCTGACACTTTGCCCACAAAATGCAAAAGACTAGACATTCCCTCCTTCAGTACTGAACATCATCTAATCTAGTTTGCATTATCTATTTGTCTAGTTTCTTCAGTGGTGATTGTATGTATCCTGTTTTATGATAACAGATGCATCTCTGCCTGACCACTTGCAGCTCTTTCCCTTGCTTCATAAGAGATTTTAGTAGCAACCACAATCCAAACCAGATGTCCTTTCCTACCCAGTCTTCTTTGGAAGAGAATGCAGGTCACACTCCCTACAAATCTAATACAGGACCAGAGCCAAGACATACAGGATCAGGTCCCCATCTGGGCACGACATTCAGTTTCCTAATTACTTGCACAAACCAGGATGTTATATGTATAAAGAATTACACTATTTGCTACACTTCACCAGAGCGTGTTAGAAAACCTTTAGTTTCAAGGTAGGAGAGAAAAGGGGAAGGAAGAGCAAGATGGGCAGCTTTAAACCATATATGTGCCTCTGTGGGATGCTTCAAGAGCCCAAGTAACTAAGTTATGGTGCACCCTGAGGAGTTAATTGGCTGTCCCAGTCAATAGCAACTGAAAATCCATGTTTCCAGGCAATGGAAACACTCCCTCCAGTCTCAACACAGCCCCATGCCAGTCAGAAGCTTTTTCCTCAGTTACTGAGCAGGAGGAATGTTACCCTGCCTAGATTTTTTTTTAACTGCTCCTTAGACCTCTGTAGCTGGACTACAGGAACCATAGCCCAGGCAAGAATACGTCACTTTTTCCTGAAAAGCCTAACCCTCTCTTTTTCAAAGATGGAATGGTCTTTTTTTCAATCATATGATCAGAATATGGCTATCACCTGGCCAAAATGCTGACTGGCCATGTACCTACCACCTGAGCAGCACTCTTGACACGTGGCAGCCACGCTTTCAGTCACCAGTCACATGAAAACTGGAGGTGACTGTTCAGCTACCAGAGATAGGGCAGACAACTAACGGGGGAAGAGCAGGTCCTCAATCGTTATCTCTTTGAAGTTTTATTACAGCAGAACTTCCTTCTGAATATTTGAGTGGCTGCAGCAGGAGTGCTGCACTTCAGCAGGCCTCTGTCAGACTCCCTCTGATGAACATTAACATGCAGGCTTGGGAAAAACCTCTCTTCTCCAGAACACACTGGGATCTGCTAAACTACCCGAGACTCGCCTCTGCTAAGTGTCGTACATACTGGGGAAGGAAGCCTTTTGTTACAGGTTTTACAGCTATTATTTGCTTTGAGTTTTGTTTTGTTTTCAAAGAAAGGAAAATAAAATGAATTTAACAAGTAGGTTTCAGATCTTTTACAAGATAAATTGATAGGTTTTGTGCAGTGATTCTCATGTTTTTACATTATAGCGCCCATTTAAATTACCCTGTTAGTTCACAGTGTTGGAAACTCTGGTGAATGCATATGGAATCCTTAACTTGCCTTTGCAACTATTTGAAGCATTTAGGAATCCATCAACGAGGAAAGAGAACAGCATATTGCAACTACCATATGGGCATTAAATGTGATCTTGTCAAAGGAAAAGAGGATTAACCATTTTTTACATTCCTCGTGGACTGCATTTTTTTTCTTTTAGAATATGAATTGTTTCTAACCATGTTTTGTTTTTAAAAACTCATCACAAGGCAAGGAAATATCCAGGTTACCAAAATACCTCAGCAGTTTTATGGTCGTCTCCAATGATTACCTAATACATTTGTCTCATCTGCTTTCCTTGTTGTGTGAAAACACACTGAGGAAACGTGTAAATGTAGCGAATTGTTCCCAACTCTTTTATTCACCTTTCAGCATGCTAGTTCCTTCCCTTGGCATTGATATCATTATGCATTTGTCAAAGACAGACTGTCACTTTAGAGCTTCTATTATGTGCAAGATTTGGCAGCACATTTTACCTTTGGGATTTGCTTATATCCTTTGCATGTTATTGTACTGCTCTGGCATTCAGCAAATTCAGTACACCCACTTCTTTGATGTTCATTCCAGCCCCTAAATGTGGAAACAATGACTGAAATTTTGGATCAAAGCATCCCATAGATGGCAAGCAACATAATTTTGTGATAATGTACAAGAACAGAAAGAAATCCCATAGCTAGAGTCTAAGCCTGTAACTGTTCTACAATTTATGTACTCTAACATTCAAGAAAAGGAAAAAGAAGGAGAATAAAGAACACAGAGGTTCAGCTGAACTCATAACAATGGGCAATTTCTCAATATAATTAAAACTTTATTTTTTAATATCAAATGAAAATTCTCATAGAAGCATAAGAATTCATATGCTGAGAACAGAATGAATGAGGAATGACAATGCTACCTCATATCTGTTCTAGAATCGAGGAAAAGAACAACTCCCATTTTTTACTCTTTTCTAAAAAACAGTAGCAAGCATAAATACAGTAGCCAATTAAGTTAAATGCAAAATTTCATCTTTTAAAATAAAAGAACCAAAAATATTTAAAAGAGCAAATTATTTTCATAACCAGCAGTCCCATTGATATTTGTAGTGAAAATAAAAATGACTCGATCTAGTTGGTTTTAAATTAGGTCACACTGACAATGAGTCCATCTAAATTCAGCTTTCTCACCGTTCATGTGGGCAGATAAAGGTGTGCAGAACAAGTAAAATATTTGGATTTACTGGTGTTTCATTTTACGTAAACCCAGATTGAGTTAGGTTAAAATAAATAAAACCTGTTATAAAATACGTCATGTTCTTGTGTGTGGCGAGGGCACACGCAAGCGCTGGGACAGCTCCTGGGGGTGTTGCAGCAATTTACGGGCGCAGGGGCTTTGCCGCCGGGGCGGGAGCAGCCGCAGGGCCGGTGACCCCAGAGCCCCGGGCGCGCGGTGCCCGGCCCGCCTCGCCCGGCCGGGGCTTCCCGGGCAGCTCTCCCGCCAGCCGCGTGCAACAGTGCCATCCAGCGGCACCTCGCCCTCCGCACAGCCGCGCGGCGCCTGGGAATCCAACTCCGTCACTGCCCAAAACAAACTCAACTATCACTTTTCTCCCCCCTGGAAGGTAGAAGGCTGCCTTCGGGTGAAATGGGAACTACGGAGAGTCAGAGCAGCACGCCTTGAGTTGCTGTAAAATCCGCTCATTGTAGCCACGGGCAGATTTTAGCCGTACAAAGCAGCATCCTTTTCTGCGTTTGGGGGCTGCGCACGGGTCGGGGCAGCGCCCGCGGTGGGGACAGCACTGCGCTCCAGGCTGAGAGCCTTCTCGGGTAGGCAGAACTGCACAGGGCTGGCACTCCATCACGCCTTACCTGAAGTGTATGTTCCCCTCTGGAGCAAAACTCTGACGAATCTTAGCATCAATTGCCATTTAGGGCTTCTGGTTTAATCCCACCCCTCCTCCTTTATGGCACTTTCAAGTTACAGCAACGGCTCTACTTCGTACTAAGGTAACACTCCTGATCACTGCATTTAAAACTCTAATATTCGTAGGCAAATAAACACCCCCCAGACCAACATATATGGATGCACTCTATAGAAAGCTACACAGAATAAAGGATTGCTACAGTAATTGATGCACAAAAGCATTAAATACCCTCATTGCTTAAAAATTTATATGAAGATGCACAACGGAATTTGCGCATCTGATAATTCGCAGCCTTGCAGTTTTCTTGTTTTGACACAACCTGCCAAAGGCCTTTAACTCTTTAATTCCCATGCAATAACTGCTAAGAGATGTGCTTATTATTTTAATTACTTTAAGGATAGATAGATTAAACCACAGAAAGTCTAAATGACTTGCCTAAGATCATGTCACAAAACACTGATACAGCCAAGGAACAGATCATGCAGAATTGATCTTTAGTCTCCAATCCAGGCTACTAGCCCACAGTAAGGAGTGTGATTGTCTTTTCTATTCTAAGCAAGAAAATACAACCCTGCTGCTTTAAATGTAAGAAAAGCCACAGAGTGTCTTTCAGGAAAAAAGCTGCAAATGGTTTAAGTCTCAAGACTGAGGCAACATCTGCTCAGGGAAACAATCACATCAAACTTTTGCCTAAAGTGTCTATCAAAGAAACAAAACCAATCCCTGTCTTACGAGACCAGATGCTCTGCAGGGCTTGAGCCAATGATAAACAGAATGGACTTGCTCCTTCAGGCCCTGGTCCAGCAGATCCTGTTGCAGGAGTTAGGCTTGTGAACAACATTTTGGAAGTATGCAGGCATAGATCCTTGCTTAAAGTTGTAATCATGTTCAACCGTCATCTTGAAAAGGAGCTTAATGATAAATGAACATGAATATTTTGGTGCCTTCTCTAGAGACAATGGGGTATTTCAGAGCCCAAAAGCCAGCAACACGTGCTTTGGCAGACGAGCTCTCCTCACATCACATTCAGCCTCTCCATCCCCTGCAGCGCAGAGGAAGGGCCATCTCAGCATCCATGGAAGAACATTTTGGTACCTTCCACTTTCCTTACCTCAACCTCTGCTCTCCTTTCTTGGTCCTCAGTGCCATCCCTGGCACATCCCCCAGGTGCCCAGTGGTTCCCCTCCGCAGGGCTGACCCACACCTTGCCCCAGCACTACGGCATCCTACCAGCCTGAGGAGCGGGAGACTGACACTGGGAACCCACATTGGGCTCCTCACCCAGCCCAAAGTCCAGACACGTTTTGGTGACTTTGGGTGGGTTTTGAAGTACGGTAAGGAAATCGTCCATGGTGGTCGGTGTATGTTTGCTTATAACCTTCAGATAACCGTGTACTTTTATCTATTGCCTAATCTAACATTGCATTAAATTTCTTGAGGATACTTTATACTTACAGGCAATGGTTTGATGGGATCATGCACAATAAACCTGTCTGACCAAATCCAGATTTTGGAACACAGCAGGAAAATTTGTTTTACATGGTCGATTGGTCATTTTTTGTATCTCAGAACTTATCAGACTGCCCATAATAAAACATAAATTCTATAAAGTGGTAGAAGGTTTTTTGATTTATTGACAGTTGGTGGTTTGAGTTTTCACAAAAATATTTAGCTATAGGACAGTGTATTAGGCGTATTCTTAAAGGTAAATAACTGCAGCCAATAAAAGTTCAGCCTATAAAGGGTCCCATCTTCTAGGAGTTTTCTGCACCGAGAATTACTACCAGCATAATCATGGCTCCCTGCACACTAATATTTCCTCTGATACAGTATGATCAATGTTGTGGAAAAACATTTATTATATTTCTTCTAGCTACTTAAAGGCATTACTGAATTATGAGCATCGCAAAACGAATCCACTGTGCATTTTTTCTTTATGTGACGTTTTTACAATCTTCATTTTCTGCTTTGCAGCCACTGAGCTATAGTGATCACAGTATGCACCCTCTTACAACTGACACAGGGGCCAGGAACTCCTTTCTGCTTTATTACATTTGAAATGCACTTCATATGACAACATTCATTCTCATTCTGCATTGGACCCTTATTTAAACAGAGAAGCCATTTTTACTGGACCTGTACTTAAAGGGAGAAGTTATGAAAGAAATTAAAATGAGGGAAGAGGGTTTAAACAGCTGTTTCATATATGCTTAGTTAACAGAGGTGACAAAGTTTTGACTCAAAAGGCACAAAAACGGACAAGGAGGTATCAATGCCTCCTTTAAGCTGTTCTTAAAATGCTAACAATTGCAAAGATTACATTATTTTGAAACATAGTGCATCACTGAGGATATTTTAACTTCACCAGAACAAGAAATAAATGAGTAAGGAAGGAATAAATGAAAGCTGAGTCAGGAGTAAGATTCAGCTGCATAGGATAAAAACTTCCAGTCCATCTAATGGCTAGCACTCACAGCAGTTGCAGGCTCATTAAAACCTTGTGGTAGGAAGTCAGTTAAAATAATATAGAAAGAGTAGGAGGTTCATTGAAATTTTATTTTCCTTTGGTAGAAGAAAATAGTATCTCTTCAGAAAATATGCCTAATAATTCATATGTAAATGTATTATTCTCTATAGGGATGAAAGAATTACTCTCTCTTCCTGCCTCCGATTCAGTGATTCATCCGTATCAAAGTATAAATAGAAAGAGAGAGTGAGGCAAGAGAGAAATGTATAACTTTGAGCACTTGCACTTGTGATTTATGGCCTAGAGCTACAGCCAACTTTATTACAAAAATGAGTTCACCTATTATAACCTTACCCCAGGCTCTCTGGAGATGGGAGGAGGTTGAGCAGCATTAGAATATCAAGAGGTGTTCACAAACAATTCCAGTCTCATTCTCACTTCCCTTTCCTCTCTTGCCCTTAATGCATACATATCATCTGTTGCCTCCTTTCCTGCTCCTTGATGTAGGCACAACATGGTACTTCTCACTGTCTTCCTGTGGGAATTGGCCATGGCCTCTCATTTGTCATGAGCTCTGACTGAAAGGTTCCTCCCATATTTTTCTCTCCTCTGGTCTGAAGGACAGTGCAATTCTGAGTGACCCCTTTGATAACCCTTGAAATTTGCTAATGTTGGTTTTCTGCACATTGCAGCTGGTGATGAACATTTGACCACCATCGTTGAAGCACTGCACAACACGCCAAGTAGGTTTTGATTCTGTGAAGCTATTGCATCAATTTCCAGCAACTTTTAAAATAAATATAGACCTTTGTGTGTTTCACGGAGGTTGCATGTCCATTTGCATTACTCCAGAACTCTGTCTTTAAATTGTCCAGTGGTAATCCTACTTAAGACAAACTAATACTCTCTAATTGGCATTAGAAACAGAATTTTGTTTCACAAATGCAGCCAAAATAGTAGAGCCCACAAGAGATGGTGAGCAAGGACAGTTGCACCCCTAGTTACGGCCTGTCATACAGGAAACCTGAAGTCACCAAGAGAGTGACATTTCTTCAAGTGCATAGAGATGCTGCAAGCATTCCTCTGAAGAACTTCACTGTCAGTCATGGCAAAACTTCCTGTGGCATGAATGGAAGTGACACAGAGGGCCCTGCTGCCTTCCTGAGGGGTCTGCAAATTACAAAGGAGCTGTGTGAGCATGAGGTGATCAACATCACAGCTACAGGACATGGCCTCTTCAAGTGCCTTAGGTGGTTTCTCTCCAAAATAGTAGTTATTTTGATGGTATACAAGAGATAGAAGACTGGCTGTCAGCCAGGTTTTAAAGCATAAATAAGCCATGATCTCATTTGCGTACAGTCTTTACAGGCGACAGCAGCATGTATGAGTGACTGCTATATTTAGGAATGACAAGATGGGCATTATTAATAGCTTAATTGACATTAATGCAATTACCCCTATTCTTATTACAGTTAGTAGAATTATACAGAAAGCACTGACTCAAGCCTCATTTTCCCTAGAGCTACCCAAGGATACGACATTTTCCACCACACCAAATCTAGTCTTTGACATTAGATACTTAGCTACAGAGTCATTCCAGTAAATCATTATAAATGCATTATAATAAAGATGTTATGAGCTATTGGATATTAACCCCCAGCCCCTGAAGAGAGATAAATACACTGGTTGCAAGATTTCTGCTTTTGTTTTGTGATGAAAAAGAGTTTTGCTTACAACTAAAGAACTATAAAATGTTATGCTGATAATTAAAAAACAGATTTCACCTTCTCTGGTCAGATTAAAGGTAAACACACCCTCAACACAATAAAGAATATATTCATAGGATATGAAGAACCAAATCTTGGTCCATCACAATCAAGATTTTAACTTACAGATGTGTATTTGTGTGTGTGTTTGGAGACACAGCTATTGTATTTGTGTATGCAAATACCTCCCTTTAAACATCTGACAGCTGTACCTTATCTCCAGGAATTTTACTTCCTTTAAAATTTTTGTTAGTTTGTTTGTTTGTTGGTTGTTACTCTAGGTGTCTCTCCAATATGGAAATGCAAGATTTTCCAGGCTCAGGACTGCCTCATATTAAACTTTTTACAGGAGTCATGAATCAAATCAGTTTCCAGCACAAAGGAAACAGAGAAACAGAAGTATCATGGCCACACATTAATTATACTGAAGTAGTACACAGGAGCATTTAGGCACCATGCTAGGCACTGGATGACATAACAAAGCAATGGTGCATTGCTTTCTCCACAAAGAAATTGAATTGCAATACAAGCAAGGTAAACACAAAACACTAATGAGTACATAGTACATGTCCGTCATTATGAAAACCAAGAAAATAATTATCACAGTACAGCACATAAAAACCAAAACTGGAATCACAAAATTAATTTTCAAATCAAATATGAAGCTTTTCCAACAAAGCATGTTAAAGAGAATATCCATACGGCTTCATGGTCCCCTGGGTTTAGTTTTTTCTAATTCATTAAGCCCAGTTGGCTGTGATTTTGTTTGTTTAAGTCTAAAGTCCACTGTAATAAATACTGTAATATGTAAATATCATTATATTCACACATACAAGTTTCTATGTCTGTATTAGCATGTGTACATGTTGGTATGCACATGTGTAGAGGAAGGCTCTCTTTCCTTTTCTTATTACCTCCTGACAGAAACCTGTAGGCACATAGATTATAAACTTTTAAAAGTCATATATCATTGTGGTGCATTCCATTTTTAGTGAGTCTTTCTTGGAGGTGACTGAGAATAAATTCAGCTTGAACTAGTCCCCGAAAGAGATCTGTCTCTGGGATAACTGACTGCTCAGCTGTGGTAGTTTGTCAGCTTTCAGGCCAGGGTTCATGTGCCTTATCTGTCCTGGCTACGCTCCTGATCACAGCTCACCCTCCCAGAGAGAGCAACTCCCATAATAAAGAATGAATTAAAAATGAAGCTTTAGCACCAACCAGGCACTTCTTATCTTGTAAAGTCTTAAGTCAGGTACTTCATTATGCTTCAGCTCTTCTAAAACAAATACAGATCTGGCATCTGGTGAAAACACTTCCTGGGAAGGTTTTATCTCTTTTAAAGTGAAACTTGAGACATGGCTATAGGATATAATTTACTGTTTTAATCGAATTCTCAGTTTGCAATACGCATTGAATATTTTTTGAGGATAATATTTAAGCATTTGCAAAGTCCCTGTATTTTTTACAGAAAACATTTACTTTCGATTACCAAATCATTAATCACTGAGGCTTATCAGCTCTGGGGGTAAAATAATCAGGACAGTAGTGGATGTCTTGCCTATTGATCTCTCCACAGCAAAGCTGGAGGCCTACAGAGAAGATCCCATGGCCCAGTAAAAGGTGAGAGACAATTTCAGGAGAGGTGAAATTTCACTGTCTATAGAAATAAACAGATGACCTAATGGCTTTTTTCAGCCTTCAAGGCTAGCACCATTTAGATTCATAATATGCACAGAAGGTTCTAGAGAAGAAAATATTTAAGTCTGTGTTATTTACGTAATTGTTTCACATCATATAGCAAAGAAAAAAAGACAAAAGTAATGCTACTCAGGTACTATCCTAATTAGCTGAGATCCAACATTATGGATCCTAATTCTCCTCTCAGAGAAGAGAACAGGAGCTTCTGCAGCATCAGGGAACTGCACTTATGGGGCAGTCTGAATTCCCCTACACTGACTAGCTTGTAAGGTGGATGTCCGAGGCTCAACTCATTGAATTCAAATCTAGCTTTGGAAGATATCTCTGGTATTAAAGGTATAACATAGCTCAGAAGACATGGATACAATTCTTGGCTCTGCTTAAGATTTCTTGTGCAATCGATAGTATATGGAATTATTTTTATAAGTAATTTGACTTAAGAGAACAGGATCCTTCAGTCTTTGCCCAGATCACCTCTTGGCTTTGCTTCACAGTCCCTTTTGGAAAAAGCTGCAGCAGCTAAACAGAAATTATTGTAACGGCAACCCACCCACTCACTGAAGAATGTGTGGAGCCCATTAAAGAGGCACAAAGGGGTGGTGTGTAAATTTTCCAGCTGCTGAAATTCATTGCCTTATATATTAATATCTTTAAAAAAAAAAAAAGTTAATTAAAGTGAATATACCAGGCTGTGAACAATGGCAAATGACGGCTTTGATTCACAATCCTACTTGGACTTGGCTGCAGAAGCAGAAGTTACTGCCCCTCTTTGGCAGTTACTCAGTCACTGCAGCTGAAACGGTGAAAGATGATCAGCCTACAATCCAATTCTGGTTTTCAGGCTGTAATCTAATACGGATTTTCAGCCAGCCATGGAGCTGTCATTACCAAATGTCTGTGCAGTGAGTGACTGAATATTCCAGAAAAAAGTGAAAGCTGAGAGAGGTAAAAAGAAAGAGAAGCCACAGAATGGATATATTTTAAGATTAGACTGATGGCACCTTTTCTAGAACAGAGAATGGAGGGAAATAACAGCCTGAAAACTTGTCATCTCACTTGAGTATCAGCCACCAACAGCAAAAGACAAGCAAGTCCCAGGAATGACATCTAATGGATTTCTGACAACAGCTGCATGGCTAAGGTACAGCAGACCCACAAGCCAAAGCCAACAGTGAAGAGGTTATTGGACACTATCTGGAGATTTACTCGAAATTTTGTTTAAGAAGACCAAACCTTGCTGTTGTGGAAACCATCCTGATAAGCTCACCTTTAAACAAAAGCTGTAAAGAGGCAGAAGAAATTCCTTTCCTGCTACTATCATAAAATAATAAGCATTCTTTCCCAGCTCCTAGGGTAAGGGACAATTCCTGAGCATCACCTTAGGAAACACATTCGTACTTCTGAGGACTGTTCAAGCTATCTATGCTGTGAATTGCTTGATTGGAGACTGTCCCTCTGTTACTTTTGTTAATAGTCTCAGTCCTGCTTGAGGCTTCTCAGACTTATCATAATAAGAATACTAAATTAATGTACTGCCTTGCATACTAAAGAATAAACCTTACTGTGCATTTTTATAGGATTTTAAACTTTAATATATGGTAAGTATCACCAGCATGTATTGAATAAAAATAGTCCTTCATAAAACAAGTTAAATGAGAAGTAGTGCAGAGAGGAATGGGCTATTTCTGACCACCGTTGGTTACATCAACTCCGGTTGTATCACCATCCCCTGTTTTCTTTCTTTGGCATGTCAAGGCATTGCTCACACCCAGCCCTTTATGGAATGACACCCTGACGCTGCACCAGGCTTTTCCTGCAAAGAAAGTGACTTTCATACAAGCTCCCTTTCAACTTCAAAAGTAGAAAAATTTTTGTAGTTATTAATGATCCATTCTTGTGACTATCCATGGGTGAAGGGCATTTGCCTCGCTCACATCTTTAATAGCAAATAATTAATGAGGTGTTGGAAATTAACAACAATTAGCAATGCCTGGGAACAACAGCAGAAGGTGTTTGATCCTCTTTAGATGAAGTTGAGAGAATTTGTTTCTCAGGCTTGTGCCTGCAAGGAGGGAGAGCTGGAGGGGGATTTCTAATGCGATCCTCCTTCTACATTACCTTGTTGAAAGTCATTACAGGGACCTGTCAAGTTGGAAAGAGAACAGGAATGCCTGTGTCTCTGTGGAACAGGTACATCAATTCTTGCTGCCACAGGGACTTGGATCCTGAAGTTCACAGCCCTCAAGAAGACAAACCAGAACTTTCTAAGTGGGACCGTAAGCCCAGACTTTTTGCAGTAACTACATAATTTCTGTAGTAAATACAACATTCTGGTCTTTTATATGCAAGTATTCATGGTGCCATCATGGTTGCAGAATGTTTGCATGTCTTTTGAAAGGATAGATAGGCTCATGGAAGATGTTGTGTCACAGCTCAGGGAATACAGCAAGAATATTCTGGGAATATTCACTGCAGCCTTGTTTTGTCCTTTTGGTCTTGCCCAGGCATAGACAAGATACTTGATGTAATGTACTACAGGCAGTCCATTTCCTCTTATGTTATATGCAAATAAATCACTCTAATAAACAGGCTTAATAGGCATTAAAGCATGCAAGATAGTCATAAGCACACATAGGAAGAGGCCTATTCCTCTCTAAGTGATGTATTTACCATCTTCCACAGAAATGAAATGATGAAGAAATTCAGTTATGTCTTTCCCCAGCTGCTCATGCTCCACTCAGTACAGCAAACAGGAAAATAAAAATTTCAAGATAAGCAGTCAAGTCCATACTCTAACTCCTCATTGTGGTTTTGCAGAAAAATCCGCTATGATTGAACAGAATAACATAACTGTGTCTGTTTACTCTCCCTCTAAATCTGAACAAGCAGCTATGGAAACAGCTAGGGCTGACCATTTCCCTTATTGGAGAGCAAAAGAAGTATAGAAATTGTTCAGGAACCTTTCCAAAACACACAAAGTTTCTTCAGCCTTCTAGCTTGGAATCCTTCACTTTTAGCCTCTGGGATGGAATTTAAAGTGTTGCCCAATGCCCAAGAAAAATTCACAGCATACAGCAAGAAAACAAATAGAGGAAAAATTCTTTCATTGGAGTAAATGAAATGCAATAACATTTCAATCTCTTGATTTAAATATGAAATCAGGAGTTTCTCATTTCTAAGAATGAAATTATACAATAGAACTGAGTGATAAGGGTACATCACACTCTGCCTCTTGCCTTTGTCCAGGTGAACAGAAAACCCTTTGACAAATAATGTTCCCGATGTAAAACATCAATTTTCTCCTAGCATGAGTTCAGTCAATGATCCCAATTTAAAAATCATTTGTGCACCATTCCTGAATTTCCACGTTTTTGGAATATGGCGTTACTAATGGCATTTCTATACTCAATATGGAACTTGAGAAAGGATAAGAAGAAATAGTATCTCTTTTTGCACATGTTTGATGTTGGAGGTTTAAGACACTGGCTCCAGAAGTAATTTTTTTCTGTTCTCTTTCTGTTTAGTGTGACGCAAGACTAGAGTTGATAATTCCATTTTCATATGCAAATTCCATATTCAGGAAATGTAATAGAATGCACATCAACTGTTTTTTGCCTTTGGTTTCACACTGTGGAGGTGATTTCTTGCACTGTGGATCTGATGATCAGTAAAAGATAATGAATGTACATATCACTTCTCAGTATTATACTCACAACTTTACATTTCAATCAAGCACTACCAGGTTCTACAATTTATTACCTATATTACTCAGATTTGCGATGGGAAAATCTTAAAGAAACATTGCAATACTGTGGCATGATAAAAAGTATGCATACATGAAATGATAATTTAAAAAACTTCGTTTGTAGCACAAACTCAAGAAAAGTATGGTAGATGTTACTCCATCCTTTTTCCCCAGAGCCACATAATACGAAAAACACGAAATAAGAAGAGTGTAAAAGAATATAAAATTCAGAGACCAGGTCTGCAACTATAGGATTCTTGTCTGTAAAGAATAAGATGGGGAAAGACTGGAGAATGTTTACAGAGATAAAGCAGATACAAGAAACTTCAGAGGCTTCTGTGTGAGGTTAAGCCTCCACTTTTCAGGTCAACTGCTGTGTACAAATTTGTCATCCAGTGCATTGTGACTAAGTGATGGGAGCTCTATTTCATTTATATCTACAGGCAAGGGTCAAACACCATACGCCCAAACTGATAGCAGACAGTTTCAGCTGAGCAAACCAGGTAGAGAAGGAATGCACTTCAACTGTTTTTAGCATCCCATTGGCTTTATCTGTACTTCTAGGCATGAGAGCATGCATGGTATTTATGGCTTAAAAGAATTTCCATCTGTAAGTTTATCACCTTGTAAAAATCAGTGAGAAAATGACTTAGATATACCAAAACCAACTTACTACAGGGTGCATAGATTTTATTCTCACTTTGTACACCAGAAAACCTATTAACATGTTGTTATTTAAAGGTTTCATTATTAGAGCTCTGCTGTGTTTCAGACGAGCCAAACTGCTTCAGCTCAGCAGGTCCAGCTACTGCTTTACTCTGCCTCCAAGATCATAAGCACATGCCTGTGGAAGAGGGTAGACATGCTTCCCTCTCTTATTTTCCAGCCTCTTTCTATTTTCAGCCTGATGACATTCTGAAGCAGAGGTAATTCTTACACATTTACAAACCATCAATGAACTTCTCCACCCCCATTTTTAGCCACTGTAAACTTAAGTATCTACAAGATGCCCAGTCAACGATTTCCAAAGGTCTGCTATCCACAGCATAAAGGATTCCCCATCCTTTGGTTTCTGCTATAGCATACTACTCTATTTTTCTACTAGTCTTATCACAGTTTTCTTAGTTGCATCACACAAAGCCTGAGTGTGCAGTCCTCCTTCAGGCAGCATTTCCAGTGACCACAAACACTGCAGTTTGGGGAGCTGAGTTGTTTACTCTGAATATGTCACCAAAGCAGCATACTTCTTTGACAGCTTTTTCCTGCAGAAGGCCAAGTATATGAAGCTGTTACTGTAAACTACATTATTGGGCTGAATAGAATCATAGAGTGATTTTGGTTAAAAAAGACCTTTAAGATCACTGAGTCCAACCACTAACCTGCATGATCAGAAGGAGCTGTCACGATAGGATTAGTGTTATCATCAACTGAGGAGCTCTTATGCAAAGCTAGGTGCATTGCTAGGTTTTAAATAGAGCACAAAAAACCACATGGCAGATCTAGATATACAGGAGAAAAGATTAGCTATAAGGAGAGTACATTAATTTAGACATACAAATATGTGACTTTGGAAGTAAAAGCAAATATTATGAATACAGACCTTGATTTTATAGAATGCCTTCCTCCTTTCCTTCATTTTAGAGAATCCAAAGCATCTATTTCCACAACAACTATCCCCAACAACCTCTCCCAGAACCCCTAGAGAAAATTGCACTTCACCATACCATCTTGCCTTAAAACCTTAATGATGGGCACATCTTAGGTATAGATTATTCACAGTAAGGGTTCCAGCCCTACTTGCATAGGGAAGTCATACAGGTAGCAGGGTGTTCTCTAAGTGTCAAAATTACGTATAAATTACCAGATAAGTTAAAAAGTATTTGAACATTTAACTGGCAAAAGAATAGAAAACAAATTTACAATGGGGAAAGAAAATACTTAAAAGGACTTTTGCTCACTCTTCAGCACACCATGCAGTGGCACAGTTTTCCTTTTCCCCACTTCAGTCGGAACTGTGTTCCAATCAAGAGATATCCTTTCCTTTCTAGAAAATTGACCAAGTAAATGAAAAGTAAATGGACAAGTAAGTTCAAAACACATTAATTCACTTCCTTCATTAACTAGTTAGCAAAATGTTATCCAAGTTTTGTTTATTGCCTTATCTCCCACTGAGAGCTACATAAGACCCCTCAGTTAAATGTATTCTTACCCAGCAGCTCGAAGTCCTTCCAGGTAAAATACTCTGTAGAAAGCAGGTAAATATAACATGATATGCTGGGTATCATACTGGAAATGGTACAAAGCCATCTGTTTGTGAACCACCTGATAGTATTGATGACATCATTCACAATAAAAAAGAAATGAGAGGATTGTCAACAAAGTCATAAAATGAAATTATAGTCCCCCAATGTGAAGCAGAATCTAATTGCACACATTCCTTGCTTGTGTGTGCCCTCCCCCTTGCAGCTGTTTGCCTACCTTCCCTTGCAGATGGTTCAAATCATTTTGTCTCCTCCAAGGCCTCTTCTATTCCTGCGCACCCCACATCACCTCTTTTCATTCCAGACTTTTATTTTAAGGATACTGAAACTATTGCACATTCTGCACAAACAGAATGTGTTCTCAAAGCTTATACATGGTGCAAAAATTAGTTTGCATGAGCCAAACTTTGGGACAGAAGCACTACCTCACACTGAAGTCTCACACCTACTTGACAAGTGGGATAGTGTAAGGTCAGGACTTGAGGACCAAAGCACCCTTATTGCAACTTTCCTTCTCTTCCTCAATCCCAGTGTTCACAGGTCAAGACATTTATTCAAAGATGCACAGGACAGGAGCCCCAAATACACACACGTGTAAACATGGACAGAGTCAGTCAATGCTTAAGTGTAACTCCACGTGAATGACAGAAAAGGTTCACAAGTTCCATCATAAGGGTAAAACAGGACTCTTCTGCTTTTTTCCACAGAGGGATTATCTGATGAAAGGTTTACAGCAAATTAAATATCGTATTTGGCATAATATTTTAACCAGCTATGATTTGTCTCCGGGTTTCCTACTGAAAATGCTTTTCTTTTTACTATTAGTTGGAAGATTTTAAAGGCAAAAAAAAAGGACTAATAAGAATTTAATGGGGAGAAAGGGTGGGGTTTTTTAAATGTATGAGAAAAACTTAGAGTAGCTTGCAAATCATAACACAAATATATATTCCCCAAAGGCACATTGGTCAAAGAGGAGGGCAAACCACCACCTTGCACTGATTTAAGTCCTTTAGTATATCACCTTCCCAACTGTTTCATTTGCTAGGAGAGTTTGCAGTAATAACTTGTCTTAGGAATGTAATCCTGTATTATAAATATTGTCTGAACCCTTCCAAGAGGAATCTGTTTTACTGCCATTTCATATCAGACTGGAACTGGACAGATTTGTAAAACGTCAAGTTACTACATAGTAACTTCAAGCTGTATTAAGCAAAGATAAAACAATCACTAGCTCAGTGGGTCTGACAGTTTTATATACAAATTTAAGTTCACAAAGGAGGTAAATCCAAAGTCAAAATTTCTGTTGAATTTTTTTGTTACTGGAATAAAACCCCGCCTAAATAATCCATCCAAAAACCAACAGTAATGTTAAGTAGATACATAAAACTAAATTAAAGGCCAAATTTTCAACCAGGTTTGGTCTCCAATTCATATTGCTATCATTATAGTTTATCCAATTTACGCTGGAATCTGGTGAAAAACTAGGCCACATAGAGCTGTGATCCAGAAGGGCACTTAAATACCATGTACATTTTTACAAAGTCCTCTGCTTTTTGATCAGGAAATACTGTGTCATTATTAAAGATTTGAATAAATACTAGACTTCAGAAATCCTATCACTACATTTAGATGCACACCATAATCTCATACTAAGGCTGTTCTTACCACTACTACTGATTTCTTCCTGTCTTAAGCAAGAGATTTCAACAGCAAAAAAATACTCTTGCTCTTAAATATATTGTGTACACACCACAAGATTAATATTTAAACTCCCAGTCATGATTCATATACCAGATCAGAAAAGTTTTTCACAACAATTGGTAGCATCTTATTTACAGTGGACTTAACACTGGCAGAGTCTTGCATTAGGTGCAAGTCAAAGCAAAGCTGACTTTTCAAAAAGAGTTGACAGTAAGGCATCTGTGTGCCATCTATGTCAGGGGTGCTAAGGAATTCTGGATTCTCAAGATTATTGTAAGCAACAGAGGATGTTCTCAAGGCAGGAAGAACAAAGTACATTCGTTCTCCATGAATGGGAGTTCTCCATGACAAAGGAACTGGTTAGACAACAAAGAGAAATGAGACAGCATCCTTGCACCTATCAAACAGAAAACACCAATTCAATGTCACCTACCTGCCTCCCATTACCTAAGAGCAAAGCTATTTACTGCAACTGCAATGTAGTCTTCCTTCTAAGTTACTTGCACTGCATGCTGCATTATGCAATGTGATTTGGATACTTCACAGAAAAGCAGGTGAGTAGAGGATCAGTCTCAGTTGGATAAGATAGCTGGGGAAAATGGCATTTCCCAAACCTCTTTTTTAAAAAGGAGAGAAAGAGGCAAGTTAGGTATCTCTCTTCAGTGTAATTTAAAATACTTTCTTAGCACTAATATCAATTATAAACTTTTATTCTAATTTATGAACACCGGCTTGACATCAACAGAACTGACACACCCCTCCAATTACTTTTCTTATATGATGGCATATTTATTTCACTCTGATGAGATGAGGCTTTTCTAATTTCCTGTATAACCACCCCCAGCTCTCTGTATATCTCCCATTAAATTGTGAACAGGCTTCACACATATTTTTAGATGTTTGAAAACGGCAGGAAGAGCTTTTTGATGTTTTAGAACATGTTCAGTCCCAATGCCTCGATATTGTTTGCTTGCTAACTCCTCGAGCTTATGTCATCCATATGAATGGACTTCAGGCTTTCGAGAAAGTTTACCATATCATTACCATCTGCCTAAACTGCTGCAGTCAGAGGTCTTTCCCTCTAATGTCAATGCCACTTTGAAAACAAAGTTGCAGGATTCCTCTGTGGCTTGGAACATATTTAGAAGTCAATGCCTTATTTTCTACGATTAGTCCGTAACAATGTCAAGTGTGAAATTTAAATTAATGAGTGCTTCACTTACTGAAATGACTTCAGCACTTTTGCTACTTTCATTGATTTCTATTTACTTTGGCAACCACAAATATGAAGAACATATTTCTAGATGTGACTAAACAGACTAATAATATGCTAGTATAGATGCACCTACTGATCGAACATTACACTTAACTCTAAGCTTATTTTGAAAAATTAACATAATAGGAGAAATATATTATTTATAAAGCACTGTTCATTTCCTGCATTTCAGACAGTGTCACCTTTAAGTTATTTTCTTACCACTCTTTCCATGCTAATGATTGGACTACACCAAAGCAGTAAATCTGGTATCAACATTACCCCTCAATATAATCAATTTAAATTTTAACTGATATATTCATCATCCAGTAAATACCATCACAGCAGCAGATAAAGCTGTAGCTAACCTTCAGAGTATTTTAGCCTCCTGGTAGAGGCCAATTTTAAGGAAGAAATTGTATTTAATTCCTAAGAGGTAAAGAAAAATCTTTTATTCCCATCTGTTCTTCCCCACATGTCAAATGGCAATTTCTTTTTTTGTTGAGAATCTTAAAACATTTGTATTTCTTGCTAGCATCTGAAAGAGTGCCAATCAGTGGAAAATCCTAAAGGGACAGCTGTTCAGAAGAGAAAGACAAGGCCAGGATTATCTGCCTATAGGTTGGTTTGGGTTTTTTTCTAACTAAAAAACTGAGAAGAAAAGATAAGTGGAAAGAGAAATCAAGCCTCCCCTGAGGCTGATCAGGACACTGTGGTAATGCAGCAGGCAGAGACAGTGTTGTGCTGGCTGGAGCTCTGCCCATGCTCCATAACGTAGGGTTACCCTTGCCCTTCTCAAAAATGTGTTTTTGTATAGCACAGCCAAATCCACAGCTATGAAAGCTACCTTCTCACGCCAAATAAAAAAATAAAATGTAACTAAGGATGGATTCTGGCCTTCAAATAACAGAATAATTGTCAATGCAAATCCCCACTCCGTGAAATGGATGTTACATGCAAATATGGATTTAATAAAACTCAAAGAAAGGTAAAAGAAAATGGAGGGCTTGAACTTTGTAACTTTCCTTTTCTTTTACACCCAGATTCTGCAAACCCTCAGATTTCCTTAAGCAGCTGTACTTAAACAGATCCTTGCAAAATCAGTATTCAGTCTCTCCAAACATTTGTCTACTAATTAAGAAACTCAGATAATGACTCTAAACTTGAAGCCACTTGCTCCTGTGGAATTACATGTGCAAATTCTCTGGGCATCGCTGGAAAATGAAGGGTGCAGCATCATGTTATAGTCTAGAAACTTCAACATGGCAGTCTGTTGATGCAGGAGATTTATGAACCTTTCATGGACGGAAGATTGTGCTAGCATACTGCTACTTGCTGCATTATCATTTTTAAGATAAAATGACCTCTTTTCTTTCTTTTCTTTCTTGCCCCTGGGATACCGGGCCAGTAAATATAACAGTTGTGGAAATGGAAAGGTCTCAACCTTCATAATTTCTGTATCTCAGCTTCTCTTTTTTGCTTCATTAATTTCTATCAATTTAGTAGACCAAAGCCTTCATTTTTGGAAAGGACCAAATCTGAAATATTTCCTATCTAAATTCCCAAATGAGACTCCTTCCCCCAGACCCTACCTGTGATCCAAATCCCCCTGTTACTTTCTGGTAGAGTGCTGCAGGACGATACCATGGTATGAGGGTATTTAACACAGTAAGTCACTTTTTAAAGTGTCATTTTTAAGAGCAAAAAAGCTATTTATTACTTCAGAAAAAATTGTCTCTATAGCTATGATTGCACAGAAAAAATGATGTGTTCTTATCAGAACAGATGACAGTTCTTTTCCGTGTAGAAAAGGCTTCTAAGAGCAGATGACAGAGACAGAATTAGAATTTTTCTAGCAAGCATCCCATACATGCACATCTGCAAAGTGTTCCTGCTTCCTTCTCTGCAACCACTACTATACATGAATGTTTCTCCTGAAATTAGAAAAGCATGTGAATCAATTTTGGCTTCATGGTCACACCTTAGTCTGACTAAGCAAGTACAGATGAACAGCAGAAGGCTCACAGATCCTTTTATTTACTCAAAGATCCCCAAAGTTCCAAGGAAAATGTGGAACCTCTCTTGACGTTTGAATCCAGATCGGAATTGATTTCTTATTTTTCTCTCATGTATGAAAACATACTGAGGCGCTACAGAAATTCTGAATTAATATGCATGTACAATGGACTTTTTAATGAAGAGAAGGATGTGTCTGAGCCTATTAAGAGGGCCAAAAGGCTTCTACACTGAAGCCAGTCACTAAAGCTGGGATTTGGAAGAAAAGGATGTGAAGAAAAACAAAAGCTCTTTAATGAGCTTGTAATGAATTCTGGAATCACTATTTGTGGACAATGTGACCAAACGAAAATCAGATTCAAGTCTGATTTTTAAATTAATTTCAGTTATAAAGGTAACAATATTTTTCTGTCATTGATCTCCTAAGTCAATATTAGAAAAACAGTCAAAAGAACTCATTCACTTGATTGAAAAAAGCAAGTAAAATCAACCATGTGCTGTCAGAAGCACAGGACACTTTAATGAAAAGAGCGAGACAGAATTTCCCAAATTTGCTTCACCTGTTATGTTTGATATCAAAGCCAAGTATGTTGCCCAATACACCATGCTGTCACCTCTACCCCTGCTGCTCTCTCCTGTGATCAGCCTGGAGTTTTATGACAAGATTACAATGAGATTATTGCATAATGAGAAGAATATCTGGGAGGGCAAACGCTTTTCTGATGAAGTGCAGAGAAACTCATCTAGCTGCATGCTCAAAACACAGAGAAGAAATAAAGCAAGGACTGATGCAGAGGCAAAATTCAGCCTACACTGGTGTACAGGTGTGCTTCACCTACAGTATGGCTACAGCTACACTGGGAGGAACCAGCAGCTCTTGGAAAAAAATGCTCTTCTGTGTTCTGGGAGTTATTCTGGCACGATGAAAACACAGCTAAACCAGAAGCCAAGGCTCTTTGGGGCATCAGGACATCTTGCTGCTGCTTTTAATGATCTGTCCTGTGAATTCAATTCATCAGCACCTCAGTGACCCAAGAATAGTCATCACTAGGTCCTTTCTGTGCTTTCTGACCCTCTCATAGGAATAACAGGAAATACATAAGAGTTTTGAGAGCACTATGGCAGATGGCATTGACATACAGACAATTGTCATTTTCTGCCTTAGACCATCAAAACGTGAGAACCTGTAATTCCTAGAAATAGAACAGATACCGCAACTGCTCAAGCTCCACCAGTATTTCTACCCCTTTCACTCTGCTGCTTTGAAAATATATACATTGATTGCTGCATTAAATAACTGTTTTGCCCCACACAATGCAGTGTTTTGCATATTTGCTGATGTTTCCCTAAAAGCACTGGGGGAATGAATCATTACTGAAACAATTTACTTTCAGTTAGTGCATGAATGCCTTCCCATGATGCTTTGATGCTTTGTTTGTCCTCCTATAAAAATTATTTATGACCCACATGTGATCTTTTAAATCAGAATACTTATTCAGAAATCAAAGCTCCAGCATGTTAATGCAAGTAGAAGCCCTGACTAATTTTTCAAAGCCATGTTGAATATTCAAAAGCTAGGACTGAAGGAAAGGAGTTAACATTAATTAATATTTGAAGCAGTAAAATAAAAGCAACAGTGAAGCTAATTTTGCAGGACAATTAATCATGAGTCTTGCTAATTACACATGGGATTTTGCAAATGATTTTTTTCTCAGGTAGTGGAGTAAAAATGATAATCCACTACCCATCAAAATCACTGGCTCCTCACCAATGTCCCCAGCAAGAGCAATTAGTGGAAACAGCAGAGCCCTAGTAATTGCATGTCAAGAGAAGAGAATGTTAGAATTTTAATTGCTCCAAATAAAGACCACTTGCTCATACATACACCTGACTGTCCAAAACTAGTCTGCAAGCTGGAGCAAGTGTGTAACCACTTCCAGGTGTCTGCACAAAAATAACTCTGTGGGAGAAGCACTCTAAGCAACACATGCAGTTTCTGGAAGAAAAATATCAATATACACTTATATTCTGAACTGCAGTGTCATCACTTGACTGTAAGAACTGGGAAAAAAATATATCACCCACTTGGGAAAAATGTGCATATTCTTTATATTTGCCAAATATTTATTGCCGACATTTTTTGAAGAACTTTAACTATCTTCAGGGTGCCAAGGGCTTCAAATTTACTGAATTTTAGGATCACCAATAAAATGTTTTTAACAAGACATCTCAAGAGGGCATAAAATAAAAAATTACCATATTCATGAGAGCAAGCCTGTAAGATTGCAATGCTATAAACTGGATGTCTATAATTTGCTTGTGGTTTTCTTAATTAAAAAAAAAAAACAACCAAACAACTAGTAATTAGGGACTCCAGTTCCATTTTTGTACTTTATCCAAATCAGTGACATGATAACATTACTTTTTTGTTTAATATACCTACACATGGATGCACACAATTGCAAATAATCAATAATATTTAAGTATGTGTCCAGGATCTAAATGATGATGGATATATTTAAATATTGTTTTCCGGGAAATTATTACTTTACTGGTCATGTAGTAACTTTTAAAATGTACAGGTTAGAAGAAACACCTGTTTTTTCTCTATTTCTCTTTAAGGTGTTTACCATTTACTCTCATTTTCAAACAAAATGACTGAATTGCCAAGTACCACTATCTCCTATTGTCTTTTGCTCTCTCCTGCCACTTCTATGAACACCATAGAGAGGTACTAAACCACTTTCTGCTGCTAGCTTTGTTAAGCATTAAACCAAGAGTAGTAGCCTTAACTTGTCTAAATATATTCTTTGCATATTCAAAATCACTGTACACTGTTTATTACACCATGACTGCTTGGGAAAAAAAAAAAAGCAGGTCATGCAGAGTGCTGCTTCCTTTCCTGAATTACCAGCAGATCACAGGTGTTTATCAGACTCCCGGAGGTGATTCAGGTAATAAACACCAGGATGGCAGTTTAAATGGTTAGAAGCTTTTCCATCAAACACAGTCCTTGCAGTCCTATCGTTTTGCATATATTGCTCACAAATGGCAAATTATTTATGCAGCCTCCTTAAGTGGTTCCTTATGGTTTTTACTTTATTTTTCCAAAGCAGGAACCTTTTGAAGATGTGTGTTCTCATGACAAGGCAAACTGTCATTCCATCTGTAAGTCTGACTCATTTCTTAAAGCTCACTGTGGATACATAATGCCAGTGACCTTGTTTTGCCCTTCTGTTTAGCTCAAATATCTTTTCTAAGAAAGCATCAGTGTCATCACAGAAGTTACTATTCTGTGCTTGTACAAGGAGATAAAGCATAAACTGTATGCAGCAGAGACTGGCTTTCCAATAAGAAAAGCTTTCTCAGAGATTTTCTTGTGAAAATTAAATGACAACAGACATTGACTAAGATTGCTACATCAAACACAGATTTTAGAAGGATTTGCTGTCAATTAAAATAAGAGGAGTTTTAGGAAACAAAATGTTTCAACGTAGTTTATTTTTGTTTAAGCTGACATTGCCAAACTTACGTAAATTTATGCTACTACAGAAAGTCACTGAGCCAAACCTCTAGCAACTGCCCATTACTTGTAAATAAATGGAATTTGTTTCATAGTACTAAAACACCAAGTCCATATTTAATGCCCAAGCTGTGACATGAACCAGCGTACTGGTATGCAGATCACCTGCTTCTTTCCTTCTTGACAAACAGCTCTGCAATTATTACTTAGAAATTCCTCATATGCAAAGTAGATATCAGGAAAGGATTTATGGCTGTCCAACATAATTTAGCACCAGGAAAGAAAGAGGAAAAGCCAGGACAATATGAAGTTTCTAAGAATCACAATTACTGCACCTGTGGCGTAGTTTCTCTGAATCACTTAAAATTTCATCAGCTACGTCCTCATCTCTTGGCATAATATGAATTTCCACAGAACTTGTATGAAATTGAAGGAGCTTGGAAACACAGAATATCCAATATTAGTTTCTGCTAATTTTCTAGTTTGACAGCTAACCTCAAACCCTAGACAACAAATTACGGCTGTATCATACGTATCAGGTAAGTAACAGAGTATCACCATTTTGATCATGATGGATATGAGCAAACAAGTACTGACTTTTCTACTTTTTTTTACAATATGAGAATTAGCCACACTGAAAACAAGCAACTTGCTCAAGAAAATATAGTAAATCTATAGCAGAACCAAAACCTGAATTTAAATCTATCAAGCCTTAAAATCCTACTAATGTCACAATGCACCCTTTATAATCAGTACTTTCTACAGTTTAATGCAAACTTATTCAGAATATAATATTAGATATAGCAAGGAGTGTCAAGTATTATGCTATCCAGTATGAAACTGAGATTGAACTCCACTCTTTCCTGCTGTCTGTTAATGGCCTAGGATGTAAATTCTCTGTCCATCTTCTCATGCCATTTCAGACTGTCACTAAGGGAAACCTGATCTTACCTCACGGGCTGTGAAAAACTTTATAGGACCTTAACCAATGTTTATGAACAAAATGCAGGATGGCAGAAAATGTCAGTAGATCGAAAGCAGACAAGAAAGATTTTCTGTGACTTCAGTTTCAGAATTCCAGACACTTCAGAGAATAATAATTTTCAGAAAAAGGGAAAGTATTTTTACATATCAGTTCTGTTTAAAAGGAAGAGAAACAATTTCAAAATGAACTTCATATCACAGGAATGTGCTGCGGGCATTAAAAAGACTAGCTTGCCCAGGGAACTTGTCTTTTAAAAAATATTTTGAAAGAAAAACAAGAAGAATTAATTTCAGTAGGTCATGCCCTAATCAAAGTCAATGAAGAAATAAGCTAAGGTGAAATACCTTTTCAGATCAAAAAAAGTAAGTTGGGTCACTGAAATGAAACAACAAAGAAATAAAAATGTCAAAAATTCAACCCCATGTAACCTCATTATTTCAAGATACTGATATCACAAAGCCTTACTACAGGTTTCACTCTAACGCATCAATCTTTCATCTTTGATAAAAACACAATATCTCAAAACACCTTAAGCAAAGCAACTTGAACAATGGCACTGCACATGGTATGCAAATTGCAGGTGGCTGAAAGAATATACATACAGTGCAGCTGGCTTTTATCTGGCAAACAGGTGCTAGATTTTGGATTTGCTGACTAGTCACAACTTTAATGACTTTTCAATAAGAGGTGAAATGGGGACCTGGGGAGTCTTCCATTCATGCTTGTCTAGCTATTTTGGTTTAGTTTTGTCTTTACTAAAAATTTTCAAAAGAACATAATAAATGAGCACATCACAATACACTTCCTTAGAATATCCTACTCTGTTTCAAAAACTTGCAGTTAATAAGCACCAAACGAATGTGTTTAGATACTGGAGAAAAACATAAGTGGTGATGTGGCAGAAGATATTTTAAACCTTGCAGTCTGAAGCACCAAGACATATCAAGTGCTGCACATCAGAGAAAGTACTCTAAATTTCTAGCTAAGAGTCTGGCCTCACATGTTCAAATACTCAAGAAGACAGCATCAAAGCGTCAAGGGCACGAGGTTCTCTCCCTTGGTTTTGGAACAATAACAATGAAGGGTAGTACCTGCATCTGCCCACAGGTTAATCTGGCTCTTCTAACAGCTGTACCCTGTAAATTTTCCAGCATATTATAGAGCCACGTTTTTAAACACTTCAGGGTGGGATGGTCTGTGAGCTTTTTTCCTGCCTGGTTACACAGACTGGGAGTGATTACTGAATGGAGCACTGGCACTTCCTCCATCCCTACTGATACTGGTTACCCTGTCATGCTATGAACTCTGCGGGTTTAAATATTTTTACCCACAAAATAGACATGTCACAATTAAAGGCACATTAACATAAACTAAAGATTAACATTTGGTTTGAATGTCTAACACTGAGGCACAATCTAAAATAAGACACTGTTAGTAAATTCAGAGCTGAACTATGACCTTCCTTTTTCAGGGGATGCAGCATGTAGAAATGAGTCCTATCAAAACCAACAGCCAGAAAGGACTATCAGAGTAGTAATCTAAACTGAATTAAACACCTGAACAGATATTACAGAGCAGGATCATTAGCTAAATGATTAGACAAAGCTCTTGGGCATCCTACTTATCCTCTCAGTTATAAAGGATGGTACAAATAGTGTCCTACTGGGCACAAAGCAAGAAGACAACATTATCTTTTAGAACAGGACGAAAATTATGACTTGAAAAGAAACTTGCCGAAGGTTAATACAATTCTCTGGTTTCAGGTACTTTGCACTTCCTCTCCAATATATCACTGCACACTTGCACAAAATGCCGACACATTAGCACAGTAATCCTGCCTACTCATTAATTATGCCATCAGTCACCCATCCTAAACATGCTTGAGCTGAAAAGGAACTGCAAGATGCATTTTCTTTTTCCAAAAGCTCTTTACCTTGGCACTGAGTCTGTTTTAAGTTTCCATACACGTTCCTCTTCTCCTACAGACTTTGACCTACTTAGCCTGTTATTTGGCACTCTTTCAAAAACAGAAATCTAAAAAATGTACAGTTTAGGAGCAAAAGAAAGACAGGAAAATAATCCCATCTCCCAGAATCAACAGGGTGTTGATATGAGATCCAGAAGTTCCTTCCCACCAGACAGATCAATGAACAATTATCTATAAAGCATAAGGCTAGGCAGCAGGGTTCAACACTGCTCAGAATTATTTACTTCTTCTGTGATTTTAAAAACTATTCTCCTTGCCCTTCAGTGAGAAATATATGTATGGAGGGTCCCTGAAAGCTGAAAATTCATTAGACGAACTAGGAACAAGCTAATAAAGCAAGCTCCCTGTAACACTGGTAACTTGAGTGCTCTCCTATAGAGAGCACCTTCATGTGACTATGTTCAATCTGCTATTCATCACAGCAAATATTGGTACAGAAAGAATCACCCTGAAGTCCATTCTCATTAGGCAATAAATACTGCTTGTCTTTTGCAGGAATGAGGGGCACTGTGTGAAGAGTTTGCAGACTCTGGACCCATGCTGCAAGACACCCACTCACACACTCTACATGATGCCAACTTCAACCCCAGCACCTATCTCCAAAAATTTTGTGGCCTATTTGTTTTAGTGTCCTCATACTCTGTGGAACACTAGCTTCAGCCTCCAGTGCTGTTTCAAAGGTGTTACAGCTGACACAGCATGGACGGCCGCATTAAGAGAGAGGCTACTAGAAGGTACTTGCATTGTACCAGCAGGAGTTATCTTCAGAGTTGCCATCTGGCCCAGGGATGAGGCAATGACCTTTTTTTTATTTAGCCACCAACACATGGGTTCATGCTTTCAATAATCAGTTCAACAGCCATGATTTCTAAGATCTTCTATAGCCAGGCGTCCTGGCAGACACAGGTGTAACTAGGATTGGCACCAGATGAGAGTTAAATAGCAAAAGGAAGACTAAAACAGTGATGCCAAAGTCTGGGGTAGGGAGGCTGATAGCTGTGAGCTGCTGCTGAGAAGAAATATGGCATATGACCCTCTTGAGGAATGAATTCAAGAATATGAAGCCCATCTGAGAGAAGTCCGTTTCCTTTGCCCCCAGCACACCTACGAGTGTATATGAGTCACAAACCAGGGAGGGCATTTCTGGACATCTCTGCAAAGATGAGGGAGGTAGACTTATCCCTAGAGACAATACCACGTCACATACACAGAATCACAGAATATCCTGAGTTGGAAGAGACTCAGGCTGTTCCCTTTGCCAGCAGTCTCTCTCTGTGAGGAGAGCAAGAAATTTTCTGATATTTGACAAGCTTTTACACTTCAAAAATTTTTAAAGAATTGTATCAATAGCAAGTGTCTTTCTCCTGGATACTATTCCTATTGTAAGGCTTTGCAGTTTCCTCTTGTTCTTTTCCCACACTGAATTGCTGTGAGACAATCTGGGAGACGTTCAGTACAGTTACTTTCCCAGGAATGACACTTGTTTCTGGTGTGGAGCTACTGTCAATTCATCATACAAAACCATGAAACTAGCCCCCACATCTGGAATTAGTAGCCCCCTTCTCATCTGGAGAACAAAGTAATCCCTCTAACAGGCTATAGTGATGCAAGGCAGATTGGAATGACACAGCAGAGTTCAAAGGCATCAGCCTCCAACACCTGTGCCATGCACACAATGTGTTGGACAGCAATCAACCTGAGCCTGGTGCCAGTGCCAGTTGCACAAGTATGGCATCTGCTCTGAAAGTCCCTGCCATGATGTTTGACCAGGTGCCAATACTTTTTTCCAAAAAAGGTGTTAACTCATTGGTTCAGACTCCTCAGAAAGAGAGAGCAGACAGAGAAGAAGAATGATTTACAAAGTAGATCTAGCAAGTGGATTGTCTCTCTTAAATCCTGTTTTGCTTGCCCATATAATGTAGAAAGCCTCTGCCAAAGTGCTGTAGTTCTGTGTGCATACTCTTTTAGAAAGAGAGATAATTTAGTCTTCATCTGTGTAAAGGTGACTGGAGATAATGGAGCAGGTTGTAATAAATTTCTTTCTTTAATTAATGCCTCTGAATCTCAGAAAGGGGAAGTCTGCTTTGTAATTAGGTATGTGTTAAGCTTTACTCCACATCAGTCAGACTCTCTACTGCAGAGTAGCATATCCTATTCTAGTCTCAGAAAGAACAGAGTTCACATTGTACAAATACACCTGCATCTAATGAACATCATTTATTGTGGATGCTGAAACCTGCGTTGCAGAAAGATTTTCCAGCTTTCTGCCTCTGTCTGTGAGAAAGTCTTTGCTTTCTCACAGACACTGGCTGAAAACAGTTAGAAGTTTCTGTAAACTAATCCCTTTATCTTGCAAGTGCAAGATTGCTGCAGTATTGTTGTGATACTGACCAGAAAAATATTTTGAAATGGGTGTTGTAAGATCTAACCAATCATTCTAAAGAGGTAGATAGTAAGAGACCAATGGCCTTGTGCCATTCAAGCGAACTAAAATATAAAAACCAACTTGTAAATTAATAAAGAATTCTTTTTCTCCTTGGACTAGAATCTGTGTCGTTTCTCGCCGTTCTTGGTACAACAGCAACAATTTATTACTAAGCCTGCAATGCAGGTTCAAGCAAACTTCCTAACACATAACTTTTTACTAAGTGTCCAAAATTAAACTAGTGTTGTGGCTGATCTAAAGCCATCCATAACAGCAAAACAGACCGACAGTGCAATATTTTAATGCTTGGAAGGAATGGCCATCCAGTTTTCCCAGGACTGATTAAACAGGAGGTTTGTCAGGGGTGCGCCAGAGTTGCACAACTGGTGGAAGGGATGAAGATGGAAGCAAGCAAATGTACTCAAGAAAAAAGGCCATTGTGTTCTTTGTAGACATCGACAAACAGAAACGGCTGTGCAAATGCTTCAGCACATCCACAGAGCTTCCTCAATCTTGCCAGAACATTTCTTCTACTACTCTTCACTGCTATCCTTACAACAGGCTTACTTTGCTCTTTCCACCACTAATGGAAGACCATCATCCTCCTAATTAAAGTCAATCCCTTTTGGGACAGTTCATTCCCCTAAACTCAAAACATCTCCAAAATAAACCAAAGACACAGAAAGCTGAATTTACCCTAGACCAACTCTGCCTTCTGACACAGACCTTCACATGTCTACTCTCCAAAGTGCTTTTCTCACAGTGGCAGTAGCATTGTGCATTTTTTCACTATAGCATTCATGGTGCCACTCTAGACATCATCAGAATAAATGACAAGTATGGACCCTCTTCTAACTCCCCTGTTTTGGGATTTGGAGGTAATTTTTAAATTACAGGAATAGGCCAGTCTGATTCTTAACAAAAATAAAACTTAAATGCTGAGAAAATGGCCTACTGCACTTATCAAATAAGGCCTAACTCCACCTTTTGGTAATAAATTGCATATGTAAGTGCTAAGTATAATTTGCTATTAATAATTTACTATTATTATTTATGTTATTTAATAACAGCATAAGCATGTCCAGGAAAGAGGCAGCATACCCCACCACTTTCTTAAGTGAACAAGTTCCTTCCTCTGCATAAGTATTCCGGCCCAGAGGTATATTATGTCAGATGAACTGTCCAGTCCACCTCCACTTTTTGCAAGGGAAGGAAGCTTCCAGATAAAGGAAAGAACAGTCTTAAAAATGAGATACACAATGGTGGAGACCATAATGGCATCTAAAAGCATTTCCAGTAACACAGAAAAATCTTTATTGCTTTCTGCATGCTTGTTAATTATGTTAATCATGATGAACTTTAATATTATTACCCACTAATAATCTCAAATTGATATCAAGGTAGGTGCAATATATATTGCTATATGATTTCCACGCTTGTCTGCATGAAGGACAAATGGGGTGAATTTTTTTCATTATGGTTTCTGTTGTATTTTTTCCTACACCCTGGGTAAAGTCAATCATGTATTGCCATGAAAAGAAATCCATAACTCATACTGTTTTGAGGTCAGCATTTCCTATTTTGGGAATGGACGGGTTCACAAGTGTAGACATAAGACTGTTATATAGCCACTGTAAAAGGATAGCATGGTCAGAGATTTGCACACTTAAATAAAAAAAATTACAAATTACCCGTATAGAAGGAATTTGAAAATGAAGATTAATTTATCATCCATTGCCAGACAGCAGTTTATATGGGACTGTTGGAGAAGAAAGTTAACTCATTAAAAGCATGTTGCCAGTAAAAATGCTTAGTACTCTTTATATAAAAATTACTTATACTTGTCATCACCAGAGAAGATTGCGTGAAAGTTACCCAAAAGTAGAATGTCAAGAAAATCCTTTGAGAACAAAAAATACCAGGAAAGATAAATAACATTGCCAAGGGCGGGAAAATGGACCCCTATAATGCCTTTTAAAAGAGCTAAAGCAAATGGTGTGATAAGGTGCTTTAAAAATAAAGAAAGAAAATTACTGCCTGCACTGGGGTATTTTGCCATTGGATTTCTAAGTTTGGTGTAGGACATACCTCACTAAAGACCAAAGAAATTACCTCTGCATTAGACAGCCAATGTGTCCGTAGATGCCAACTGGCCAATTTAGCTGCAAAACTAGGATGTTGTGCTGTGGACAGTTAAAACCCAGCTTTTCACACAGTCCTCGACAGCCAGGCAACCCCAGGCCTGCAAGGCAGTCTGAAACTATTCCCATCATTGCCTCCTCACGTCCCCACCTGATTCTTGCTTCTTCACAACTTCTTATTAATTCATCATAGCTGTCCCAACTTCCTTCTGTAGAAGACCCTGACTGAATGCCCACGCTCTCTGCCTCTGCGCAGACAGTGTGACCAACGGCTCAGGAAACAGTACGGACTGAGGGGAGGCACTAGGACATTAATGCTGAGCTATGCCCAGCAGGCAGGGATGGGAATCAGAGTGGGTCTGCATCTCACAGCCTGACAGGCTGTGAGACACGGGACATCACCTCTTCTCTGCTTGTCCCCATCCTTTCAGTCTTAGCACAGCAAGAATAGATGACACTCATTACTTCCCTTATAAAAATGTGTGAGGGCACCTAGAGGAGTCAGGGCTTGGCATCCTAGACACAGACATACATGGCATCTCCACTTTTGAAAGGCACAGCCCAGGCAAATGGCACAGCCCCAAGAACCCCTACAGAACCTTTTCTCAGTAATATCCTGCTGGGCCACAAAAGATTTGTCTTCCTCCACTGTCCATTGTATGGCCAGGGCAGAGAAACATAGATCTTTTCCAGAAAACTGGAAAAGAAAACTAGATCCTGACTATCAGGGCCACAGTAATGAAAGAATCAATCATGGAAAAGCCCGTGGGCATTTTAGCATGCAATAAGAGGTCTTAAGACAGTAATTAACCAGATTATTGTCCTGGCAGATCTTTCTCAGAGAGAACAGCATCCTCTCTCAGTTTCCCAGGCACAGGCATTCTCCAAGCATTAACTGTGGACACCCATCCACCAGTGACAGCCAGCTGGATGGCAGCCTTGTGGACCACTGCAGATCTGCCCTTCTTAATATACATCTATGACAACTGTTAAAAGCAAACCTTTATCAATGGAAAATTAAATGTTAAGGAGGAGTGGAGAAAGAAGACTTCTCATTCTGCAAGAGTTGGGTTTTCTTCTCATCCCCAAAAGAAAATTGTTTAATTTATCAAGAGATATCTACTTGTAACCCATACAAAGAACTGTCAATATTTTACACTCACTCATCCCTTTGTTTTCTCTTAAGTTTGGGATACTGTGCTATGGGAAAGCCTTCAATTTTTCCAGTCCCATTACGTCTTAGCTGAAGCCTCAGAAAAGGGCATTTAGCAGTCTTACACCTGACTAAAGAGTGGAGAGAGGAAGTAGTTCCCAGAATGTGGAGGAGACTTCTCAGCCAAGCCCTACTCATACTGAAGAGGAAGTAGCTAGAACTTCAAAGGGAACTCAGCCAAATAAAGTCCCTGGCATAGAGAAAGGGAATTGGAAATCCTCTTGGAATCTGTGGAAACACCATAATTAAAGGGTGGGACAGATCTCTGCAGCACTCCCATGACTTCAGGCAATACCACACCCAGTCTGTCATGGCAGGAAATTGATAACAGCAAGTTGGTAAAAGTGTCTGCTCACATCAGAGATAGTGGATTCCCTGAGGAACTAACATTAAATCACAGGAATCACAGGATAAATCATGGCACCAGAATTTCTAACCCCCAACCTCTGAGATGGAAGGGTAGATGAACCCCTCACAAGAAGGTTTTACCACCATAGGACTACCAGGAAACTATGTCACTGTGTGCGCTGGAAGTTGATCCCAGGTTATACCAACCAAATTCTACTAGTTACTGGTACACACACCTACCCCATATAGGCCAAGCCAATAGCTCTGAAGATACACTAAGGATTACTGCTACCACAGCTGCACAGTTTAGAGATCAAACCTATTTCCATGCCTGAAGCCATTCAAAGAGGAATATCTTGCATAAAACACACAGCCATATCTAATGGCATGTTGTATATAATTAGTCACGTCTAGCCCTCCAGGGGGTATCCAATATATTTAGTAGATATCTAACATTAAATTCAGATCTTTTTGCAGATTTCTCANAAAAAAAAAAAATCATAGCAATTAAGAAATCTGCATACACTTGACCAACACTAGTAAAGAAGTTTAAGCTGATTGTCTCTCCAGGATATGAACACTTTTATGAGATCCCTAACAGAAGAAATTGGTCTCTCTAACCAGTTTTTCTCACTATGACAAAGTATGTAGTAGTTTGTGTTGTAACTACGAGCATAAATATAGTAATGCCAGAGGTCTGACTGGCTGTATTTCTGACAAACAAATCAAAATTAAAGTGTAACAGCAGTACCAGGAAGGACAAGGAAAGGAAAATTCCACTTAAGACAATTCTTACTTGACTTAATAGCAATGTTGATCAAGAGTAATTGATGCTGAATTCAGAGAAGTTACTCAGGGGGAGGGAAGAGATGGAAAAGGAGAGAGAATAACAGTTTTCAGAATTACAGGCCATAAAAGATGTCCAGAGCCAAGAATGAATTCCTTACTGATTTTCTATTGCATTCACATTTGGAAAACAATTTCATTTCTTTCCATGAGACCTTTGCATTTCCAAAGCTTCTTAAAGACAAAATATTTGGTCGAGTGTGTTACATTTGCAGTAGTTAGCAGAGTAGGCAGTTAGACATAGCTGTTGCAATGAACCGTATCCACTGCAAAAAGGGACACGATAAGGAGAGGAACAAAACTGATCTGCCACATTCCTGTTCCAAAACAGAGGGCACAGTGCTGAGCAAATTTTGGTTTGGGTTCATTTTAAATCAGCCTGTGGGAATTCGTTACACAGACAGTAAGATCCAGTTTTGACACTTTAGCTCTCCTTCTCTAGGCCTCCATCTCCTGAGAATCCTTCCCTCAGTTTCAACCTCTTCGGCATCCTCTCTGAGTGTAGCTGTCTCTGTGGGTCATGGAAAGTTTATATACAATGCTCGCCAAAGACTACTGGCAGCCTAAGACTTTCTGTGAGGATTTCACACACACATTTGTAGAGCCCATCAAGCTCCAAGAGCCATCCCTTGGCTATAGTGCACTCTCAGCTCACAGTCCTGGTCTGCATTAGCACATCTAAAGTACAAAATGCCTCTTCCTGTCCCAAACCCTGCACTTCGCTGGAGAGGCTGTCAGTGCCGCGTCTGCATTTCTGTCAGTGAATCATGAAGGGTGCAGGGATATCTGTAATGACAGCAGAATCTCAACCCTTTTGTACTTGTGTTACTGCTGCTTTTCTATGTCCACTGGTCTCCCTACCTCTCAGCACCACATATTTTTAACTTGTCTGCACTGATAATGTCGCTCTGACTACACAAAGGACTGGCAGCTTTTCAGTTACCAAAATAGTGGCTGTTACAGAAATAGTTTTCTCAACTCCTTTGTGTTTGATGCTTGTCACAGTGTTTATAGTTCACATTTTGACCATGTTTTTCAGAATTCAAAGATTTCTATAGTATTAGAATGTCTAATACTGACATCTCAAATGCCATCTCAATCTCATCTATCATTTTTATACAAGTTTTTTCCTCAGAATTATTGAAAACCAGTCATGAGCACTTCAGGAAGGGCAGTCACATCCAAGCAAGCAGCAGGTCATCTGCACGCCAACAGCAATTTCCACAGTGGAAGCAAACCAAAAACACAAAATGGTGTGCTAAACCCAAAATGTGAACTAGACCAGAAACAAGTAAAAGCTGACATAGCCACCCAAAACCAAAATGAGAATAGTCACCACCAGACCTTCATCTGTACAGTCTCTGGATACTAAAAACATGTTTGTATTTGGGTTCTAGTGGAGGATTATTTAAATGTATCAACAGGGTAATGTTCTTTTTCAGTCACCTATGTGACAAGATCACAAAAATGATATAGCATTAGAGATTTTTCTCTTTATCCCAGGAAAGTTACACAGCCTTCCTTAGAAAAAAAGATAGGTAGGTAGGGGAAGAAGCCTGTGCTTGAAACTGAAGGAAGAAAAGAATGCATCATTCTCAGGTCTTCCCTGTAAATTAATTTTATTGTATCTAAATCAAAATGTCAGCACATTATTTCCGGCTACTTTTATATACTGTATATTGCACAGCTGTGATTTCATGCTGCATTTCAAAAATACATTCCCACAAAGTGTATTTCTAAATAGCAGAAAATGTCACAATACTTCTACCTGAACACACAGACAATACTTATGGCCTAATATCTTTCTGAACCATTCCAGTATAAAAATTGCTGTACCAATGGTGAAATTCCCCTGGATTTTGTCCATAACAGCAAGCACTGATAGAAATTTCAGAAAAAGATCCAAGAAAGCCTGAAATGCTCACTGGGTAGATGACGGAGAGTTTCTTCCTTCTCATCAGACAGATATGACCTAGAATATGAAAACAAACTTCTCTTTTATATATCCTATTTATAGAAATGTTACTTTTTAAAACAGCTCTTGCGTGCTGCATTGTTGCTGCTGGTTTTTTAGAAAGGTCTTGGAGGACTCAATCTCTTATGCCCATGAATTTCCACGAGTCAACTATGCGTTACCATAAGCAGGAGCTCACACATGCACACGGCATTTTGTGAAAGAAGTGACAGATATGAGATTTCATTTGCATTGTATTTTAAAAACCCACATAACAATCTATTTCCTCAATAGTTGCAACATAGGCCAATAGGTCTAGATATCATATCATGAGAAAAACAATTATATTAATTTGGCAGTGTAAAGAATGAAAACAGTGTATATACATGCAATTTTAGGCATATGGAGGCTAGCCATTTATATCTGAAATCTGGCAGCTTGTAGATGCACAGTATTTTTATTATCGATATATCAGAGAATGTTGGTCTATGTGACTGACAGACAGGTGACTACATTTATATTTACACTACAGAATGTAGCAGGTTTGTGTAGTTATGGTATCACATCAGATACCAATCCTTTCTAAAGTACCATAATATGTACTTCCATGGCAATGTAATAGATTTGCATTTAAAGCTTCTAAATGAGGCATTCTAAATTAGGTATGAGTTTTTTCTTTAAAGTGCTTGGATGCTGTTGGACACTGAAGGGGCTTTAAAATCCAATCTCACCCTTCCATGGAGGGACACATCAATGCAGGGCATGATGATGTTCCACTGGCTCCAGAGGAATCATTCAGAGAACAAAGGCAAATGCAATAGGGAAAGTACTAAAGGAGCTTATATAGTACCTACTTTAAAACTGCCATTGAAGTAAAAGACTGTGACATTTGAACTCAAAGGTATTTAAGCACCTGGCTGACTTTGTGTTTAAAAAATACATGTAAGTAATACCTAGCTAACTGAGAAAATGGACCTTACTAACACAGACAAATTCTGAAACAAGCACTACCTGCAGATCAACATGCACCATTACATCTGAAAGCAGAAAAATGCCCTCCATCCTAAACTCATGGCCTGTCCTGTAAAACTGTGTTTCTTTAACATCTCAGTACAAAATGGGCAGCATTAAAGTTCAGTAGTCAGTTTCAAAGATTCTTGATTTTACCTATGCCAAAGGTAACATTTCTAGAAGTCAAAAGTTGTGACAGACATATCTAATGTAAGGTTTATACTACGAAATGGCTAGATAAAGTTTATTAAAACTACCCCTCAAATTCCAAAAGAATGCCACTGCATTATGTAGCTACCTTAATGTTCATCCTGTTATATCTCTGGTTGCCATGGCAATATCCTCCTAGGTATTTGTAAGGTCACAAAAAGAAGAGCTAACCCTCTTACTCCCAGAATAACTAATGCAGCTCTGTTACTGGCTTGATGTAAATAGTCTCAGGTGACACCAAACTGTACATATAGTCAATTACAACTGCTCAAAGGAAATGATTTGTTGTAAGAGCCTCTGTTCAACCTCGGTGACATCAATGTTTCTATGGCAACAGTTGCCTCTTGCACTGCTTAGAATTGAGTATTGATCAAACTAGGGCCAGCACTATTTCAGAGACTTGCTACTTTTCTGTGTGGCAATTTACAATAGGAACTCATAACATCACTGTATATTTCAAGCCCCAAGGAACCAATTTAGCAGACAGTTACAGTAGAATATTAGCAGAGGTCAATAATGGAAGTCTGATTATAGTCCTGGAACAATTATTCAAAGCTTTTGTTGTCTGCCCTTTCATCACTCCACCAGCTATTAAAATCTTCAAATAATAATATTCATCCCCAAAGAAAGTGCTGAATTCATTCATCTTCTATTTTAAACTTTATTTTTCATTGTTATGTTATCTATCAATAAAATTATTCAGCTATATTAGCCACGCTCTGACCTCTCAGAAGTAAATAACTATTGATCAAGAAGTGGAGCTCTGATAGCATAGTACAGGGTTTCCATTAATGGTCTCATTGGCCCAGCAGATAAGGTGATTCTTGCAGGAGAGCAGACAAACAGCACAGGGCCATTCCCAGCGGAGAGCAGGAAGGCACACACTGTTCTGCACAGCGACCCCTCTCCCAGTTCTGTCAGCAGTGAAATGGAAAAGCCTGGGTAAAATGTGTGTGTTCCAGAAATGGCACTAAGAGGCATTTACACCTCTCATACACAATCCCTGCATCTGGGCACTCTCACATTTCAGAGGGGATAAGGAAAGTTTTCATGTCACTTGCTTTCCTTTATGTAAACAGATACAGCATGGGGGTCGTTTGGCAAAAATGGCCAATCTCAGGACTAACTAAGAATTTTTGATGAGCAATAATTCTGAGAATGTCAAGAGAATGATGTTACTCTAAGAATGTTTCTTCATTGATCGTGAAGCTTGCAGACTGAAGAGATTGCTTGCTTCTCAATTTTAAAAACATTACACACATCAGCCTATGATTTGCCACTCCTTTTTCTCCTACAGTAATTTTCCTTTATGATTGAAATAGGGAAATGAAAGGAAACTCTTTGTGTTGTTTACAGCAATAAACAATTTACTGTATTTGATTTGTCTAACTGTATCAATTCATGGGTATTCACAGAATTAGCCTCTCTCTTAACATGATGGACTTCAAAAAACACTTTCCTGTACTTCCCAGCTATTTGCAAAATGAGGTATTTATGGGAAGCAAAGTTTGTCTCCTGCTCTTCCACCTAATTTAGTAGGTCAGCCCAGAAACTTTAGTTCAGGCCCTCTTCTATGTAAATTGTGCTTCAGATGCACAAACATTTTCATTCAAATCAATAGGAGTCAGACATATCAAAAGAGGAAATTATCCCCTCATTGAGTCTTCTTCTCCAAAATAGATTTATGTAACTCCTACACAGAGATAATGTAGTTAATTACATTCTTCTTTGAGAGCATCAGTGGGAAAATAGGATTTAACTATTGGGGATGTTAAGCAGACAAATTCACCAGGAATTGAGAAAATTCCTGTACTTGCCTCCAAAAAAGAGAGGGAGAAACTTCCAAGCACAGCAAGACCTAAATGAAAAAGCTAGAGGGAATGAAGAGAAAACGAACAATCATTTCTGAGGATAGTAAGATTCTCAGTTTGTCATTATTCTCATTTAACTTCTTTGTCATTTTCTCCCCAAAGAGGGTCAAAAAGATCAATCTGTGATGTCACCAGGATACTCTGGCAGCTCCTCCATCTTTTATTCATTAGGTTCAGGCTGTGTTGTTTCCTGTCTATCTCAATGTCTAGCCAAGACTGAGGCCTGGATGACACTGGTTGGCTGATACACACTCCAGAGCAGGCAGATGTTGTACTGGACCCAGCAAACTGGAAGGCAGGGAACACATGTAGCTGCCTTGCCATCAGAGGACCAATTGTAACAACCTAAAAGCTTTTAAGGAATCCTCTCTTTTTGCTTATCAGAGAGAAGAAAAAGAAGTCATAAGTGCCTTTCAAGTCTAGTATTGATCAAGGGTAATGGGAACTTTCTGTTGCAGCTGCAGAAGTCATTCAGGTTCCTGCTTGTATCTTGGAAGTGTCTTGGAAAAATGTGGTTAATAAAGTGCAGAAATGGCTAGCTACTGAACATACTGCAGAAAGCAGTGTGCAAAGACTGCCCTGCTGTTATCTAAAAAAACTGGTGTAAATGAAATCTTTGTACTTATTTGTAAAACAGGTAGCTCTCCCATAGTTTGGATTTTTTTTTTTGTATGAATGGGCTATGGCAACTAAACACTGACACAGCGTTCAAGTACAGTGACCAAACAGAGTGTACTACACAGAAGCACCATCCCAGCACAGTTGCCATCACCATTTTTGTGGACTTCAATGGGGTTACACTTCACACACCATTTTGCACAGCAAATTTGAAGTGTATGAGTTGTACCATTCACTACATGGTGTTAAAGTGGCTAAAATTATGGCTTTGTACTTTAAATAGAAAAATGAGACCGGGTAAAAAAATCAAGAAAACAAATATCACAAATTCTAATACTATTTTAAGGTTAATGCCAGCTGTTTCCTACTGGAGCTAACAACTATATTTAGGCTGAGCTGTTAGATTATTGCTCCATTTAGGCACAGTCTTTTTTGGTATGTTGAATCAGACCATGAAATTATCAAGGAATAAATTGTCTTCAGTGCATACAGGGACAGACTTTTAAAGCAGTTCTTTGTGGTTCTGATCAATAAGTACATTGTTTATGTTCTTGACTACATCATCTTGATTTAGAGAGCTCCCTGGTAGCCTAAGACATAGTATTCCTGTATTGGGATGAGCTACAGTGAAACAGCATGAAGACCATGAACTCACCTATCTATTATTTCTCACCACAGTCTGCAGGTAAAAACGTAACACCTCATCATTTTATCTTTCTGTATATCACTGCACAATCAGCAGTACTTTCTTTTCATCAAAACCTACTTGACAAAAATTGTAAAATTTGAAAAAGCACTAAGTCTTTCATGTTGCAGAAATACAAGCTGTATCAAGCTCAGCCTTTAAGTGAGCCAATCCTCCAGCTGGAAGATACAAGCTGTCACAACTGCTTTATACAGACTGCTTTTTAGACTGTTTCCAAATTTCATTGTGGGCTGACATCACACAATAATCACCAATATCAGCAACAGCAACTAGCACCAGAGATGCTCCAAGAGCTACCACTTCTGGGCAAATTAAACTGTTAAACACATTCTAGCATTTTTCTGTTTTCAGTATTCAGTCCTGTTCACTAACTAGAAAGAAATAGTTATACACTGAAATTGAAAATTAATTCCAAATCCATAGAAGAGAGAAACCCCAACAATCCCCAACAGCTACGTTGGAAGGATACCAAGGAAGGATCCATTTCCCACCTGAACAACCATGCAAGAAGAGCAATCAGTCCCTTCCTGTTTTACAAAAATGACTTTTTACTCTGCATTTCAAACCACTGCTAAGAGAGATGGACTTTTACCTCTTCAGTCTGTGCAACACCAGTGCTGTTTTTCTGACTTCTGAGTAGTATAGAGGAACACAGTTAAAAGCCTGAGAAAGAAATAAGGATGCAAAAATGACCCTCTTATACCTTTGCTTGATGAGGTATCAGAAAGTCAACATCCTCCAAACTAATGAATCAGAACAGGCAATAGAAGCAGAAGTTGCATTTGAAATGTATCTCTAAACTTCAGCTTACAGAAAACAAATAAGCAGCATAACAAGGAGCTTACACACACAACTATCGAGGAATATGAAATGGATCTTACATGAATAGTTGTCAATATCAGACTTGATATATAGTTATACCCCCAATTTCTACTGGAAACTCAACAGATGTCAATTCTCTTGCAATTAAATGCTTACCGCAATAAAAGGGAGCAAAAGAAACTGTTGTATCAGGCATTTATTTTTAAGCATTGTGCTTTAAAATGCTCATGTATCAAAAATCAAAATTAAGAAAAAAATTTTGACATTGCATCTCAGGAAAAGGGAGGGAATCTTATTGAAGCATAGCCAGTAAGCATTCCAGAATAAGCCTTTTCATGAGAAAAAAACCCTCTCATTTGAAGTAACATTATTATGGAATTGTTGTAATGGAGAAAAAAAGCTCCATTTCTCCCTCTATAACTAGAAATAGCAATAAATTAAAGATTGAAAATCCCAGCGGTATTCCTCATGTTTGATTTCAAACTTACTGTGGTGGGTTCAATAAACCTCTCAGAAGTAAATGTTCAGCTAAGACCATGCAGGTTCAGAAACATCAGGAGCCCCTAAAGGACATAATGAAGACTTGGAGCAAAACTCAGAAAAGCAGTTAGGAAAGTCCCCCTCTCTAACCAATATTTTTTTTCCTTAACACTGAACTGGGTAAGTGATTAAGTACTCTTAAGTAGTTTTCTAGGGTTTCCAGACTTGTTTCCTTTGATTGGGGTATTTGCAAAAACCAAAATTCAAACCCAAACAAGCTTTCATATGCTAAAGCCCCAACTCCTACGTTCCTCACCCTGGCTTTGCTAACACAGGTTAACACCCAACCACGTATTTCAAGGTCAGAAGGGACCAATGTGATCATCTAGTCTGAAGTGCTGCAAAACACAGACCACAGAATTTCACCCGGCAATTCCAGTGTCTAGCCAAGTAATTAGTGGCTGAAGTAGAGCATATCTTTCAAAAAGTCAGCCAGCAAGCTCTTAAGCATTTGTGGAACTTCAGTTGCTTGAGTGTGTTTGTTTAGTTCACTTGAATCGATGTAACTGTTTAGGCTTAAGAGTCCTCACGGTCCAAATGCCAAACAAACAAAACTCAGCTGCCAAAACCCCAAAGGTTTTCCATTATTTGTGAGGGAAGACCCTGTTTTGATTCACAAAGCTCTGGGTCATTCCTGCAAGATAAAAGGTTTTTTTTTAATTTGTTAGGATGTCAAATATTTAGAGCTTAAAAAAAATATATCTAAGCAATGGCAAAATCCTTTGGCTGACCTCACAGGCAAAGGCACACAGAGAGATCATAATTTCCACAGATTTTAGAAAGAGCAAACACTTGCCAGCCTCTAAAAAGTAATCCTTAAAGTGNTAAAAATACTCAGCACATCTTTAATCTTTAAATACACGCATACAGCTTCCCCACAAATAGAGGGAAATCTCATCTACCTGTTTAAACCATCATCCAATCCATTTGCACAGACTGAAACAACTATTTTATTCTGATTATTTAACTGTTCTCAAACTCCTATTGAGGAGAAAGGATGAAGCTACAAAACAGGTTACATTTTGGACAAACACATCATAATTTGAGTACAGTCCCAACTAGATCTTTATTAGAGGCTCAGCTTCAAGCGTAATTGAGCCTCATTTCAGTAAGTCAAGCCCTTGTCTTTGTAGAAAAGATTTCACAATAAAAACATCATCTTTTCCTAACAGGAAAAGTAAGGCTGATTTCTTTATGGAAAGTGTAGAAGCAGAAGAAGTACCAGTAGAATGACAAAGCACTGTAATAAGTCAAAGATATAGATAGGTTCTATTTCTAACCCTGCTACCTGCTAATGTGGAAAATCTCTTCCTTTTCTCCATGGTAATTTCCAAGGTTTGTTCTGGAAATCTAATTAAAATTGCAGGTTTAATTAAAGCTGTAAGTTTTCCAGAATAAAGTCTATACTTGCTGTGATTGTGTTTGCATGATGTACTAGTAAGTACCAGCACAAATATTTTAATGTTGTTCATTGTTATGCATTGTAGAACCAATCAGACAAGAACAAAAGTGAGGAGGAAAGTGATCAAACTTTCTGAAATAAGGTAATTTGAAATATCTGAGGGAGTAGAAAGCTAAGATGCTAAGGACAATGAAAAAGTGGAAAGGAGAAAAAGATGGGGGGAAATGGGAATTGTATTGAAGGGACAAACTCTGAGTGGAGACTTTTAAAAAAAAATTTAAAATCTAAGCTTGAAGTAGAATTGCAGAATGGTATTTCCTGATGGGTCACTTGCAATATGTTGCATCTCTGTGCTACAGAAGTAAGATGGGTATTACACAGCTAAAGCTTTGAAGACAGTGCTTGGCTTGCCATTGTGGAGCCTGCCTTCACCTTTATTACTGAAGGAGGATGTTTTTATTTGCCTAGTGCAATGCATTATACCCATAAATTCCATCCACTCAGCAAGTCAAATTAATGCTAACCTACAAGATACATTAGGTATGGGTTTAAATCAGTCACTTAAGATATACTGCAACCTAGTTTCTATCCAGGTTTGCAATATATTCACCATTAAAATACCCTGCAATCATTCCTCAAGATGCTTTGTTTGTTGAGGTGTCTCACCTTTGCCAGCGATGTAAAGGTGTAAAGAATACAAGATCTAATTTGTGTTGTTCCACGATCACTACCAATGAAATTGCAGGCTGCCAAAACATTCCAGTGCTACAGGAAAACAAACCCTGCTGAATCACATAAATTAACCACATAATAGAAAAATCCACTGATTTCCATCATGAGTAGTTTGCACTGGGATTACATGAGCTTGTGATATTTTTCAGGTGACAGCAGAAGGAGAAAAGCTGATGAATTACATCTGAATCCTTTATGGTATGTATATGGCAAAATTAAGGTCTACTTAATGGTGATGTCCGAATTTTCTCCACTTACCAAATTGTCCTGTTTTACATATTATGCACTATCATGTGTATGTATGAGTTATCAAAAATAATTTCAAAGCTAACAAGCTGATTCCTGTAGTTGCAGAGCTGCACCTACTGCAATCATTTTAGATGAGAGAGGCATAGAAAGCACAAATGGAAGAAAAAATAGTAGGGAAAATTCAGAATGCAGAAGTTTCCCTAGAGGGAATGCAGGATATAGATACACTTCTACAGCATGTGTCAATCCTTTGTCAATATTTACCCAGCAAGTGGAATGATAATGTGCTGTTATTAAATTCAGCCTTCTAAAAGAACAGGTTCTGGCTCTTGATACAGTTGCTCAGCGTAAATTATTCCAGGGATTATGCTTGGATTGTGCCACTGGCACAGTTATTTCAGATCTATGTCTTGTTTCCAGATGGTTCATCTGTTTGTTCCTTTAATATATTCAAGATTCACTGTGTTTGCCACAAATTTACACATTTTTAATGTTGGTTACTCAGATAAATCTGATCTCAGACAAAGGATAAAGAGATAACATCTGTAGATTTTCATGCTAATGCTACCTTAAAAATTTCCCTAACAGTGAAAGCACACTATAGTTTTTGAAAGATTAGCCAAACATTAGAGTTTTTCTTGCTCATTAAAATATTGTAGGAAACAAAATAGGTCTGCTTAATTTTAGCAAATGGTTTCCTTTAGTGCAGGAAGCCAAGACATGCATAAGGCAAGCCATAGCCCATATTTTTCCTGCCAAGGTTCAGACTTTTGTTCCTACTTTTGAAACAAATAGTATGCACACAGGGCAGATTCATATAGTCCTCCCTTCTAAGCACTTTTTAGTACTCCTTTTCTCAAAAAAGCAATTGGTTTCACGGACAGGGAAGAAAGGTAAAAAAACCCCAGTAAGTCTCAACTCTAGGTTGTGTTTTCAAGGTTTTGTAGTGGAACTCCATAGTATACCCATATTTTCTCCTTATATCTTCCATATGTTTCTTACGAGACTGTTCATGAAAGACAGAAAAGGATCCATCATTTCCACAAGAGCTTTGCACTTTGTTACATATTTTTACATATAGGAGATGTTAAAATTGTCTGCTAAAATAAGGATTCTACTGGCTACTTTCTACATACAGCTTGGATTTCTAAGGTTCACGGTCTAGTTAGGCAACCAAGGCAATTACTATCCCAAACATACAGGCACAAAATGGGCACAGGAGGGTGACTTTCCCAGGTCAAAAAAGACTGTGGGAGACATTCAAATGGAATTCACGTCTCCTGAGATCCAATCCAGTGCATTGAACATTTTAACCTGGACTATACTAGTAAAGTTTCCTTCCGTTGGAAACACTTCAGAAAAGAAGAAATAACTCCATTCATGCAACTCTTCAACTGAATCTCCATCTCCCAAGTCATACAAATAGTAATAAATGTTTGACAGGGTTGTCAAAATTTCACTGACACGCCTACAAAACCTGTAGATTTAATTGACAGAACCATGTTTTTGATCTTTTAATGTGGAGTGGTTCTGGAATTTCATAATCCTGACAGGTTTGTCAGATACAATGAAATCAAAAGCCACAGCCCAGCTGTGAGGAGTGAACAGCTCTACAAACAAGCTCAAGCAAGGCTGTTCCTTGGTGCTTTAGTACCAGAAACACTGCACTAAGCAATGAGGCCGTTCCCTTGGGATTCTGTCATCTAAAAAGCTTCAATCGCCACACACTTGCAGAATACTTGTGGAATCTCTGCAAACTGTGAACATATTTTCAGATCAATTTTTTAGATAAAGAAATGTGTCAGAAAAATATCTTCATCCTTTTAAAACTGCTAAAAGTTTCTAGAGTTTTTTTGTACATGCTTATTATTAACCACTGACATCATTAAGAGTTGCATGTAAAGTTACACTTGCAATTATATTGACAAAGTTTTGGTCAGTGAATGGAAGGTTAAATCAAGCAAAATACTTCAAGTCCCAAAGAAAGCTCTGGAACCAAAACAATGAAAATGAAGCTCTCCCACTCCCCTGTCCTGGGCCTCAACCCCAGGAATCTTTGCTCTGTGCTTCACAGTCTTTTTTTCCAAAGCTTAAAAAAAGAACCATTTTTGCAGCCACAGAAGCATGTTCACTCTTCTCCAAACAGTACATTTGCAATTCATCAGTGAACATTCTGTGTCAGATAATGAACCATTAACACCATTCACCTGCACTGTGATGAAAATGATGTATCCACTTGCTATTTGAATAAGCAACAAAAGAAACAGAGCCCACATATGGTTTTAAATATCTATCTATCAGCTCACAGTGGCATGTCACAGCAAGAAGGCTGAACAAATATGCAAAAAATTGTTGTTTAATGGGGAGAAATACAGTAAAATTGTTTATAGTGGGGCAGTAAGTTCTTAGCAACAAAGTAAATTACAAACAAATTTTTCAATGACATTTTAAGACTTCATATTAGATTCTTACATACTGTTCAAAAATCAATGTTGCATGGAATTTCTGTGACTGTTCCATTATTAATAAAGCAGCAGTAGGCAACTGTGGCTGCACTCTTGCAACAGCAACACCTGAGGGGGAAGAATGCTGCCACACATTATCCCTGCTTTAAACAACTCAGCCCTGAATCCTTGCATGGCAAATTTCTGCCTGGGATTAAACCCTTATGCCATCTGTAATCAAAAGGATGTCAAAAGCTGGGGAGGAGGTGAATTATTGGTGTACCTCTGCAGGTCTTCACTTTACCGAACTCAAAGTAATTTAGCTTCTATGGGAATTAAATTCATCCATTGTACAATCAAATTCAAATGGAAATTCTCAAAAGAAACCAGTAAGAAAAATATGTGAGAATCTACCAAAGTGTTTACAAAGATACAGAATGCATTTAAATTATTTCTTATTGTTTATATCAAACAATATTTTATAAACAAAGATGGTCACTTTTTTACTGAACAAGTCACCTTTTTTATCTAACTCCTGCTGCTGCATTCTTCCATATCATTTATGTAGATGGCATGGTTCTGATTTCAGGGGTAATGGTCAGAACTGGGATCTGGGATATTTTTATCCGAGTAATGTCATGTAATCCACATCTATCTTGAATTGCAATTTCCACTATGCACCTCATCTTCAACTTCCATGTACCTGAGATTACTGCAGATCTCAGTTTAATTGAGGACACATTGAAGCATATGTTCGACTTCAAGCACATGTTTAAGTGCTTTCACAAAAAAACCTGGAACAAGACTTTCACAATGAGGAGATGAAATGCAGAGCTAGATCCAAAACACAAAAGATTAAAGTGCTTTAGGAGAGTTAGCAGACAGGAGAGACTGCTGCTCCCCTCAAAATCAACACTGCTTAATTGCCCAAGGTTTACGCGACCTGAGGTTTACTTGCATTTCAAATGAAGAATTAAATGCTCTTTGCTGTATTCAGTGAATTAACACCTGTAAAAGGAAACAGTATTTCCATACTGCCCCTTATGTTTAGAAATTAGTAAAGAAAATTTTCTGATAAATCCATTTGAAGAAGAAATTCCACGTTCTAAAGAAAAATCTCATAGCCCAACATTATTATACAGCATATTAAATAATAGAGAAGTCTGTGTACCTTGATTGGCTAACAGATGAAATCTGAATAGTGCCTAATACAACCTAATTCATTGTTCAGAATTTATGAGACTCATCATCATTTAATTAACAATATAAATATTAAAAAACATTTTCTAATAAAATTTTATAATTGTAATAAGACACTCCACTACATGAATTATGGAGTATTAATTCACACCCAGTTGTGTTGAAACTGGGTATGAATGAATAGATCATAATTCACAACTTGTCATGTCCTAGAGCTGAAAATAAAAATGCAGACAAAATAAAACGGAATAATACCTTGCAGAGATAAATTAGCTAAAATTCAAGTTATTAATATAATTTATTGTTCCAGCTCTTTTTTCCAGCTTCTCACATATTGCATGATGCCTAATCTCATAGTCTTTACACATGGAACAAGTCTGCTTTAGCAGACAGTGATGCGGTGGTGGTGACCCCAGAGATCTTGCCAGGAACACTGGTAGATGATGCTGATACTTGCACGAGGCAAGAACTTGGCTGATTTACTTAATGAGCAATTTTTTCTAGTGAAATTACTCCAAAACAATGGATCTTAACAACTGATTAGGCTGAGTAACATGTTTTCATAAATTGAAATGATAAATTGGTTTGTCAAAACTACAATTTAACCACAATGCTTCAAGAATCTTAGTTAAGCCAGACTAATAGTTATGGCCAAAAAAGAGAGCAAAAAGACCAGAAACTCAAAAATGTCTTTACTTTTTCTAACTGGAAATTTTTGGTTTTTTTCATTTCAAACTGACGGGTTTTTTTGATTGGTGAACATTTGAAAATGTGTATATGCTAAATAAAATATTTCCATTTGTTCTGTGAGCCAGTTACTTCACAGAACCATTAAAATTAAGGTTGAAAAGACCACTAAGATCACTGAGTCCAACCTTTGACCAAACGCCACCTTGTCAACTACAGCACTAAGTGTCACGTCCAGTCATTTCTTGAACACTTCCAGGGATGGTGACTCCACCACCTCCCTGGGCAGCCCATTCCAGTGTCTGACAGCCCTTTCAGTGAAAAAATTCCTGATTTCCAGCCTGGATCTGGCAAGAAAATGGGGGGTTTGCTTAAACATATTTCAAACACTTAATAAGCAAAAAGATTTCAGAAGCTTAACTTGTGTGGATTTTAGAGATGCTTGAATTTGAATCTAGGTCAGTCCTGGAAATCAGCCACCCACTTCTGGAATAGATGATATAAAGTTTCATCTAACTCAAGATAAAATAAAGTGATCCAGTCAGTTTCACAAAAGTTCCTCTCAATTTGCATCCCTTATCTAGGTGCCAGATGGAATGCTGTAATGCTGTAAATCCAACACAGAAATTAAGAGGAATTTGAACTTTCTTCTGGTTCTCACCGAGTGCAACCAAAGTACAAGAATTCTATCTCTGCCCCACGTGAGCCACAAGAGATATTTTCTCTCAAGCAGCATGGACTGTTTGCACAATGTTAGCCATGCATCCAAGCATTTGCACTGATGACAAATGACTGGGCACGCCTCCATCCCACAGTGGACACCATTTTAGCCACAAGGGGGGCACTTCCTGTCGAATTATAAAGAAGCATGTTAGGGCCCCCCAGGAAAATATTCAGATTGCAAGAATTCAACTGCTTGTAATCCACTTTCTACACATCTGATAAATTCCAGGCAGGGCCACAGAGAATGAGCAATGGGGCAAAAAATCATTTTCTGTTAGACCAGATGCAATCATGACCCATAAACTGTCAAAAGATGCCACAGACCCAGTTCCCTGAGAAATGCTTCCAACCACAGGAAAGCTCCCTATTGCCCCTCCTCTCCAGTGAATGCTTGCTCCTATGTCATTTCCCAGTGACCTGCTCTGCTTGTCTCTGCAAAGTCTCTGAAGTAGCTGGCACTGATAACATTTACAGACAACTCTGTGGCTACTATAACTGTAAATCTGTATCCCACTCGTCCCAAGCAAAGAATTTGATGCAAGCTAGAAAATGCAGAAGGATGGATTACATTAATTCAGTGATAACTCAGTTCTTGATCAAACTTATCTGACATATGAGAAGAGAGAACAACATTGGCTCTTTGTATTATTAGGGTGGCTGAACATCAAGGGTGAAATCTTGGCCCTTGCAAAATTAGTGGGAAATTTGCCATTGACTTCAATGGAGCCAGGATTTGACCCTGGGTGAACACAGTTCCCATATGTGCTTCCATAAAGAAAATTAGAAATGATTTGTCTGATAGCATATGGAATCCATTTATACATTATGAAAAAGATTATTATTTAAAATGGAAGATAAATGCAAATTAACTACTATATTCACGCATATATTTCCACATATCAAATACAGGACACAGGAATGAGAATCCACTAAATTCTCTACTTTTTCTCAGTGTTAAGTAAGGGTTTAAAAAACTTGTTTGGAAGGAGAATTATAGGAGAGAGGAAAGGTAACCAGCAACTTAAAAATTCTTTGTGAGTTGCCTAGGTTCTGGATTTCCTGCTACCTGTCATTTTAAATAGATCTTTAACATTGCTTTAATGTTAGGTTTTCTGTTTTTGAATGAATTTTACTATTAAAAGAAATATATATTTGAAGGATTAAGAATGAAGAAAAAGCCGAAAAAGGGAAACTCATCCCTCATGGCTCTGTACTGCCTGACCTTTCCCACCAGAAAAATTATTCTACTTCTTTGGAAACATGGCTCAGTTCCATCCCCACTGCAGACATGCTTTCAAACTAACTTGGAGTTGTGCCACGAGGAACCTCTGGCTTATTATACAGGACGGATGCCAGACAAACTGGCTGAGGTGTGGTTGGGTTTTATGGACTTTCAATTGGAAGTTATGCTATACATAATGTGATTAGATCTGACTGGAATGTTATTCCTTATTTTGTTTTATTGAAGTTTAATTGTTTCCTTATTTCACTGTCATCTCTCCATTTGACTAACACTTGTGTATCACTGGTAAGATATAATATTCAGCCTGGCTTTTTACACTATTGCTCTTTGGACCCTTTTTAGTTCCCTCGAAGAAAGAAAGAGAGAAAGAAAGAAATTATTCAAAAAGCAAATTCCTTTCCAAGACCAGTCCTAAAGTTTTTGCAGAACTTCTGCCTGCAGCAAATGTTTTACCTGAAGGAGGTTAACAAATATAAACCATCAATCATACAAACAGACCTCATTCTCACTGAAAGGCACATGTAGTTTAGATGGCGACTGCATTTAGTTTTCAGTCCCTAGTTGTGCCTTCTGGTTTTTACAATCACATTTCTGCACACATCCCATAGAGCTTCATTTTCTCAGAATAGGTGCAGTGACCACACAGTTTGATCAAAATAAAAGGGCCTTCATTTACACAGTTTTTATGTTGGGATCAAAATTACTGCCATTTAAATACCTTATATTTATCATATTCCAACCTAGCAAATTAGTTTGACAAGACAAGCTTCTAATGCTGAATTAATTACTTCTGTGTGGCTGGTGCCAGGAACCCCCAAGTTAGGAACACAAAACAGATAAGGTTTACAGATATTCACAGTTTCTAATGAGTGACTAGTTACCATAATGCCTTTGCTGAACTCAAGTGCCAGTTTCCCTCATGCTCTTCCTACCAGCAATGATCAGTTGGATACACCATTACATGGCATGGTTTGTCTTAACAGCCCTCTACCTCTTGTAAGGTCAGGTCTGCACCTGCCATTGCTATTTCACCTGTATATGTCCTATTCCATTCCACCTGAAGTTAATGGCTTGCAAGGATTATTGACAGGTGATTCCCAATGGAAAACTTCATAGTTTGGTCTTGTACATACTGTCCACAGTTCCAAACCCCTCAAATGATGACAGAAGTCCAAAGGCTTTGCGACTGCACAACTAATCCTCATCTCTGAAGTTTACTCAAGTACATCTAACCTTGGAAGCTTTTCCCCAACAGAACTAGAGAAACTCATTTAGGATGTACATTATCATATCTCCTAGCCCATTGTACCTCATGTACTTCTTGATTATTTTTTGTAGAGGTGGGAGCTGAGCTGGTTCAACAGCTGTAAATAAGGCAGACTTTCCCTAAGCGGAGAAAAAGACAGTTGGTGAGAATGTACAACACTAGTTAATTAACTAGTATTAATTAAAAAAATCTGAAGAATGCAGTTTTCTAAGAAGACAGTAACTTCAAAAAGCCAGGTTTGCTGTGCCACTGGAACAGAAGTTACAGAATTAAGTTGGGCTGCCCTTGACTGTATTTCCTCAGGAAGCTAGTGCCGAGTTGGGGCCAGGGGAGGAGATGACAAAATTTTAGGTTGTGTTTTGTTTGGTTTTTTTCAATTCAAAGATTTTTCTTTTCTATACCATTATAGAGTTAAAAACATGGGTATTTTAAAGTCATGTTGTATGTTTATCTCATAAGTTAACCTACTTATATACTGTATTGAAAAAAACACTTTATTAGAGGTGTCTGTATAAAAGACTGCAAAGCCTTATTTTGAATACCCAGAGTCAGCACTAGCAAAACATGGGCTAATACGCAGTCCTTGCAATTTTTCAGTTCAATTCCTAATAATATTGTTCCTTGCCTATAATGTCCATGATCCTTATCTCACTGCTTTTCTCTTTCTCCTCAGTGCTCTGTGGCCTTGCTTTTCTATCCAACAAAGTAGGAAAGCCAGTAGGACACTTTATCAGCAACAATAATTTCAAAAGAATGTTAACATATCTATTTCTTGTCTGTCCTCCCTTCTCCGTCCCCCTCTAAGCTATGATTTATTAAAATAACTTTGATTGAGTGCATGTGGACACCTGCCTTCTGTTGGAGAGTATCAGGTGGGTTCAGCAGTGTGTTGTAAACATCATTCCTTCAGCAAACACAAGAAATGCTCTGGTCTTTCTTGAGAAACCACTCCTTGGTTTGAGAACTCAAAATATCTTTGCTGGGGCTATGAAGTTCCAAGCAGACATGGTATGCAGCACAGTGCCAACAGCAAAATTGCTACGAGGTCATGGAATTTTTAAAATAAATGTTGTTTTCTATCCAAACCTCAAGTGACATTATAACAAGGTTTTACTGTTCTTGCTGTCATTTTACATTAAAAGTCGTAGACCAGTGAAGAAAGGCCGAGCTGAGAAGTAGAGGACAAATAGGGAAGTCCAGAGACAAAGTGTAAGTTAAATTTTGGTGATACAGGAAGAAAGATTTCAATTGTTGGATGAAGCAGAGCAAATTCAGACAGAACTGTAAACTATAAAGTTCCGTCTCAGCTTTCAGTGCATTACCAGACCTTACTTGCCTATCTAGGGCCTTCACAAGACCCCTTTCCATGAGTTCAGGAGCTTCATTGAAGTTCAGGTCCAGGCACCCACTCCTTGCCTGAGGTACACTGTGTGTACTTTTTCCTAGACCTACACATGAACTGTTGCTTCAGTTTTGCAGACTGACTTCCAGCTTGACTTGTTACCTTGCTTTTGCCTCAGTCATCACTGTTCTATCAACAGGACTTGTTACTGTCACTGCCTGCTGTGCTTTCCTGGCTCAGGCGCTGTAGGACTTGGTCCTGTCAGTGAAGTCATTGCCTGACTACCTATTCTGACCACCCCCGGCTTCCTCATCCCTGAGGGAGCAATTCGCCCTTGCTGCAACAGAGACAGAGGAGTTCTCTTCTGGGAATGCATCCTGGAGGAGAACCAATAAAGGAATGCTACATATCTGAGAAGAGGAAGGAAAAGAACTGCGCTTCCCACTCTATTTTGCCTCCTCCAATCCCTGCTTAGAGATACAAAGATCTTCCCTGCAAGGATGTGAAATGTGTTTCATGAATTTCTGAAAGAAAGGCAAAGGTAATTGCACACTCTCGGAGTCTCCATATTGCTGGCAGTCATGCAAAAAGTTACTGGCAAACTGTATGGGAAAGCATACAGTAACTGTGTGCCAAGAAGTAAAAATAAAAAATAATGGCAGTTCAAACTTATTCAGTTTCTATAGTATCAGAAATACTGGTCAACAAGACACATCACTTACCTGATGTAGGATCTTCAGTAGCATATCAGCCTTTTTACCAAGTGTAAGATATTACTATACGATTATTGCCTACATCTAAAAAACCACACAAAACCAAAAAACCCCAAACCCAAATGCAATACACCCCCCACATGCCATGATTTGAGGTTCATTGCTTTCACAGATGGAATTGAATAGACAGGAAGATGTCAGAAACTGAGGCTGTATAAAGAACATCTATTTAACTAAAATCTAAAGTACACCACATTCAAACTGGGAAGGAGGCTTGAACTTGACAGTACTGATAGTTTTGCAGTTATGTTGTTAAGCTAAACAGGCTGACCTTAAGTGAGCATAAGGAGATCCTCACAGCTTATACATGTGCAAAAATAAAGACCAAATGATGGAAGTGATAAAAGCATTCCACCTCTTTCAGCTCAAGCAAATAGGTTTTACTTTTCTAACTGATGGTAAAATAGAAACTGAAAATATTCAGATCAACACTTAGAACTGAAGAAAAAGAGGAGGATATTGCTGGTGTCTTTTGGCACAGGTCAGGTCACTAGAATTCTCTTCCCACGAGATGTGGAGTGGCTGCACATGTACTCTGAAATAGTTTTTACAGTATTTGGGAGTTGTTCTGAGGCTTACTTGACTGAAGGTTGATGCCTGGGTCTGTGGACCTCCATTGGCATGGAAATACTGGTCACGTCTCTCCTGGCCTGTCCCCATTCCAAACATCCTTCTATACACTCAAGTGACATTTTGTTCCATTACACTTATTTTGTAAAAGCCAACAGCTTTGACCAGAGTGTGGGAGGATTCTGTATTTTTATCCTTCTCAGATCTTAGCACACAACCCACAGAAGAGAAAGAACTGAAATTACTTGTTCACTTCTTTTATTAAAAACAAAAGAGTTCACAGATGTTGATCTGTCATTTATCTGTTAAATGTCAACATATATCTGAGGTTAATAATAATGCAATATTGAAGTAAGATTCAAAATAAAAAAATTTTTTTAAAAAGCACATTCAACAGATAGTCCTGATCTATTTCCAGCCTCCTTAAAGTAGCCTTTTTCCTCTCTTCCCAAATTATTTTCCTCTGTTGTTCACACTGTTACCTGTCATTACAAACACAAATCCTGTTTTCTTTCTGACAGAAGCTAAAGAAGCTTGGTTATGAAGATATAGTTTATAAAACCAGGACTTCCTCACAGTCTCTGTATTAAGGTGCACAGTCTTTGTATTAAGAGTACGTGTATCCAGAACAAGGACTAAGGTAAACGGCAGCGACAGGGAGACCCTTCTGCTCCTGACTAGGGCCCACTCTTCCTATAAAGATAAATACTCCAAAGTTTATTTGCCTCTTTTTGATTGTTCTTATTGATATTTAATGGAAGAGAATGTTGCACTGAGTGCAAACTGTTTGTTCAGCAACACAAATTAAAAAATAAAATTGAAAACAAAAATTTAAATAGCCAAGATGCTCATCTTTCAAACAAGCATACTGGAAAGATGTTCCATCACATTCTCTCCTCTCTGGCCACATTTATTTTAAAATAATGAAGGTTCCTAGAAATTCCTGTGTAAATTGTTAACTTTACAAAATATCTAAAATATGTATCAACTACAAAGGTGTTGCACTAGGTCTCCATTCATGTTCCTGTGCTGGGAATATAAACAGCTCTTCATACATTTTCTTAAACATATAGATTTAATCTCACAGATTTGTCTCTCTGTTCATTTTGTCTCAAACCAGAAACCTTGCCCAAGCAGTTTCTCATGAGCTGAGGTCAGTGTGAGGTTTAGGACTTGCCATATAATATATTCAGGTTTGTGCTTTCAATTTACTGTATAGTGATTTTAATTCTTTAATATCAGATTATATCAATATAGTTGCATGCATTCCCTCTAATAATTCAAATCAATCAGCCAAATATTGCTTTTTCTATTTCTCCTGAAATGATTACATTTACATGCTACCAGTTCATTAACATAACTCACAATAGCAAGAGATAAGGGGGGAAAATTGATACAACTAATGAAATAATGACAATGAAATCATTCCCTCAAAGCACTGCATTTTTAGTAAAGTTTTGCTATGTGGTGAAGTAAAACTACAGCTGTCAAAAATATGGCATCCTAACCCCACTAACAAATTTTAAAAATCCCATCTGCAGGCAATGCAGTGCAGATAAACAGATGTCGCAGAAGTACAAAGCCCAAAGAAGAAAAAATGGTTTGACAGTTCTAAGGTTTATATGTCTGAAAAAAAGATAACACATGTTCCTCCGATGAAGAAAGCCTGTGAAATGTAACAATTGTTAATGTTTATAAATAGCTATTGAATGACTAATGCACGCTTAATACCTGCATTCATTACTGTTTTGAGTTTCCTAAGGAACAGTAAGTAGATCAATTAGAGAGGACTACAAGTTCAGCATCTTTCTGTGTAGCATTAGTTGTTCGGTTTAACTGGAGAAGGTCCCTACACTATCTTTAATCTGCTTGTGGGGTATTTTTTCCCCTGTCCAAGAACTCCTCTCATTAAAGTGAACTCTTTTGAAATATGCAACACTGGCTACCTTAGTCCCACTTACTAATGGTCCTGAATTGATTCTTAATTAGTTGCAGTTTTGGTCAGAATCCCATTAAAATAGCTGTGTTCCACCAGGAAAGAAGGAAAAGGCTGGTGTTTTGCTGTGAGCTGCTGAGACTGGGGGTGAACTTGCACCCACGATGGCAGGCAAAATGCACTGAGATTCAAATCACGCTCTGTGTCCTGGTTTGAACACAAGCCTTCAAACTGTAATTTATTCTCCATCTATAAAATATGATGAAGAAATGCATCCAGATGCTGTTAGAAAAATTGCATTATTCCAATATTCTTCTAGTCTCTTCTTAAGGAAAAGAAAGGATATTAATTGAGAAGAATAGGAAAGGTTTTCAATAAATAACTGATTTTTTTTCTGTATAATTTCAATTGTTATGTATCTTCTAACCCTCTGTTTATATTCTAGAAAGCCTCTGGGAAGCTAAAGAGCATATTTTCATGTTTCTCTTCCAAATGACTGGCTATTGCTATGAACTGCAGAATATTTTTGTTAATGAAGTGAATCAGTGGTCATTGTACAGCTATTGCTTTATTATTTGAGTTTAATCATAGAAAATTGAGGTATCAAGAAAATACGCTCTTTTTAAGCACTATCTGGAGCAAGTATCCCTGTTGTTAGGGAATAGTGGTGTCACGTGAGCAGCTTTTGTATTCAGCAGCAATAATTCACTGCCTGCATGGGGGGATTGATCCCAGCTATGGTATCCCCAAAGGAGCCTCCACTAGGAATGGGCTCACATACTTTGATCTGTAGATTAACATGAGCAGGATCACAAGCCTTTGTCTCTTGTAAACATCGTATGTCCCTAAATTTGTATCCAGCAAAAGGCTGAGTCCTGTGTTTATTTGGGTAATGAATTGCAGTAATCAATGCATGCATTGATTCCTCTACTGAGTCTCCCCTAAAGGCCATTTCCATTTTTAATTTATAGAAAATGCATACAATTCCTTTAATCAGAGCACAGTCTGGAATCTATAATAAACACTCAATGCAAAAAAAAAATAGAGAAAATAGATGTGAGATTACTGAGCAGAATTTAGGTAGGAATTTAGGTACAAAAGTTGTATTTAACATTGTATTAAAAGACAGCTACATAGCAAGGAGTATGAGAATATGTATCTGGAATTTTCAGGGCAGATCTGAACCTATAAACAGAGAAGCAGAAATCCTACTATTTCATTGAACAGATTTTCACTTACTTTAGGGCTCAATTCAGTCCCTAACACAGGAATATATACTTCTGTCACATATTTCTACTAAAAGGATGTTTCAATGCAGTCTTTTTCTCAGTCTGTTATGGCTTTTGCATCAAAAAAGACCCTACCATTTACTAAATATTCTTGAGGGGGGAAGATTCAAAGGAAAAACATGAGCTTCCTTTATGAATTGAGAATATTTCTTACTTGCTAAGTGCCAAAATTGTACTCAGAATCATACAAGATGCAAAGTGCAAACAGCCTTCCTCTCACAGTCCTTCAGCCCAAAAGCAGCTTTTAGCATTCCAGACATTCCCTGATCTTAAACTGGATCATTCTCAAACAACATGGCTTCAGAACAAAGCGAAAATCAAGTGCAGACCAAATAACACAGTTGATAATTAAATAAATAAATAGCAAAACAAATTACATTGGATTTTTTTTATTTGCTGCAGTACTTTCAGACACTAAGATTATAATTTCCCTTGTTTGGGAAATGCCTGACTTGTATCATACAGTTCTTTGTACACATAACATTTCCATATCCATATTGAAATGTGTGTAAAATATGCCTGGGGAAGAATGAAAATACATTATAAATACGCAGCAAGGCAGATGATGCTGTGCTGAGGAATGCAATCTAATTTTTTTTCTGCAATGTACAGGTGATATAAATTAGAAAATACCCCACGGTATGTATGCAGCATAAAGGACACAAAAAGAAAGACTGATTTGGAAGCACACACAAACTAAAGGAATACCTGATTAACCTTTCACTGACTCCTGGTCCACGTGATGCAAAGCTTGCCTTCCTCCTAGAGTGATGGCTTTAGAAGAAGATGTTAAATTTAACCTCTGGCGCAATGATAAATTGACAATAAAAAATTCAATGGCTTGGTAATTACCAATCACTTTGGACATCGGCAACATTTTTCAGTTCTGTCAGTGCTCATTGGCACAAAAGCTTCAGCTGAAATTCTCTCGATCTCCCTCTTTTTAACTTTGTTTTCATGATGCAGATTAAATCTGCCACCCTATTACTGATTCATTTTCCTAATTTTTCATGTCTGCACCATGCCCCAGCTGCACTAGGCTGATAATTGTGGAGCCCAGCCCTGATGATTAACATCAGAAGAATTAATTATGCCTGCCATTAAAATTCCAGGTTGCACATGGTGATCAAGAAAAATTAAGTTTCTCTAGGCCTCTAAATCATTTCACCTTTGAGGAGAATGATAGTGACTCGACAGCTAAACTGCAGCCTGCGTTCCAGAAAAGGTCTAAACCACACACCCTTTGTGTAATTCCCTAAATGCCTTCCTAGTTATTCTTACTGGTTTATTCCACTTGCTAAAAAGATTTACTGCTCTCAAATAAAGGCAACTAAACTATCTAGCTGATTGCTTGATTTCAATATAAACAACCTTTTTTTGCTCCTCTCTGAGACTCTTTGAGGAGTATCTGTTATAATAATTTCCAGGTTAAAGCATCACACAGAGAATGGAAGATCCAGGCACAGAACTAATTTCATAGAATTGGTAGATAATTTACTTTTGTCCCAGTTACAAACTGAAGGGAAATTATGATTTCACTACTACATAAGGACAATGATTTTCTCAGCAATAAATTGATAATGAAACAAAACCCAATTCCTAAGATCTTTAGGCTAAATGGTAACGAGTAAGGAAAAGCCTGTTGACTGACTCATTTCAAAATAGATTTTTGCACGTGAAACTCAAAATGTTTTCCGTCTAGCCTAAGGTATGGCATTTACTAGAGCCATAAAGAGTAAGATGATATGCATTTATCATGTTCTTTTCCCACACTATGTTTTGTTTTTAAATTACCATAATCATGTATATTACAGGCTTAGCTTAGAAGACGGTGATGAGGAGTCATATTTTGATGAACACACGTAAATATCTTATTTCAAATAATAAATATCACAAAGAGTATGCATAATCTATGGATCATATCTGCTTCCCTTCTTACGTTTAGGCAGTACTACCACAGCAAAACTTAGTTGTGGATATTCTTGTTAGCTTTTATAGATGACAGATTTCTAGAATAAACTTAACAGAATTGGACCAAAGAGCAGCACGAGAGCAATTATCTTCCCTATAAAATATGTTATAAAATAGGAATACTCAGTGCATTTAGAGATTAACTTCTACGGGAAGTCATGTGCATGGCGAAATAAGAGAAAGACCCTTCAATTTAAAACTTAAATCCTTGAGTTTAACGTGAACATCACTGCTATAGCTCAAGGATATTGTATTCTATATAAAATAGGCCATTTAGAACTCATGAGGACTTTATTGCACTCTCTCACGAATGACAACTAGCATAGTATTCGTGATTAAATGAACATTTATTGTATTTGTAACAGTATTCCAGGAATGCCATAAAATGAAGCATGAAGTCATCCATTTAAACATTTTTAAAACATGTCTTAACTAAAAGCATTGAAAGTATCTCCTTACAAGACTTACGGTTAAATCCAAAACCTTTTTCTTTCTGCCCCGGGGCACAGATAACTCAAATGTACCAAGACTTTTGGCAAATCACAGATGTCTCCCCAGAGATCTAAGAAAACAGTCAAACACATTGTCAAAAGCCTATGAAATAAGGTGAGAGAAGTCTGAATATACTTACAGGTCTTGTCTGTTTCTAACATCTGCGAAGATAGAGCAAATGGAGTCCTAAAAGGGAAAGGCATGACAAGCAACACTAAGAAATGGAATTAAAACACTGGTATAAGATTGTCAAATTAGACAAGCATTCAAAACCATAAATTCCATTTTTAGCAAGCACGACTATCCGTCAATACATTTAGGTGATAAAAGGTTAATTACAGTTTTAATTTTAAGACTTCAACCAGAGGATGAAAATTAATTTTACTGATTTTTGAAAAATTTAAAAATTACTTCAAATAGAGTTATTCTGTAAATACACAAATGGTCTATCTGAATCACAAACAGCTTTGGGAGAAGATTATTTTCAATGACACTAGTCTTGAGAATGCCGAAGCATAATTCATCTTGAAAATAGCTTGAAAGGTTATTCTGGGATTAAGGTTTAGGCCATGGAAGACAGGGATTAATATGTTCCATTTCCCCTAAAAAACCAACAGCTTTTGTCCAGCTAGTCCTCATTAGCTCACAGATGACTCTTGCTCCTACACATGTACCCAGAGTACTTTACACACCAGTCAGCTGAAATACAACAGATGTTTAAGAGTACAAGAAGACAACAGCACCAGCATCGTCCTGTCAAGTCACAGAGTTAATACCCAGTCCAAATCCAGATTTCCTCATTTATGGGAACTTGAATATAGTATTTGACTAATTATTTAGTGAACAGACAGAAAACTTCAGTTGGGGTCTTTAATAACCTGTTTTGGCTGAGAGATATTCAGTTCTCAATCTCTAAATTTTGGCTAATGCAAATGTCTACTCAAAACTTGACCCATTAGCACAGGGAGAAGGGGAAGGGAA
>VWZW01003880.1:21954-174080 GCA_013397115.1 Edolisoma coerulescens | reverse complement strand
ATATATATATTTACATGTATAAAAATAATCTCAAAACCTTTTACAAAAAAAAATTACATTTCTTGATGTTAAGCAGGTACAGGTGGGAAAGGTCTCCTAACCAGATTTTGTTTCAGATGGTGTGGTTGGTGTCTGACTGTTCTAGGATATTTAGGTTTGAATATAACCACATAAGGTCTAAAGGCACAGGTGAAAGCAAACTTTCAGTCAGAAATTTGGTCCTGGGTCATCATGAGAAACACCCATCCAAGTTATATTCTTTAAGGAATATTATTGAAATATAATGATTCCAGACAGGATTACTAGATCCACTGGGACACATAACTCCTGAAGGAAGTTCTGGCTCTGGAGCCCTGGCCCTGCTCTCCCTTCTTTCTCATACTGCCACTGCCATCTGCTCTTGTTGACCGTGGAATGAGTGCTGTTGTACAAACCAGGGAGGTCCCTGACTGGTAACCTTTTGCTGCTGGGTTGTTTTCTGCTGGATCATTCCCGTCCTGGATGTCTGCACGTGCTGTTTGCCTCAGCACAGCGAGGGAGGTGGGGATGTGTGCCCGAGGAGAGCCCGAGCCCTGGCACTGCCTGGTAGCCCTGCTCTTGAATGTTCAACCTCACTCAGCTGTTTCAGCCTGAGAATTAAAACTCTGCTATTGCCCCTTACTGGGAGGGAGTAACACCACAAACCCTCTTCTTGGCTCTGTTTAACCCCTACCTCAGCTGCATGGGCTGCCCACGGTGCCCCTCTCCCATCCATCTGTGCAGGAGCACGAGCAGCAGCTCCTTTGCCATTCCCCAAGTGCTGCCAGTGAGCGGGAATTCAGCAGGGAAAAGCAGCTCCCCGTGTCACCGCCTGTCCCCACAGAACGGGAGTCACAGCTTGTCCTCATTATTGCTGCTTCTTGCCAGGCTTAAAGCATCTCCTTTTCACCCATTGGAGAGGGTTCCAAATACTTGGAAGAAGCAAAAGTTCTGGAAAGCCAAAGTTTGGAAAGGAGGCAGCAGCTCGCTGGATACTGTGCCCTTCTAATCACCAGCCCTGGTGCATGAATCGAATCAATGTCTGACACTTGTCAACGCGATATGTCCCGGCTTCTTTTGGGCATTGTGCTCCAGAGTTCTCATCTCAAAATTCATCTGGGACTTGGAGCTGTGATCTGCTCACTTTTGCCAGCACTTATCTGCAGGATACAGCAGAATAACATACAGCACCTCGTCTCCAATCAGCGCTGCAGGAGATAAGCTTGGTTAGAGGTATTTTGCCAACTCTAAATACGTATTAGGAAAAATCTTTTGTCTTCATAATATCAAGGTTAAAAAACTGCTTTGAAGCCTTACAAGTTTTTTAAAAGTTAGGTCTTAAAGGTTAAGAATTAGAAAAATCTTAGCTTGCCCTTGTAACCTTGAGCCGCTGCTTCGTGCACACGCGCTATTTTACAGTTATTTTAATTGCAGAATAGCAACCCTCGCCTCACATCCTGCAGTTCATAAAGGTTAAGGGATTGCGCCTGAGGGCAACAACTGTGTCACGTTGAGACTTTCTTAAATGTGTCTCTGCTGGAAGCAAATATGCCTTGCTGTTAAAAGGAGAATTTGTTAGTCAAATAAACTGGGACTGTCCTGGTACCATCCGTGTCTGGTCTCACAGTAACCTTAAATGTATATGAGGAAATGTCCCTCAAGGTAGTGTTAAATTTACTTTTTAATTTCATATTAAAGTTCTCTGCAGTTCATTATTTATTTATTAAGGGGGAGGATGAGTTTTAATTACTGGAATGGGGAATAATGCAGAGCTGCAGTTGCAGGCTGTTTTTTGGGGTTGTTTTCCTGCTGCAGGAAGCGCCAGGACCCCACTGTGGGCACACAGATGGTTGAGCTCACAGCAGGGCCCTGCAGCTCTTAAATTATGGTGCAAAAGAAACCTTGTTCCCTTAAGGAACTGAGCATCTTATTTCTGAGGATCAAGCCAGAAGTTGGTAAAATTTGTGGCACTGAGTTCATTTACCTTGAGTGAACTGTCCTGAGCACTGGAGGAGCTGGCAACTTGGAATACTGGCCAAATCTTGTGTATGCAGAGAATATCAGTAAAACTGGAGTAAAGGAACTATGGCCCCTTGTTTCCATTGCAGTCAAACTCCAAATCCTTAGTGAATTTATTAGGATGAGGATTTGCCCAGTAACTCCTCATCTGCAGGACTGGACTGACAAAACTCAAATGATGTATTTACTGATGAGGTTTTAGTTTTGATAGGAGGACATGAATATTAGCATTTAATATTTGCAGCAGCTTTTTGACATTCTATACCTTCACACCAAGGACTTTTACTTGTAGATGATAATTCCAAATATCAGGAAGCAGATGTTTCTTGGGGAAAAAAACCCAAAACTGTGACAGCAGATGCAGTCAGGTATGTAAATAAACACAAAATATAGTGCAGGCTTGGTTTTTTTAAGGGGTTTCTGCTTTTTTGGTGGGGGAAAGATGACCTTTAAAATGGTGTATATTTGTGTTTTACCTGATAACAATTTTTAATTTTATGATATATTTTGATCTCTAGTCACCAAATTGTTCTTTAACAATAAACAGATCTTTGAAACTGTTCTGAGAGGAAACACACAGGAAATTCTATTGCCTGTTTGGTGATGTTTACTTGAAAGGACTTACTAATTAAAAGCAGAGCAAGTTGGGACAACTATTGTAATTATTGACTATTAGGATTTTTAAGCTGGGTAGTTGAATGATCCATCTTAGATCTATTTTTACACAACTCCATCTCATTGTTCTAATACATCACTTTAAATGATTCATGTATTTTCTCCTCTTTTTTCCTTCCCACATCTGTGAATTGCATTATTTTGGAGGATGTTTCCAGTTTAATTTAATAAATCTCTCTGTGTGTATTTATTTGTCTTTCTGCATTGAGAGATAGTAAAACTCAAGTTACTGAGTACTAGTAGATGGAGAAAGGCACTGCAGTCCAAGGAAGTTTTGCTGGTGGAAATGCTGGATGTCAGTTTAACGTGGTTTATTGCACAGGCTACACACTAAAAGCTTTTATTTTCCTTCTCCTCATAATTTGGCTTTCCCACAGCAGCAGTGGTGGATGCACTGGCACTGGGAGGCACTGGAAACCACTCCACTTCCATCATGCAGCCCTGGCTCGGAGCAGCAGTGCATGGCACAGGGCTGAAAATCCCCCAGAGCCTGTGGAGCTCAGAGCTCCCCTGTACCTGCTGCTGCCCCAGCCACAGGGACATCTGAGTTGTGTTTATTTGATTTTTAAAATCTGTTGTATTTAACTTTTCAACTCAATGGCATGAGGTATTAACATCTGTTCAGTTTTGTAAAGAGAGCAAAAGAATGCCTTGTTAAAATAAAAATTGGTTCGTCTCTGACATTCTGGCTGTGGTGGCACCACACTTGTCGAGCAGGGAGCAAGGACATTCATTTTACTGTTCTCCCCTCCCTCAACTATATATTCTCAGCTTATAACCCCATTTTGATTAATATACCTTCAGTTTCCAGGGCTCTCTGTAGAGAGTGGTTCAGCACACTTTTTTGGCAATTCCTGTTGGCACAACTTCTATGACTTGTGTGCTTAAGAAAAAGATAATACTAAAAAGAGAGAGAAAAACAAGAATCATCTGACTTTGGGTTCATAAATGAAGATGTCAAAACTCTCCTCAACTTCCGTGTTGCAACATCAGTCATCAGAGGTTTTTATCCAAGAAGTTTCTTCTGTTCAGATCCTTCCAGCAGAGGATTGTCATCAATGTGCAATATATATGTGCAATTCCATTCTGGACTGTCCCATCCTCAACAGCAGAACCAAAACCAGGATTGCTCCTGCTCCCTTGGGGAATTAACATACCCAGTGCTCCATGACAAGGAAAAATCCCAGCTGGGGCTGGGTTTTTTACATAAAAATTTAAAAATGGCATTTTCTTTGGGGCGCTACTAACAGAAACTGGTATGTCTTTGTAAAAGCAATTCAAAAAACTGAATTTCAAACTCGCAGAGTAAGGGCATATTTTGCAGTGATTTATGTACTGCACCCTCACAGCGAATGTACCGTTTTGAAGGCAAAATGAATAATTTGTAGCTCTAAATAGAGACAACGTTTAGTGTTTAAAGCTTCTTCATGATTTTTTAAACCCATTTCTTCAGAGAAGCTCTTTAAAGCATGAGGAAAGGTTGAGAGGAGCACTTTAAACAGCTTTTCTAATTATGTTTCTGATTTTCAAGCCTTACTTGAACAAGAATATGTTAGACAATGACCAAGAGTGGATTGAGGGATGCAAGTGTGTAAAGCCCTTGTGTGTTCAGTTGTTTACACCAGGGGTTTCCCCCTGCCTGATTCTGGCATTCCCTAAACTCTGGTGATTTTTTCAGCCTTTTTGAAAGTTTCAAATTCATTGTCATCAATAAAGTGGCATCTGAGCAGCTCGTGTGCCTCAGGTGGTGGTGAAATGACAGCACATGTTGGAAGGATCTGGCTGTCTCGCAGCCCAATGAAACCAGTACCCACGAGGTTCCTTATGTGCAAATGGCAATCAAGTTGCTTTCTTTTGATTTACAATGGAGATAGGTTAAACTGTGAGACAGGCTCTGCTTGCTGATGTTTGTCCCCTTATCTGTGGAGGTGGCTGGGGCTGTGTGTGCGGGGATGGAGGGGTTCCCACTGCTGCACCAGAGAGACTCAAGTCCTCCTGTAGAGAGCAGCTCTGTTGTGTAAACTTGGGGAAAGGCTTCTGTTTGTGTGCAAACTGGTTCCAGCAACTCAGGTGCTCTCTCAGAGCAGGCTGGGCTGTCCTTGCTGAGCCCAGCCCAGCCAGGACAGGCTGAGCCCCAAGCTGAGGCCCTGAGGGAAGCACGAACGCAGCAGGGTTCTGCCGTGCCCATCCCTGCCGGCAGCTGCACATGAGGCAGTTTGTTACTCCTTTTCATGCCCTTCATGTTTCAACTCCATTCCAGGGAATTACACGGCAGCTGAAAAGGATTCACTCTCCAGAGGACTGAGGAGCAAACCTGCAAAAGCTCTTAAGAGGCAGAAGGTCGTTCTGAAGTGAGAGGTGCCCCTGTGACTGTTCCCAGCGGGGTCTGGTTGTGCTGAGCTCAGCTCCCCGAGAGCCAGGCTGGGTTCTGAGCTGCTGGGAAGGGCTGGTTTGGCCCTGGCCCTGCAGAGCTGCCCTGCCCTGCCCTGCGGGGTGTGCGTTGGATGGGGAAGGGGCTGTCCTGGCCCCTGGCCGGGGTCACGCTGCTCCTGCAGAGGGGTCAGGGCTGTGCCGGAGCCCCGCAAGGGTTTGTGCCCAGGCCGAGCGTGCGGGGACAGGAGCCTGCCTGCTTCCTTCGTCTCGGAAATCCTGCCTGCATCGAGCTGCTCAGGCTCCTGGACGTCCAGGACCTGGTGTCCTCTGCTCTCTTTCGTTTTATTTTTCCAGGTGGTCTTTGGGGTGAGGGAGGACACTCTCATGAAGGTGGATTTGTTTGTTTGTTTCTTTGCTGGTTTTTTTCTTCTTCTTCCCTTTTTTTTTTTTTTTTTTTTTTTAAGGTAACTGCCTAGGATTAGTTCAGAAATTCTGTGTGGCAGTTGTATTTCAATGGCAGAAATGTTTGTTCGAGGGATCTGAAAATCTCCTGAGTTAGCTTTGTCCATGAAATGCTGTTGCTGTGTGGAATCGTGATCTTCCTTAGACTTCAAAACTCTTTTGGGGAATTGAAAATAAATATAAGCTGTTGCGTTTAAAAATATAGACATTACTGTCTCAGGAGTTTTTGGATACCCAGTTTCTAATTCCATTAATCTCAAAATTACACCCTCCCCCGTTTTGGTCCTCACTGTCTCCTTGCAGAAACAATTGTCGAGTAAGATATTTCTGAGAAAAATAGGTTTAGCCCCATAGATAAATATCTGTATTTTTATATATGCATGCATTTATGTGATGGTGGTGATTTCTGTTGTTCTGTGTATGTTTCGTTCCATTTTGCTGTAAGGATTTCATTCTCTAGAAGATTGGGAGGGAATGCCTAAAAGTCCAAGGTATTGCCTTGCCATATCCCTTGACTCTGGAACAGCTCCTGGTGTTCTCTGGCTCTCTTTACCTGTTCAATGTCAGCTGGGTTTGACTTCCAGCCTTGCTGGAGCAGTAACTTTGGTTTGGAGCCAGAGCAGCAGCTCTAGTTCTGACAGACCAGGTTTTTCTTGAAATTGCTTATTTGTATTTGGGAAGCTTCTGAGATAGAGATGCTGTAATGTGTTTGTGCTCGGTTTAAAAAAAAATAACCAAAACCCAACAAAACAAACCAGCTTTTAAAATCAAGCTAATTATTTCTGTAGGAAACTCAGGGAATTCAGTGGGGCTGTTTCCATGGGATTATGCTCACAATGTAGGGCTCAAATGTCTTGTGGGCAGTTGCTACATCTGATTTCAAACTTCTGATTTGCAGATTTTTCCCCATCAGTCGGTGGGGGGGTGAAGGTTCCTCCTCTCCAGTCCTACTTGGTCTTTATTTCCATGATAACAGGGGTAGTGGTTGCCTGCTAATTTCATGTGTTAGACTTTTTCCCACAAGAAATGTCAGTGTATTTAATGGCATAAATAACTAGATGTTGCTTATGATATTTCAAAAAATAAGAGGGAACAAATTGGAATTTGTGGACGTACATTTGCTACCCCCCAGAGTTTTCTAAAGGTGAATCAAGGCTCAGAGATTTAATTCCCATCAGCCAGCTACCCATGGAGCTGATTCCCAAAATGGTGTATCCTAATGATTGTATCAATTTAGCAACAAAAAAAAGTCAACCAAGTTTTAACACTTCCTTCAGTTGTCTCTTGCTCTAAACCAGAAAACTAATTATAACAATATTCCCCTCTTTTAATTGTGACTGTGGATGACTGATGGCAAACATGTAATTAACTGATGCAGGAGTTGACATAAGACAGTTGACACCAATTTTTTATACATTATTATATGAAGACATGTAGTGAAGCAATTAGTCCTTCATTAGTTCAGAGTTATTTCAAAAGCTTTGAAATACTTTTGTGGTTAATTTTTAATCATCAAGGAAATGTATCTTCTAATGGTGTTAACTTCAGGGACCGAAATTAAACGCGCTCCCCCGAGACTCACTGCAGTAAGATAAACGTCCTGCGCAGCTGCTGGGCCACAGAAGCTTTGTGAGGCTTTTGGGGCTCAGCAGGATGAGGCTCTCAAGATTTGCCTCGTTTTTCCAGTTCTTGGTGCCTGCAGGGTGTCAGGGGTGCTGTGCTCCTGCACACGGGAGGAGCTGCTGCTGGCACCCACCCTGATCTTGGCTGATGCTTTTGGCCCTTCAGTTGTTGGAGGCTTAGGTGTTACAGGTTCCATTTAAGGTGTGTTTCACTTCTCCTCTGCCTTGCACGGTTAAAGCAGAACTGAGATGTCACCTGGTGAGGACAGGCAGCTGCTTAGCCAGGGGACAGGGCATTTAGCTCAGGTTTCCTTTGGGATTCCTTTTGTCTACGATTTCATTTCCTGTTCTAAGCTGGCTTTTGTGATAAACCTGTTATGAACTTTGATGCCCTTCCATCTACTTGAAAACTTTTAAAATTGTTTTCATTTTTTAAAAGGAATTCCTGACAAGATTATCCTGTTGGGTGTGGATGCTGAAGGCTTGGTCGCGGGGAGATTTTCCGGCTTTCTGCCAGTGTCTGTGTGAGAGGCCTTGCTTTCTCACAGACCCTGGCCAAAAACAGTCAGAAGTTTTTGTAAACCATTCCCTTTATCTTGCAGGTGCAAGATTGTTATGCAGCATTGTTTGTGACACTGACCAGAGAAATATTTTGAAATGGGTGTCGTAGGGTTTAACCAATCACTCTGGGAGGTGGATGATCAGGGACTAATGGCCTCGTGCCATTCAAGCGAGCTAAGATACATAAATGAGTCTGGAAATGAATAAAGAATTCCATCTCTTCCTGGGTCAGACTTATGTCGTTTCTTGCCATCCCAGGAACAACAGTGACAGTTGGGCTTTCACTGGCAGTTTATCACCTTCTTTCCTCTTATAAAATCTCCCCTTGGCTGGGCTGGAAGCAGCAAACAGAACAGATGTGCATTGCAGTGTGTCATGGGGGGATCCTCGTTCTGTGCAAAGTCTTTATAAAAAACCTTTATAACTTACATGTATGTTGTGAAATGATGGATATATGTGGATAATATGTAATTATTATTATATAATATATATAAGAGAGTGGGAAACTCTGAGTTCTCAAAGGCTGGATAGCAGCCAGGTGTCGTGTAAGGTGTCCCTGACTGGGCAGGGGATTGGAACGAGATGATCTGAAAAGTCCATCCAACTGCAGCCACTGTGGTTCTAATGAAATAAAGCCATGCAGTGAAAAGAACCTGGTGTGTAAAAGCTGGAGAACTTGGGGAAAACCACTTTCCAAATGCAGATGTCCTGTAAAATGCTTTGTTTACAAATTTTAACAGATTTCTGATCAAGCACTGAAAAGCTGTCCTGGAATAAGGCCAGCTCTGTTGATGTGAGCATGCCTGGATGGAATGGCCTTTTTGTGCATGTTGCAAAAGTCTTTTTCAATGCACTACAAGCATTAAAGCTGTGTTAGGTTGCCAGCTAACAAAAATTAAAGCAGTCTGACTTCAGTAAGGAAAAATTATAACACCTGGGCCTTTGAAACAGACATGGTACTTTTATATTTTTTTAAATTTATTTTTGGAGTAATAATTACTTTGTAATTCAGCTTTCATTATTATTTACCTAATGCTGCCGGGAGAGGAGAATTTAATTTCTCACATGATGTTTCAAAGTGCTCCTTTTCCTACCAATCTTCCTAGAACACATTTTTGGGTGTGCTGAAATGAGCAGTGTCCCATTAGATTCTTCCATCTCGGTGGCAATTAGCCACTGGTGTCCCCGAGATGGCCGTGCCCCACAGATTGGATAATGCAGCATTCAGAGGCAGCCTCTGAGAGGATGCTTGTGCTGGGGATGTGCTTTCACCTTCCTTTGTTAGGCAGAAATAAAACTTCTCCGTGGAGGTGGCTGTACCCAACACCTGTGAACAAGCACAAGCTAATCATTTTTCCTGATGCATTTGTACCTTTAGGACACACTTGCAGCTACATTTGGGGGAAAGGGAATGAGGGAAGAAAGGGAATCATATTGGTCACGTTTCCAGCTGCACAAGGCTTCCTTCCCACACATAATTTTCTGCTCAGAACTGAGGACACGTTCTGAGGTATACGGGGAGGAGAAGAGGTTGAGGATGTTTATGGGGGATTGGAGACTCAAAGGAAGAGAACGTTATTAGGCTTTTTGGTTTTTAAATGTTTTCCACGCAGTTTAAGAAAGTTTTGAAACAGGTTTAGGAGCAGTTCTACTGGTATCAGGTGGTTTGACAGCTTATTTGTTGTTGTATGGCAATTAGTAATGCAGAGAAGTAGAATTCAGGTGAAAATAAGGGAAAACAGGCCTAAAGCAGCACTATACATTAAAAAAAAAAGAGAGACAAAAAACTCCCAAACCAAACCAAAAAAAAAAAAAAAAGAAGAAAGACTGGCCTCAGTTATTTTGATTTGAAGTCTCCAGGAGTTCAGTGCACTCAGCCCTTCTAAGGACCAAATCCTGGTTGCATGTGAGAGACAAAATTTCAGTCTTCAGGCTCCTGGCTGTGTTACAGGATCACAGAATTATTTAACTTAGAAAAGCCTTGGAGACCATTGAGCCCAAGCTGTGCCCAATGCCCACCTTGTCCCCAGCCCAGAGCTCTGAGTGCCACCTCCAGCCCTTCCTGGGACACCTCCAGGGATGGGCACTCCAAACCTCCCTGGGAAGCTCCTTCCAATATTGAGTCACCCTTTCCATGCAGAAATTCCTGCTGCTGTCCCAGCTACGCCTGCCCCAGTGCAGTTCAGGTGTGAGTTGCAGGCTGAGGCTGTGTCACCCCAAGTCTGTGCTCCAGGGTCAGCTGCTGCCTGTGCAACACGGTGCTGCACAAGCCTCCCACAGGCCTCTCCCTCTGCAGGAAGGTTGAATGAGAATTTTGGGGAGGGAAATAATATTTTTATTCTAATTTTCTTTTAAATTTTTTTCCCCTCTTCCTGTTGGCCTGGCCACCTGCATCCTCCAACAAACAGTGAGGGAAAATGCAGCATAAAGCACTTAGAGGGGATTGCTGAGGCCTGGGAAAGCAGCCTCTATCAGGGATGGCATTCTCGCTTGTTTTTTCCAGGGAAAAGTGGCTGGAATTGGTTTTTAGTCTCCAAAGGAATCTTTTTTACTCTGCTATGAAAAAATGTGTGGTGCCAGTCTGTGCCTGTGATGTGTCCCAGCAGCAAGAGATGTCCGAGTGGACCCAGCTGGGCACAGGTTTGTTTGCAGCACACAAATATCTCAGACTCCTTCTCACGCTTGAGCAAGTCCACAGAGGTGAGAGAAACGATCCTGGGAACTGATGATCAGTGCCTGCAATTTTTAATTTATCAAGCAGGTGGAGAAAAGGAAGAATGCTGGATGTTTTACCCTTGGGTGACACACAAGGTTGCTGATGACACAGGCATTATTTTCCCTGTATGCTGATAACTCAGGAGCTGACAAAGTTTCACAAGATATTTTCAGCATTACAGACGTGATGCCATGGAAATGGAAAAATGTCAGTCACGCTGGTATTAGAGCAGGCAAAAAGAATGATAAGTTATATTAAGTGACAAACTCAGTACTTAACACCAAATACTGAAGGTTGTTCCATTTTCAGTGTTTCTTTCATTCTGAGTATTTGAACTCATTCTTTAATACCAGAAATCATCCTGTACAGGCTGTCTCTACTCTCCAGTCCATCCCCCTGGCTGGGGCAATGCCAGGTGGCTGCACAGTGTTAAAGACGAGTGTGCAGTACATTCAATAGTGTGAATTTTCTAATTTGATCCTTTATATTGAATTCCTCTGCTGTGTTTTGTGCTGGGAAGGACCCATGAAGTTTTTGATTTGTAGCAGTGACTGACATGAGCTCAGCTTGGCCGTGGTGAGGCACAGCTGGAACAAGGTTAATGTTAATTTGAGCAGAACTCTTGGTGGATTCTTAAAGCTCTCAGGGTGGTGGCATACACAGACCTGTCCCAGACCTTATTTAAGCAGAAACCTCAGAAATGTTGGCTGATGAATGGAATCTTGACTTTGACTCTTTTTTTTTAACATTTGGAAAATAAAATCTTAATTTTGTATATTTTCACTTTGATTATATATAGCTGGTTATTTTAAATATGGGTTTTAAAAAAAAATATTTTCTATAAGAATAATTATATTATTCTGGCCATGGTGGGTTGTCTTGGTACTTGTAACAGAAATTTGGTGAATAATCTTTTTAACAAAAACCAGAAATTCATCTCTGTTGGAAGTAGATATTTTCCTTTTTTTCTTCAAATGTAATTTGTGGCCAGACATTTGTGCTTTGCTCTTCAGATGGAGTGGTGCAGGGGAATTCTTCTCTTGTGGTGACAAGAACACTTGCTTTTGCTGGATTGAAGAATTAATTGGAGACTCAGTTAATGGTCATTTATTGGTAATGATCAATAGGCTCCTGCACAGCTGAACATGGAGCCCATTTTATGGAGCTCTAATGCACTCCGAGTGCACCCTGTGCTCCTTTTGGCCTGGGAATAAATTAAGTTCTTCCCTGTGATGACTGAAACACAAATTTACCAGAACTTTAAAGTAGAATTACAGAATTTTTTCCTTGATGTTGAGAAACTACTGAAATTTCTGGGGTTCTAAGCAAGAGGAATGGAAGTAGACCACAGAAAGTGAAAATAGATTAAAGATTAAATTGAGATTCTGTGTAAATCATCCTCCCAACTTTGTACCCTTTCAGAATGGATCCTTTCTTCCAGTGCAGTTATTTTGGGTCACTAAGTTTCTGTAGTTTTCCCTTTTGCTTTTCCTGAGAGGCTTCCATGAAGTTTTCACTTTGCTGTGCCCATGGAGGGGGGTTTGAATGAGATGATCTCCAAGGTCCCTAAACCATTCCACGATCCTGTGCTGGGTATAAAATCAATAATGCAGCTGGCAACCATTCTGTTTGTACCACATATACATCATGTAAATCATTCAGTGGGTTTTGCACCATCTAAATTCCATTCCTTGTGTTTTGAGGAACGAAGATTGAATAATTTGTAATATACCTCATGTCCTGCTGAGGTGGAGTCCATGGGAAGGGTTTGCATAATCCCTTTCTCCTGGAGAAGCTGCAGTCCTTTGTTACCTGGGTTTGGTGCTGGCTTTGCCACCTGGGTGCAGATCAGTGGCACCTGGGAGTGCTCTCAGAGCTCCCTTTCGAGTTGATGGTAGCAGGAAAACCAGGTGGGATTTGTTGGAAGTGACCCCAGCACTGCCCAGCAGGCTCAGCAGTGCTGCCCACACCACGTGTCTGTCAGGAAAATTGCAAAAAGGCCCAGGGAGATTATTTAAAAATTGATTGCACATTGGCAGGCAGGCACAGCAGGCACTGCTGCAGAGGAGTTTATGATTTGTTTATGTTTACCTAATCATAATTTAATCTTTCTACTGTTAACACTTAATGCTAAACCAGTTTCCTGAGATCACCAATTCCCAGTATTTTGAAGAAGATTCCAAGAGATTAAATGCTAACAGCAGTCAGAGGAAACGTAACTGGGCTCTACCACACCCCAGACTTTGTGGAACAGAGTTGTCACATGCAAAATTTTAATTAATAGCTTAAATTGAAACGCTGCTTTGTCTTCAAGAAGAATCTCAAGGGTTCTGAAAAAAATAAATATTGGTTCCTAAATCCATTTTCTAGTTTTCATTTACCTTTGTTACTCTGGTTCAGAGGTTTACTTGAAGGTTGCTTGGCTGCTGGAATACAGAGATACAGCTCATGTTTGTGTTTCTCTGCATCTGACTTTTCATTTCCATAAAATGAAATATTTTCCTAATGAGATTTCTATCCTGCCAGCTGTAGTGTGTCCCGAGGAGAATGCCAAAGGAATGAGTGTGGGGAGGCCAACCCTGTCCTGTGAATAGAACAGGAAAGACAGACAGTAGGTGATTCTGTTCTGTCTTGAAATAAATAAAGGTGAGGGAGCAAGAAGGGATTCGTCTCTTGCTGTTTTCCCTTCTGGTTTTCAAAAATCTAAGACTTCAGTTTACTGCCCTTGTGATAGTTTCAGCTCTGTGCTGAAACAAAGATGTTGAATTACGATAGGAGAATATGTCTTTCTCCAAAGATTTTTTAAGAACAGTGAAGGACCAAGAAAAGAAGAAATCCCCAAATTAACAAATCTTAGTAATACATGTTGTTCAGTATTAATTCCCTGGGAATCAGAAGGAAGATTAATATCAGCTGTTACTTCTGACTTGCCACTTACCCAGCTTCCAGCTCACTTAAATTCCCAAGTACTGAGTGTTCTGAGCCTTTCCACAGGTGCCTGTGGCTATTAAGTGCAGGACTGACAGCACGTGAGTAGTGACAGAACCACTATTTTGAATTGTTGCCCATATCCATTACACGAGAACCGTTTTTCTTGTGTGTGAATGATGCTGCACCAGTCGAGAGGACACCTGCTGCTTGCAGGATGTTTGGATACATCACAAGGATTTCTGTTCTGCACTGGTTTGTTCCCATGGATTGGTGCCTAACTTGGAAATTCAAGCTCAGTATTTGCAAACAGTGTTGGGAAGTTTTTCATCGTTTATGTTTCCAGTGGCAAAAACAACTTGGAAGAAGTGGGTGATGGTTTGAATTTGGTTACTTGCTTTGTGAAAGGTGTGCACAGGTATGTTTGCTGAGTGTGTAGATAATATACCTGCTGATAAAGTGCTATTAACCTGTGCCAGAGGAGTGGCAGAGCCCACTGATTCTGCTTTACTACTTTGACCCATATTCCTCTCAATATTTCAATATTTGCTGTGCAATAGCATAAATAAGCATCTATTCCACTTTGGCCTGAGTGAGCTGCCCCAGTTCCAGCTCTGCTTTGGCAGATCTGCTCTCCCCCACTCACAGTAGTGGGGGTGTGTTCAAGGGGCAGAACTGGAGCTCAGCATACAGGATGTCTTCATGTCAATATTCATAGGGGTTTTTAGTTATCAGGAAGGGCTGCTCAGAATTATGGCTGGAATCACGTACAATTCTAGGTGTCTGGAAGAAGAAAGCACTTTCCAGTTAGGAATCAGGAAAACATGAGCTTATTTAGTTCAATTTAACGTGTGACTGAGGAAAGGAGGGTGGCCAGGGCTGAGTGGCAGACAGCAGAGCCAGCTGTGTCTGTGGTGTGCTGTAGAGGTGGGGAATGAAGGTGTTTGACTTGTGGAGAGCCAGGAATTGGCTCTTTCCCTCTTGAGCCAGCAGAAATCACTGTTCCAGCCCTGCATCAGATGTCTCATCTCTATATCAGAGACTGGAGGCGTGAGGTGTCACCTCAGGTGTCCCACTCGTGGCACAGGCTGTGCTGTACCCAAGGTGGCTGAAGGTGTTTTGATACTGACATGAAAGAAAAAGAGGAGAGCGAGGGGATGGAATCCAATTCTGAAGTAATAAAAGTTGTCAGAACCTGCTGCAGTGGAAGGATAAGATGTTCCCCTCTCTCGTACTCAGCGTTCCCCCTGCTCTGGCAGGGCTGTGTTTGCACTGCTGTCAGCAGCAGCCGGGCCGGGGCTCTGGATGTGACTCGTGTTTGCATGGTTCCCTGGAATTCTGGGCAATGGAGTGCCTGCTGTGCTGGTGTGTTCTGGAAGGATCCAGACTGTCAGGCTACTCTGGGAGTGAGATAAATACTGTATTTTTTCCTTGTTTGCATATCTCCCTGTAAAGTCCTGGACAAAGATGTGGGAAATGAAGTCTTTTCCTCAAGTTTGAGATGTTTGCATGAATAAGAGGCTTTTGTATCAAGAATTTAAAAATCAAGCTGCAGTTGGTGTGCCTCTGGGTTAAATCCTCCTGCTGATGACATCAGAGGTTTGCATCATGCCCATATATGTGGAAAATATGGAATTTGCTTTAGGTAATACAGAAATAATGTGGATTAGTCACTATGATAGCACTAGATCCAGAGCAGATTTGGCTGCAGTAAAAGTGCTGGGGAAGGAGAGCCCCGTGCTGCAAAGAGGGGTGAGAAACAAGTGCTTAAATGTGGCTTCTTTTTTTGGTTATAGGTCATATCTTGGATAATATGTTGGCCCTAAATGTCTTGCGTGGTGCTATTACATGGAAATTCCTTGTGGAAATGAAAACTGTCTGGTGCAAAGGACCAAGTGGTTTGGGTGTGTTTGGTTTTGTCTTTTTTTCCCTTGGTCTGACAATTAGCTGAATGCTAAACTGGGTAGAAAATGTTTTTTTCTTACTGCATACTGATAAAGCATCTGAAATAAAAAATTTGTCTAAATATGAGAGGTTTAGGTGTCCGCTTAAATGGTTTTTGTTGTTTTGGTTTGAATGATGTTTCTTAGTTATTGCCATGAATTGGATTCTCTCATTAAATGGTGCAGTGTCTCACTGGTTTTAACACTGACTAAAAAAAATTACAGCTAGATTAGGCAGTCTTTAATCTTCAGTAATTAAATTATGAATTGATTTCACAACAAAAGATGTGTAGATGTCTCCTAGAATAGATTGATAATGAATATCTGAATACTTAACATGAAGAACACACTGGGCTTTTTTCTTTGAAAGATAAGAAAAGGCTATAGATTACTGTAAAAGGGAATTTGAATGAGTGTGTTCTGTTCACACTGAAGCAATTTCAAGAATAGTTTAATGACTTAAAGTATTAAACATACTTAAATTCATATATTGAAGTATGGGAAATAAATATGATTTCATTTATTGTATGGAGTTGATTTAGTTGTGCTAAGTGAACAAAAGCCAAGTTCCATTGGGATGAAAATAGATCTGAGTGGAAAAAGAATAGTGGAGAAACAAGCTGGGCTGTGCCTCGTACAGCCCGGTGTGTCTGTTCTGAGCAGGCTGCTTCTCCCTGCATGCCAGGCTTCCATTGTCCTCCTTGGCTTTCCCCCTCTGCCTGTCATGCCCAGGAAGAGTTTTCCTTTCAGAAAATAACCTGAGCACACTGTGTGCCTCTTAGCTTGCAAAGCACACGGCAGCAGTGCCTCAAGCCAGGCAATTGATTTATTGTGGTAGTCCCTCTCTGTTCTGAGGAGAAAGGGAGCCATGGCAGGACCCCAAAGCCAAGGGCAGGTTGTTCCAACACTTGCAGCACTGTATCTGAGAGTGGAATCCACAGGAGCAAAGGACAGGCTCATCTGGCCTGCCCTTGTGAGGAGGGGCTGGCAGGGCTGAAGGAAGCCAGGGAGAGTTTCTACACAAAACTTAAGACGTGAGAGCTGGAGGGAGTGACAAGAAAGACTTCCCTCTGTGCAGCAGGACTGTGAGCAAAACAGAAAGTTATTTTTCCAGGCATGTCTCAAGCAGTTTGGGTCAAAATATTCATTGGTGTAAGGCCATTAGACTACAGAAGAGTTACCCTGGGTTAAACTCGTCCTCAGCGTGTCTGAGGCAAGGGAGGGATTCTAGCTTTGAAGAAAGCAAGCTAGAGATTTATTCTCTTTTAAGTGTCTCCTCCTACACGGTTGTACCTTTTTCTCTGCCTTAAAACTTTCTGCCAGCAAGCCCCTGGTTTTGACAACCATCTGTCAGCCCTCTCAGATAAAAGAGCAGAACTGCTGAAGGCCTCGCTGAGGAGCGCTCCACAAAGCCTGGGAAGAATTGTCCACTTTTAAGCTGACCTACATTTAATTATATGGTTGGAGCTTTTAAGTGAGCGCTGGGATTTGAGATGGGATGAAGCCTGCAATTTCTGTAATAGCTCTGAGGACGTGAGTGCTGTGACCTCCTGTTTATTCAGGATTGATGTTGTGTGCCTGGCACTGCCCAACTGCACAGGCTCACACAGCAGAATGCACAACGACACAAAAGGCAGGAGTTGACAGCTTGAGATAAGCTTAAATCCTTTGCAAATGTGGTAATTACAATAGATGTGCTAATAAGAGTGCCTAGAGCTTTTATTTCATACTCTGGTTGTTGCTGCAGCACAGCTGAGCGAGGGTTGTTAAAATGCTGTGAGCTTTGGACGTTGGTCAGCTGTTGCTGAAACACCCCCAAACACCCCAAATGGTTCAGGAGCTGAGTTAGTTTCTGGAATTTCTCAGTCCAGGGAGACCTGAAATGAGGAGTCCATTCTAGATTAATACCAGGATAAATGAGGCTCTTTGGCAACAGTGGAGTTTGCTGAAATGACATATTTTCTTGTAAAGACAGTGGCCACTACCTTCAGAGGCTGAACTAATTTAATACTTGAATGCACTGAAGGAATAAGATCCTTGATACTGCACAGGTATTGCAGCTTGAGCTTTTTGCCACAGATCTAAATGGTTATGGAGATTGCTTTTGGTCCCTGGCTGCATATCCTGCCCTGGAGAGCAGGGAGGTCTGTGAGGGGCCTTTTGCTGTCCCCTGGAACGGGAGCAGCACCTCCCAACACTGGCCCAGGCAGCAGGACATGAGCAAGTCTAGAGAATATTTAGATGCTTAAAAACTTCCCTTTTCATGTTGACTACATGCATGGATCCCAGATTTAAAATTACCTGGCAGGTACAGAAAGTGGTGAAAGCAAAATCTTTTGTCTATTAATAGCATATTTGTGCACTTAATTCTCTCTTCTCCTGCCTATCACCAAGACACACAGGCTTGTCAGGCAAAAACAAATGCCTGTTGTCACAAACAGAAACAGTTTTCCAAACCTTTGTGAATACTCTCAATATTGTTTGCCTCACTTAACAGGGGAATGAAAAATGCAATGTGAGAGAAAATCCGACTGAAATTGGGAACGAGACGTGGGGCTTCAACTTCTTCATTGCCTGATAACAAGTTCAATGCTTCATATCGGCTTCTTGCTGGCAAAGGAACTGTGAATTTGTATTTAAGGACACAGCCAGCTTAAAACATGAAAATTGAACTTATTTTTCAGTGATCAACCTTTCTTTGAGCAAACCTGTGCACAGAACAGTTCTCTCAGTTCTGTCAGACCCAGTGGTTGAAAATAACTAGTGAGAAAGAAACACTTTAATAATTAAATAGTCAACATTGTTTGAGGTAGAAATAGTGATTACAATAGCATCCTCTCTGTGCCTGGGCCTCTTGCCAGTGAGACTCTCACATGAAAATTGATGAGTAAGCAGCAAGTTTAATATTGCAGCTTTCATTGCTTTGCTGGGAGCAGCACTGCTAGCACTGGAAAATATAGGCGAAATGCATTATCTTCTTGCAATTTATTTATAAAGAGAACAAGTTCAGAATTAGACTTTTTATTTTCTGTTTCTGATTTGCCATTATCAGGAATACATTCTCCACTTTTTGAGGCAAATGTGTAGCTGTATGAATAGCATTGACATTATTTTTCTGATTTGGACTCCGTGGACTGTAAGAAGACTATTTTCCATTTCTGTCCTCCAAAATAAAAAGGAGGAAAAGCAGCAACCCCCTGGATACTGATGTGGTGAGCATCATGGAAGCTTTTGCTCTTGTTTACAGAGGAGTAATGTTTGTTATGCTCCTGAATTCCAGGGCCACTTCTTTGTTTCCTCACGCCCTTTTTAAACTTTTCAATATGGTCAGAATCAGCTCTGTAAAACGAGATTTTTTCCCAATTTGTAGGACTCCCTAAAGATGATAGTGAATCCTCACCTGAGCTACAGGGAATGCAGATAATCTTCAGCAACAGCACAATTCCTTTATTTCAGCCCTGGGTCCTGATTTGAGGCAGAATTCCTCCCCTTCACCCAGGGGTCATGCCCTGCCCAGGAGGCAGCAGCATTCCCAGCTGCAGGAAGCACAGACCCGGCTCCTTCAGCACCTGGAGTGGTTGTGCAGCACAGGAGCTGTGGGAAGATGATTGGGTAGAAAATCCTTCCTAAACTCCATTCCCACACCCAGGGGCAGAGTCCCACCCTGTGTGTTTGGGCAGAGCACTCTCTCAGCAGCTGAGAGCTGTTCCAAAGTTAAGAAACAACAACAACAAAAAAAGTCCTGAAAAAGCAGGATGGGTATTTTTGCCGTGGGACAATGTTATGTGGTGTTTCAGTCTCAGACCAGGAGACATCTCTCCTACAGTTTGCTCTGGTGCTGTGTTAGACAGTCTGAAAGACAAGGAGCACGGCTTCTCCTTGCCTTGGGTGCTGGTGAGATGTGTGTGGTGTTTACCGTGATACTCATCCCTTTTAGAGGTGTAAACACTGAAACTGCTTTGGATCATATCGGCTCCACATGGAAAATGAGAGTTACAGCATGGTTCAGGTTGGTGTGAAGGCAGAATGGGTAGGCTGGGGCTGCTGGAAGCACACATAGGAGTTTGTCATCTTATTCAAAGGGAAACACATAAAGCTTTCACAGAAAGTATTGTGTGGTGTTCCATCAGATCCATTCATGTCCAAATGTCCATTGTCAGGCTGGAAATAACATCAGGAGAGCAGCACTTCATCCTGCACTGAGAATATTGTACCATTCTAGAGCCGCCTGTGGAGCACGGGGAAATGATGGTGCTGTCCTGGGAGGCCTGGGAGGTGACCGTCCAAAATTCCACAGCTGTGGGAGGTTAAAGGGAAGCTGAGCAGGGAGCAGGGCATGAGCAGCAAGGTGAGCAAAGGCAGCGTGTTTGCTGCAGGGAGGGCAGCTGCAAACAAATGCAGAGTATTTTGAGCCATGCAGAATTACCAAGAGCCATTGTGCCATTGCCACCTCCCAGCAATGGGCTCCAAACCTTTAAAGCTCAGTGTTTTCCTCAGAGGACCCCACCTGTGACACTGCTGTGGAACCACACAGACCATACCCAAGCTCTGTGCCCTGCACTAAAGGTGGGCTGCTTCTGCCCTAGCCTGCTGCAAACAGAATCCCTCCCTCCCTCTGAGCTTCTCCTCCCTGCTCTGCTCAGCCCCCAGGCAGCTCTGCTGTGCCTCCTGTTGCAGGTTTCTCCCCCAGAGCGGGCTGTGCTCTGTGCTGTCCCCAAGGAGTGCTGGCTCCCTGTTCCCTCCTGTGTTCCTCACGGGGTGAGCCAAGCAGCAACATCCACAGATTTCCTGGCTCTTCCCACCAGAGCTGAAGGCAGCTGCAGTGTCCAGGGTGGTATTGCATGAAATCAGAGCACAGCCATGAGCACAAGTCTCGTGTGATTCAGTAACTTCATTCTAATATGGGTTCTTCAAAAGATATGGGTTTGTATTTTTACTTCTGTCTGGCCTTAATCTGACATTCAGGAGCTCTAATTTTTCAAGAATCACTCCTTAAACATCATCAATCCTGCCTCCTTTCCCCTGCTACATGACCAGAGATAACAAATTGGCTCCACCAGACACCTGAGGCACGCTGGACATTGCTGAGGCTTTTTTCTTGAGGGGCATCAGGTACAGTTGGCCAGAAATGGGAATAAATCCCTTTGCACCTTCATCTCTGGCTTGAATGAACTCAAAACCTGAGGAAAATCCATTAATCATTGGCCTGTGGTGGGGCAGGAAGGGAATTTGAGAGGGGTTAAGCAGTGGGGTGGCACAGGGTCCACTGAGCCTGGTAAGGGGACCTGTAAGGGGTTTTTCCCTATAAAACTGGGCTGCTTTGTTTAATGAACACTGTGAAAGTGAGGGGGAGATCACTGAGGAGGAAGAGAAGGAATAATTGCTGTTGTCATGCTAAAAGAACTTTATGGGGACTTTTATTAAATCCTTATGAATTCTAGTTATAGCAGCATCTTTCACAAGTTAAATTTTTAATTTCTGAGCTATCTCATTTTGTTTTTTAACACTGTAGAACACTCCATCTTAAATAAATGCACTGGTTCAGAAGTAATAGCAGGGGAAGGACCAAAAAAGTAGTGCATTTGTTACTCAGACTTCTGCAAAAACCCCCCTGCAACATTTATTTGATGATTGAAACAAGTAAATGAAGTCTTTATTTGCTATTTATTTGCCTTAAATCGCTGAACTTATAATTATTGGGTACCTGTGATGACACAAAGCTCCAAATATAACATAAACCAGGGGATGTGTAATACTGATTTCTGACAAATACCCATAGGAAAGCATCAATTAATTCAAATGAGGCCATTTTCAGTGAAATGTAGATGTGGATAAATAATGCATGGAAACAAAGCCTGTCTGATAAAATTCTCCAAGAGGTTATTCCTAGAGCTGGCATTTGTATTGTCTTTATCTGTAACACGCAGGCTGAGCCCGTGCCTGTCGTGTCCTGCTTTAGATGCTCTGTCAGGGGTGGTAAAAGTCCCTGTGTCACATCACTCTGCTCCCAGAAATGGCTGAAAACCACCCAGAATTCCAGCAGCTGCTGCACTATTTCTGCTGCCATCGTGGCTCTTTTGGTAATGGCATAAAAGCAGTGGGGTCCCCTCAAGTCTCCCTGAAATGAGTTCGATGGCATCACTTCCTTCACTGATTGTTGTAGGGGTTGAAAATCCGTGTCAACAAAATTAACAGTTCAGTTGTTAACTTCTGTGGGTGCCACATATTAAGGATTCATTTAGACCTATTTTGAGCATCCTATTAAAATAATGTAATATTTGTCTGTGTAAGGGTTTCTGTGTGTATCAGAGAGGGCGTGTCAGCGGGTGTGCAGCTGAGCAGCAGAAATATAAGGGTGCAAAAATGAGATTTTGCTCCAAAAGCTTGTTTAGTAGATTTACTGCTACCTCTGTAGGGCTCAGCTGTATTTTAAATGAATTTATGGTGGTGGGCTTTGTGTTTAATGTAATAATTAAAGCCTGCCCAATGCTTTCTCCCTTGTAACGTGTAAGCTCAGGACTTTTTTGCCTCCTGCTTCTGACGGAGGGAAATGGTACTGGGGAGGAAACAGCCAGAGACTGTGAGAGTCCAACCAATTTCTGTTCGTCCTGGCCGTGTCCTTTGCCACGTCCTTGCCTTGGGAGCAGTGCTGGTATCCCGTGGCAGACAGGATGTGCTGCTGCCTGGGGAATCCTGTGCTGCGCAAGGTTTTCCTGACGTGTTTTTCCCTCCTTCCCACTCATTCAGCTGGCATTTGGAATGGCTGTGTTTTGTTGCTCACGGGGACTTTGCAAAGGGTTTTTTCAGCAGTACCAGGGCAGTGCTCTGCATTGCTGGTGGGTGGTAAAATGCTGCTTGTGGAGGTCAGAGGCTGTGCTGTGTGATTTACCCTTCCTGCTTGGGCTGGCCATGAGTGAGGGCAGTTAAGGGCTTTGTCACCCTCACTGTGGGGGCTTGTGGCCCGTGGAGAAGGTGCCTCTTCAGCCAGGAGAAATGTCAGAATGAGAAATAAAGATGGGTTCAGTCAATGCCAGCCTTAGTCCCACCCATAATCTCAGTTGTGACTACCATGTTTGCAGGAGGAATTGTTCTGGCTTGGTGAACTTCTCCTGCTCTCAGGGGACGTGAGAAGCAGGATAAGGAAGATTTTCTGGTATAAATCATCCACTGCAACAGAAATATTTGTGTATGTCAAACATTCTGATACAGGTTTTTGTGGTTTAACAGATAAATCAGCACCTTGTCTGTTCACATTTTGGATTTTTGTTTCATTTTAGGCAGTGAGTAGAACAAACTCTCTTTGAAATTCTATTAAAACATTGAACTTTTTAATTTGCTAAATAAAAAGTTACATGATTAAAGATGTATTTTTGTCTAATCTAACATTTGGGATTAACTGGTTACAATTTTGCCCGTTATATAAATATTTTAGCTTCTCTCAGGGCAAAGTTTGTGTTTACTTGAGTATCAATCAGTGTTAGGGGGAATTAATTCAATCCATATAATGGTTGCACTCATTGTTACTTAGGAAATTTAAAAGCAGAATTTATAAAAAATTATTTGATTGCAATCTTCAGAAAGTGAGGTTACCTTTGAACCCAATCTCAGTTCTTAAATATCTGTTCCATGATAATATGGTCAGCAATTTTTTCTACTGGGAGCTTTATTCATCTTGTCTGTGTCTGTGTTTAGTTAACGATAGATTTAAAAAAACCCAACCAGCAACTGAATTTCTGTGTCCAAAGGGACACCTCTGCCAAGGATTTTGAAATTGTGACATTGCATTATGTACTTGTCCCATCAGAAAGTGGTCTGGAGAAAGAACAGCCAGGTATATCCTGATTTAATTCTAAATGTTCACTTATAGAATGAAAACTTTGCTCACTCCTTTTGAAGGCTGCTAAGATTTTGATGTTTTTTAGCATAAAAATAATTTGCTTTTCCTGAACTCTCGTGGCAAATACCAGGTTTTAGGTTTTTGGTTTACAAAAGCTCTTTGAGCTTGGTAATAATTCACATATCAGAACTCCTGTTCTGCTCTTGCATGGGATGTTCACCTGTTGTCTGCTCTCTGGAGCTGTGCTGGAGGAACAGCTGCCTGTTTGTCCAACAGGAGAGGATCCAAAGAGGAGAAAAACAGCCAGACAAAATATCTTCCTGATGAATTCTGGTTTAATAAATGTGCTTTCTATGGATGATTCATGGATTTTATGATTACATTCAATTATTTTTCAACAGCTCATGCTTCATTTCATCAAGAACTTCAATCAATGCCAACTGATTAATTATCATTCTCCTAGTAGCCTTTTGTCTAATAAACAGTCATAATGAACATGTTCAGTCTTGGCATGGATAAATGTCAGCCATGCACCAATAAAACACTCCTGGAACTGGATGCTGGAGGTGGTCACACTTTAGGTCTGTTTTTGAGGAGACAAAACCCCAATCTCCTCCCCTTGACTTCCCCTTTCCATCCACAATAAAAGCTGAATTTGAGCAGCAAAGGCCCAGTTTCATCAGTCAAGAAGAATTCCTTTGAAATGCTGTTAATTCCACTGTCTTGACCTTTAAATTTTCATCTCCTTTTGGACAACATATTCAGGAAACTTTCCGGAGTGGCTTTCCCCACGCTGTTCTGGGTGTTCTGGGTGTTCATGTCCATCCCCACTCTGCCAAACCCCAGTCCCCACAAGCCAAAGGAGCCTCTGGCAGAGCTGTGGCTGTGTGTGGCACATGAGGCTGATGCCGGTGCCCTTTTGGGGTTTAATTCCGGAACATCCACACAGAGAACCCTTCCAAAGCAGGGCTGGGTACTGCAGAGCTGCCTCATGGCTCCAACCACGCTGCTCTTGCATACCTTGGAACAGATGGTTCATTTAAGCACTGGCAGAGCACCTCAACTAATTGCTTTAGACCTCCCATTTTTCCACTTTATTTGGGCAAGAAGTGGGCAGCCCTGCCTGCACAGATATGTGAACATATGAATGGTAAATAAAACCAGAATGGGAAATGTGAAACCGCCCTTAATTGTGAGAGTGGGTTTCTTGGATTCTCACAAAATGAATTCAGGAGAAAAAATAACGATTGTCTGGACTGGAGCTTGGGGAACTGGTGGCGTTTGTAGCCTTGCAGCTGTGTGTCCCACCAAAGGCTTCCTGCCCTCTCACATTTCCTCCTCTCTTGTGGGACAGTAGGATAGAGAGGGAGTGATGATTCCCCAGAAAGGCCTCCCAGGCTCCGGTGTGTTGTCTTTCAGCACTGGATTTTCTCTGCGGCTATGTTTAAAGGCCTTTGACAGATTTTTGGCTAGATAATTTAATGGATTTTTAAATTTTGGTTTTTTTAACATTCTCAAAATCTAGGGGCACAATGTGCCACTTCAATTCTGTGTGAGCAAGTGAAATGTTTGTGTTAATTCTGGACATACACTCACATGTCCACATGTACTTGTAGTTGTTCTGCTAAACACTGAAACTTGCCCACCTTCACTTGGTTTTCCTGCCCTTCTCTACCTTTCTGTGTGTCTAGGGAATCCAGAGTCTTTTGGGAATGGGGGAACAAAACAGTAAACAGCAGTCGGGAGGGGACTGCACGTGGATATTCAGTAGGTTTTTTTCCTATAATTTCTAAGGCTTTGGTTTCTTTTTCTGTCCTTCTGGAATGTTGAATGGATCTGTTTTAACGCCGAGGGTTTTTCAGCACACTCAGTGGGGACTGGGAGGGCTCTCTGCAATCCCATGCCCACTACCCTTGGTAACTTCTCAGGAACTTCTCAAGAGCTTTGCTCCCTAACCACTCCTTTTTCCTGCTCCCTGGGAGTGTTGCTGACTGGCCCAGACTGCTGTAGTGCTCTTCCTCCCACTGGAAAAAATCCATCCCCTTATTCCTGTCCTGGGAGATCTTCCTTATCCCACGGCAGCTTGGTATGAGAGACTTTGGGGATGCATGGCTGAATGTTTTGGGAATTTTCAATTTAATCTCCTGCATCTCCATTTGACCCTTTCAGGGTGTGTTTGGTGAGTGATCCCAGCCTGTCCCTGTGACCCTGGCTGTGCTGTCCCTGCTGAGGGATTGTGCTGGTGATGCTGCTGTGACAGTGCAATTCACTTAAAGCTGAATCACCCCGTGGCACCTCTCACACAAAGTTAATTTTTCCCTTTTTTATCCTAGGGCAGGCTTACAGCAGAGGGAAATGCCACTGCACAGGGAATTTGTTTGTTGAGTTTAGTCTTTCTTTTGATTATGGAAAAATATTCTTTCTGACCATGTAAGCAATCATAGATCAGTCCAAAGTGTGCTGATGTGCTGTGGTTGCTATACAGAGAAGTCTGGTTAGTGTCACACCTGCCCAACTTTGAGTTTCCAGTTAATGAACTAGAACCAAGTTAAAATGAGCTTTTCCATAGATCTGGTGTGAGCTTAATTTTTGTGGTGTTTTTGTTGTACTGTTTTAGTGTTGGTGCTATGGAAAGCCCAAGACTGTGCCATACAGGCAGGAACTTGGGAAGATGAGTGAGGATCACTGTCTGGTGTATCCTGTGCCTTTTAAATTCTAGATGTGTTCTCCAAGATGTACAGTGCAAAGGAGACAGTGAGAAAAATAAAGTCCAAGAGAGTAAAATGTGAAAATTACAAATATATTATTTACTGTGAAATTCTGTGTGGAAAAAATCTTTCTTTGTTCTTTGGCATAGTTGGTCAGTGTGGGTGTTCCTAGCCCACTAGCATTAGCAAACAGATGTATTTCCAGAGTAAATGGAATATTTCAGCCCTCACAACACCACAGAGAGGCTTTGAAAGGCATTTTTTATTCAGCAGGGTCATTGAATTTAAGTTCTGTGCAAAGATGGAAGCGCAGTCTATTGCCTAAAAGGAAGGGAGAGGGATAATGTTATATGAGGCTTCCACGGGTTGTTTGTTGACTCTCTCTCTCTGACTACTGAGCACAAACAAGTTTAAAATACCTGTTCCTGTGTCCTGCTCCCCTCTCCTGGGTAAGCAGGGCTGTTCCAGGGAGCCCCTCGGCACCGCGGCGCTGAACGGAGCCGGCGCTAGGAAAACATCAGGGTGCCTCTTGCAGGGTGTAATATCCAGGGCAGGAATTCTTCATACCAGCAGTCTGTCCACACCGAGCACGGAACGGGAAGAACAAATCTTTGTCTAGAATCTGACAGAGGAAGGAGGAATAAGAGCGAGATAATATCTGTAAGTATTTTCAAGGAGCGTTTAGAAGGGCTACTGCTGTGAGGTAGGGCTAGCCAAGATAAACATTTCATTTCAGGGCAAATCACCTCTCACAATGGATAAAAATATTAGGAAGTCTGAAATGGGTGGTAATGTTGGTTCTCAGTTGAATTTCTGCTCTACTCTGTATTTCTTATCACCTGTATACATTAATAAAAATACACTCAGGGTTGAGAACTGTGAAGCATTTAAGTGTGATAAATGCTCTGTCTGGTGTCTAATAAGGATGATATCTAGCAGATAATATCACAATATTAAAATATATAACGGTATTGTAAAGCATGCAGTTGCAATCTTGCAGGGCACAATAAAAGTACATCTTAATGGCAGCAGGGACATGATCAGAAATTCCAAAGAAATGCCCGATGAGAAACATCATTCTTCAGCTTCTCTGTTGAGTGGCTCTGTCTGAAGGCCAAAATAGCCCAGTGCCAGATGGAAAAGGTGTGATCTGCATATTCTTTTAAGGTTTCTTTGAACCTGGGTGAGTGGTTTTGGCATCCAAATTGCTTTGTTTGATGGAAAACTGAGGCTGTTCCTCAGTACATCCCATTCAGGATGGGAAAATGAAGAGCCCGTAAAAGTAATAAAAGAGCCAGGAGAAGGACTGAAATAGAGACATTTTAGTATAAAACCTGAAGTTGTTATACACTCACATGACAGCTCCAAAGCTATTGAAAGGCAGCTGATCTGGCTCTAACCAGCCTGGCACAGAGCCTGTGCTGAGGAATGCCCTTCACTGGGGCCGTACATAATTCCCCTGAGGAATATCTGTCTTCATCTGCTTGAGAATGAGCCTTAGCTTGAACCATTCTGGAAAACTTTACCTGGATGGACTTTTATACACAGACATATCATCAGGACCAAGCCAGAAAAAGAGACTTTAAAATATGTGCTTGTTGGCCTTTTCTAGAAGCTCGTCCCTGTTCTTTGCAGCAGAGGTTTGGAACTTGCCAGGGTTTAGCTTTGGCAGCCCCCAGTGCTGCCCTTGATCTTCACTGAGAGTGTGGGAAGGAATTTCTCAAGGGCAGAGAGGCCAATGCAAAGGCAGATTGTTGGGAAAAAGGGAGGAATTTGTCTGCTGAATCTCAGGACTCCAGATTTGTTTGTGTGTGTTTGGGAGTTTTGGGGGTTCAAATCTGCCTTGAGGCATTTTGGGTATTGACAATATTACTGCAAGTTCTTGGTTTTCATGTAATTCTACTCACTGGGAAGTGCATGTTGCACTTTTACTTGAGGTGTCTTGGATATTCTCGTGCTCATTTTTGACTTTAAGCTCTGCATTAGCACCTTTCTGACTCAGAGTATTCTCATGAAGATAAATTATTTGGAAACCCATAAGGTCTTACAGTGCTGAGGTTCATTTACAAAGCAAATTCAGTATAGAGGAATAAATAAAACTGAGCAGGTAATAAGGAGAAATATAGAATAATTGCTTCTCAAAGATAGTTATCATACTGGGAACCAAATTAGAAATGTTGAAATAAAAATAATACACACTGAAAAAAGTAATTAAGGTTTTCAACATACATGGAAGAAAACAGAGGATAAGTTTTACTGTCAACTTTGAAAATAATTCTTGAAAATTCTAAATACAAACCCCATGCTGAAAGGATTCTGCAATCCTAACTGATACTTAGGGGAGAGTATTTACATATATACATAAATTTTATTTTCTAATAGAGTTGTGCAGGGGACTGTTTGTCCTTACACTTCATATTCTGTGTCATTGGTTGAAATAAATTTCAAGAGACTGGTTTTTCATAAGTTTTATGGATTATAGAAATAAGGAAGGACCTAATATACCAATTTTTACTTGCTTCTTTGCATTCTAAAGAATAGCTTTGTACTGAAGCTCCATACTTTCTTATAGAGAAAATAATACTTCAGGAATACAAAATAGAAAATTCCAGCATATTTAAAGTGTGCTTGAAGCTTCCAAACCCAACTGTGTGTATGGATTATACATTTATGAAGAAGGTTTAAATTTTCCCAACCATCTGAAGATGCTGCTTAGCAAGATGATTTTTGTTATGCACTGTAGCCATGTGGCCCTTGCAGTGTCACAGGCCACGTTTTTATTGCTAACAATCTTGGTATTTTGATTAAATAAAACAATTCCAGTGGCTGTGCCTGAGCTTTGCATGTTCTGGACCCAGATTTAAGCTATATACTAGTTCTACTAAAGCCAGGCTGCTGCTTGAATAGTTATTCAATTTAAGCCCCTTTAACTGGATGTTCCTTGTTGCTGTTCAGCTGCTGAATTTCCACTCCAGAAGACATTTGCTCCTTTGTAAATGTCACATTTCCTCACGTGCACCATGTTTTACTGTCTCTGGTAGCTTGCTCACTCTCGATAAAGCAGATCTGCAGATGAGCCTCCACAGGTACCGCGAGCGACACCAAGTTTCACCTGGTACACTGTGAAATTTTATTGCTATTGGCAAATGACCCACGAGTGCATTGTAGCATAAACTAACATTGTCTGACTGACTGGTAATGAGCTGATTAGTAATGCAAAATAATTGCAAACAGAATTGATAATTGCCCTCCTGTGAAAACCAGCAAAATCGATACGGTTCCACCTCTCGGGCTGTGGTAATTTTTCTCTTTTTTTGCTTATATATTAAAATTGTGGAATTGACTCTCCCTAACCTGTTCTTTCTCAGTAGAAAAGCATTAAATCTGCAAGGTGAAATAGGCTTAGGTGAACAATGATACTTAGTGGTTTTACGGTCTAGCTTGTGCACTGTATTACATCTTTCTTTTGTAGGGAATTCAGTTCTTTAAGTTACTTCAAGTATGGTCCACACGTAAAAATGATTATTGGAATTTGGCAGTTACATTCTTTGGGAGAAGCAATGCAGAATGGTATCCTCCTAATTAAGCTTCTGCCTTCTGGAGGAAGAAGAAAAAAGAGGGAAAAAAGAAAAAGACTGAGGTTCTTACTTAAGTGACATTTGCAAGACAGAATCAATTGAAAATTAACTTCACGCTCGCATCTCAGACAGACTTTAGTGCATGTCTCAGTGCCTTTAAACCCACTGACCAGCCTATAAATGAGCACTGTGTTCTCCCTGAGGCACCCAGGTCTTGCTGGCATCACATCCTTTGGGCAGCCCACAGTGGCAGAGAAGGGTTGAGGGCTTTAACCAGCTTGCAAATATCAGAATAACTGTCCTGTCAGCTGGGCTGTGACACACTGAAAAGGAGAACTTTGATAAAATTTGTGTTTAAACTTGCAGAACAGGACTGGCCAATCCCCTCTGGCAGAGTGGTACTGGGGGAGAGGAATGGGCTTCTCTCAGCTCTGCCACAGCCACAGTTTCAGAGATCTCCCAAAGACCATTTGTGCTGCAGGAATTCATCACCCATATGGAATGTATTGACACCCAAACTGATAAAATCCCATGTGGCTATAGTGAGGAGGAAGGAGCCAGTACAGCAGAGAGACAAAGAAAGGCCCAGGTTGTTTGGATTTTTTAAATATTTTGGAAGTTTTGAACGCATTGTTCTAACCGAATGAAACAATTCAGTAACAGTTTTGATTTGAAGACTGCTTTTCAAGGATTTGAGTTCTTTCACATGAGTGTTTATAAGATAATTCTCATAAAGTGTTTCAAGCCACTCTGTCTTTCTTACTTCCTTTAGTTAGAAATGATACCTTCCCAGATTGCCTTCTCCTACCCAAACCAAGAATTCTTCCAGATAACGATTTTGTTTTATGTTTTCTGGTTTTTTGTTATTCTGACCCACAATGGTTTAAGTGACTCATTGATTTCCTTGTTTGTTAAACTTTTGTTGCCATTTTAAAATTATTTGAGTCCTGTTTGAAATGGGAATGTAATTTCAAAGTGTCCAAGTGCTGCTTTTAAGGATTTCCTGGACAACTTCACAGCTTGTGTGTACAGCAGGGAAAAGACTCAAGAAGCAAGCAACGAGTTCAGGGAGATTTTTCTGTCAATGAATATCAAGAAAGCACAAATGATATGATCTGAAAGTTCTGGTGCACATATAAATTTGTATATTTCCCCATTGAATTATCCCAGATGTGGATAATTTACCTTAAAGGAATCACTTTGTGAGTGAAGATCATTAGAAGCACAGAATACCCTGAGTTGGAATACCTTGCAGGATCACTGATCCAGCTCCTGTCCCTGCCCAGACCCCCCACCAACCCCACCCTGTCCATCCCTGGCAGCGCTGCCCAAATGCTCCTGGAGCTCTGGCAGCCTCGGGGCCGTGCCCATTCCCTGGGGAGCCTGGGCAGTGCCCAGCACCCTCTGGGGGAAGCAGAACCTTTCCCTGCTCTCCAGCCTGAGCCTGCCCTGGCCCAGCTCCAGCTGCTCCCTGGGTGCTGTCCCTAGCCATTGCAGGGAATTTGGTAGGTGATGTCTGTCTGGAAGGAGTTTGTGACGAGATGAATGAACCCAGATGGCTCCTTGGGTGCTTGGATGCCTTGCTGCCCCTTTTGTGGAGCTTGGCGGTGGCTGCTGTCATGCTTGGGATTATTTCCTCCCAGGCTGGGTACACAGTTACCTTTTCTTTCCCTCATTCCGTTATTTCTCACTTGCATCCCCTTTCCCTTCTGCTGCTGTTTGCAGGCCAAGTACATTTCATGAAAAATACCATTCTCCATCAGAATGTGTGCAAGTCCTAGGAAAAAATATTTCAGCTTTGGAAAAAAAGGGAATTAGAGAACAATTCCATAAACAGCAACTGTAGCACCATCACCACCACAGCCTGCTAAGAGCTCCATTTACGAGTGCAGTTAGGCATATGGATAGCTCAGGTTTTGTCATCAGCCCAGAATGGGACAACTTAGTGAGGCAGAGTCAATCTAAATCTATAACAGTAAAGCTGGTCTAAGATGTAACCCTGTAATATGCCTGGAAATGAGAAGTTGTCAGAGAACTGCTTTGTTTGGCAACATTTGCTAACGAAAGGATGCAGTTCCATGCAGCAGGGAGAAGGATCCCTGACAGACATACCTGCCTGATGCGGGGGGTTGAATGCCTCAGATTTATCCAAAATAACTGGGGGGAAGCAGGGCAGGGGTGACAGTGCTGTGCTCCCAGTTAAATCACTCAGAGGGGCCAAACAGGAAAAGAAGGGAATAATTTTGTTTACAGGATGAGAACAGACTGGAACAGAGACACAAAAATAATGAATGAAGGAATTGCACCAAAAATGATTTTGTATTCTGTGCATTATGAGGTGTTTGTGACTACAGATATTAAGCTTTGGGTTCCAGCAGGAGTGGATACTTGTGCCCCATTTGCAGCTGGTTAATTCCAAACCTTCTTCCCTCTGCTTAAAAGAGACAGAAACCCACCTACTGTGGGAGCAAGACATAAAGCAATATTATCCATGTGCTATCTTCAAATATAGCTAAATCATTTTCTACTCAGAAATTTCTACTTAATTTACTGGTTGTGCTTCTCTGTTTGTGGGGTTTGTGGGGTTTGAGTGGCAGTGCCTCGTACTGGCATTGCTGCTGGTGGGGGGCAGAAGGGGAATCACTGGGATTAGCATACTGGGTTACAATATTTCTGTTTTCTCCTTGCTTCCCAGGCAATAATCATATTTAGCAACTTCTGTAACTGTACACCAGATTGTCAGGGAACAAACATCTATGGGGGTGGATCTCATAAAATTTTGCTGCTTGCTGAAGTAGAAAATGAGTATAATCAAGCATGGGACTGTCAAAGAGCAGCGCTCCCAGAGAGCCAGGGCTTCGGTGCCTCTCTCCTGCACCATAAATCCAAGCCCTGCTGCTGTTCAGCAGTTCTATTTTCTGAGCAGCACCACTGAAACACCCCCAGTTTTTGTCTTTCACTGCTGCAGTATCTTTGCACTTTTGGATCTCTCCAGGCCAAAGTTCAGTATAATAAATCCATTGAGTAGTAGCTGAATTTGGGCAATTACCTCGTTTCTGCTCTGGTTAATTCTATTTCTTTTTGTTGTCTATTTTCAATTCAAATAGAAAATCATTGTCAAACTCATAGCTCTGCTAGATACGGATTTGTAAGGAGCAATGGACACATGTTACATATCAGTTGGACCCACAGACCAAGTGGGTTTAAGAGAAGAATGCTAGCACCTTAGTACTGAACCATAGAGTTTATCATAGGAATTTTGTATTTAAATCCAGAGTAGAATGTTTTTAAAAAGCAATTTGTTTCAGCATTTCCCCTGTGCTTTTCAGCTTTGCTCAGTTGGAGTCTGCAGGAAATGAAATGCCCCTTGTTCCATGATAGTGATGCTTTGAGTGGTCTTTGAAGCCAACAGAGCTGCAGATGTTGGGGAGATGGATGAAGTAGTTTAGCACAGACACACCCAAATATTCAGTATACTGAGATACTTTGAAATGGGGTTTTGCAATTATATACAGAATCCCAGAATGGTTTGGGTTGGAAGGGACCTTAAAGCTGATTCCGTGCCACCCCCTGCCATGGGCAGGGACACCTTCCCCTGTCCCAGGCTGCTCCAAGCCCCAGTGTCCAGCCTGGCCTTGGGCACTGCCAGGGATCCAGGGGCAGCCCCAGCTGCTCTGGGCACCCTGTGCCAGGGCCTGCCCACCCTCCCAGGGAACAATTCCTTCCCAGTATCCCATCCAGCCCTGCCCTCTGGCACTGAAGCCATTCCCCCTTGTCCCGGCACTCCAGGCCTGTGTCCAAAGTCCCTCTTCATCTCCCTTGAAGGATCTCTTCAGGCACTGGAACAGTACAATGAGAGCTACCTTGCTTCCTTATTTTGCACAAGTGAAATCTGTTTGGATTTTGGGCGGTGAGAGGGTTTTTTAGGCCTTTTGTTTGTAGTTTGGAACTTGTTCATTTTCAAGTGTTTACACAACTGAAGGGCAGAATTGTCAAGGCAACGAATAGATTTGATTCATGGCAACAATGTGCTAATTTTTGTTGGCATCAGTGAAACAATCATTTAGAATAGAGATGCAGGAACATGAAAAATAAGTGAAGGACATAATACTTATCAATGAATTTGAAAATCATTTCACTTTTTGGAGTGTTTCCTTTGTGAGCCATGTAAGAGCTTCTCTGCACAGGAGTTATTTTAGGTTATTAAGACAGGGACTATTCAAAGTAAGACACGGCAAGTGTGGAACTTCTAGAATGCCTTTTAAACCATGACTCCACATCCTGCCTCAATCAGAATGAATTTTCAGCTGCAGAGAAGACAAAACTTAAAATTAAGTGGATTTTTTTTTCTTGATTCATGTTGTCTGGAAGTCAGTTACCTTAATTTTTACTTTAACTTAAGAAAGTAATTTGCCCTCTGCCTTGGCCAAGAGCTGTTCTAACAGTGTTGCATGGTCTGGTCCATTTCAGCTTCTGAAAAAGCCACTTTCTTCTTTTTTTAAGGATCTTGTTAATGGCCTTGTGATCATGCAGAGCTGCATTGATACCATTGCTGTGTTTGAATAGCCCTGCTCTGCAAGTGGCTGCATTAACTTTAATGGAACGACGAGGAAAAAAAATGCTGCTCGGTTTGGGCAGACTGCAGGATCCTGGTCTTTAGAAAGGACTAAAGTAAATGAGGAAAAAAAAAAAACAAAACCCCAAACTTTTCCCCTTTCATGTTTCTTATCTAGCTGAGCAGAATAAAAATGGGGATTTTGGGTTGTACACGAGGCTGATGAAAAGTGAAATCTCACCATTTAACGTGTGAACATTTTTGCACACCTCCACAGTAGGGATTTTCCCTAATGCCTCTTGCATTAACAGCTGTGACAGGAACTCTGCTTCCTGCAGCTTCAAGTGGTTAAATCAATAACAGAAAGAGTTTAAAAATACTAATCCAGCGCTGCCATGTGAACATTCCCTGCCCAGCCTGCCAACTGTGTATGCAAACAGATAATGGCGAGCATCAATAATTTTCACTGTTGAATTTCTCTGTATCTAAAACTTCAGTAAATCCCTCCTCAGATAATTTTTCAGAGGGCAGAAGTGGAGTTAGAGACATGATGTGTAACCATATGCTAAGAGAAGTGATTCACCACCGCTGATGAAAGGAATTGAACCAGTCTGAATTGGCAGTGGATAATTTGACATATGCAGCTAGGCACTGACTAGGCACTGCATTTCTGGGGTGTGAGGGCCTCTCCTCATGCCAGAGAAACAGGAGCAGCTGAAATTTAGTAGGTGTGGTGTCCTTGTCAGGGACTGCAGGTGGAAAAGAACAATTTTCCTGTCTCTAGTAACCAGAAATGTGTCAGTATATGGTCTTTGGCTTCTGAAGTAGGGGTGGTTCGGGAGGAAATTGGGGAGATTATAAAGTTTTAATAATTCTGGCAGCAGCACCAAGGCTGTATCTGGGAGAAAAAGGGCAGCTCTGCTGGAGGTGGTGGGGCCTGAGTGGGTTTGGTGTAGAAACATCCCGATGTTCAGCTGGGATAAATACTCAGGGTGGTGAGCTCTGTGGGTTTGGTGGCCTCAGGTAAGTCAGACCGGAGTTATTCTGGGCACGCCTGTGGGGTTTGGTAAAGCTGGGGAGAGATTGCTGAGCAGTTTGGGTAGAGGGCCTTACTCCAGGTGTAAGGGTGCTGTCCCCCTGGTGCTCTGGGACAGCGTGTGGAGGTGCTGCACAGTTATTGTCCCGGCTGCTCCTGGGCTTGGAGCTGCAGGAAGGGTTTCGTGAGCATTCCAACAGCTTTGCAAGTGCATTTCTGCACTGGAAGGTGAACAGGCAGCCGGGCAGCCTAAACAGAAGTGTATCCAGTTTCCAAGCTAGGCTGAGGAAAAAGGTTTTGAAAATGCAAAGGTTTTCACAGTGAGAAAAAGCCTGGAATGTGCCTTGGATGCGATGATGAACTAATGCCTCAAATCCCTACGGTGTAAGTCTGATTATAAATGTCTAACTCCCATTTAGGGTTTTGAAACTTTCTGTGAGTTTGTAAAGTCTAACTAACCCCAACCCATCCCCAAGGACCTCCATTCCCCCCTCTGAAGATGTCCTGTTATTTGGGAACTCAACCAGGTGGTCCTCACCCATGGCTCTGTGAACAAGGAGCACTCTACATAAAATCTCCTGCTCTTCAGTTGAAAGGTGCTCTGTAACCTCCCACTGCTACTCATTTCCTGCCTATTATTTATGATTTCAGCTTTGAAAATAGTTTATCCCGTAATTTGACTTTGAGTCTATTCAGTCCACACTTTGATCTAAAAGATTAAGATGGCTGGGTTTTAGATGTGGTCCCTCGACAAAGATCACAGGGAATTCATGAGGGCATGGGGGATAAAAAATAATTAGGGAGAATATCAATGTACAATACAAAAAGTTGAGCTTCTTTGCAGTAAACACCTCCCAGTAGGAAAATGAAAATGAATCTCAGTCCATGTATTCCCAGTGAATCTCTGCCATATTAAAACCCTAAATGGGAGTTAGAAATTTATAATCAGACTTACACCATAGGGATTTGAGGCATTAGTTCATCATCGCATCCAAGGCACATTCCAGGCTTTTTCTTATTGTGAAAAACCTTTGCATTTTCAAACAGACCAGGGGGCTAAGTCATGTTTTACCATTGCTTGTATCACGAAAATATATTTTTATATTTATAGAAACCAGCAATTGGATTCTATGGAAAGAGAGTCCGTATATCATCCGTCTCCTCTATCTGTTCTGCAGTCATGTGGGGCTTTCCTCTGTTCAAGGAATTAGCCAAGCATGTAATAAGCAGATCACTGACAGTTTAAAATGATTTTTCTGAAATGGTGCATCGTCAGTTGACTGGAGACAACTTATTCCAGGGATTTCTTCCAAGTATGTCTAAAAGCGGTCTTTGACTTTGAAGCCAGCATTTATATTGTGGGGTTTTTCACCAAAATTAAAACAAAGTACCTCATGGAGCAATGTGATGCATGCACGTGAGGCTCTGTAGTGCTGTATTTTGTATTTGCTTTGAAACAGAATTGGGAAGAAACTGGGGATTAACTCTGCATGTGAGATTTAACCTTCACTCCCTATTTTCATGGGGGGGGTGGTGTTTTCCAGTGTCTCTGTTGTGGGACCTGGAAGTACCCCTGGAGAAGGGGGTGGTGCTGGTGCTGCAGAGGGCACAGGACAGCTGGACAGTGCCTGTGTCCCTGTGTCCCTGTGTCCCTGTGTTCCTGTGTCCCTGTCCCTGTGCCTGTCCCTGTGCCCCTGTGTCCCTGTGCCTGTGTCCCAGTGTCCCTGTGCCTGTGTCCCTGTGTCCCTGTCCCAGTGCCTGTGTNTCCCAGTGTCTCTGTGTCCCTGTCCCTGTGTCCCTGTGCCTGTGTCCCTGCCCCTGTTCCCCTGTGTCCCTCTGCCCCTGTTCCCCTGTTCCCTTGTGCCCCTGTGTCCCTGCCCCTGTGCCCCAGTGTCTCTGTGTCCCTGTCCCTGTGTCCCCATCCCCGTGCCCGTGTCCCCGCTGCCCCTGGGCTCCCGTGGCTGTAGCTGAGCTGCCCAGTGCTGTGCCAGGCCTGAGCTGCAGGGCACCCGGCAGCCCTGCCCCTCCTGCCTCTCGCTGCGTGTCTGGCGGTGCCACCGTCAGCTCCGATATCCCGGCACGTTGTGCCAGTGCCAAATCCATTGCCCTGCTGCAGCCCAGAGCCCTGCAGTGGGTGTGGGAGCACCGAGCAAACCACACTCGCTCCTGGCGTGGCTGCAAACCCAGAAGGTCAGGGAAGATATTTGTTCTGAATTTTGTGATTCAGTTTGGATTGGGATTCTGGATTATTCTGCCACAAGACCTGAGCTAGCAAGCTTTGGTGAGGGTTGGAAACGTATCTTGAATCTGTTCCTACTTAAACACCGTTGTGCTGGCAGTAACTCCTCACAGGATGATGCTGTTACCAGTGGACTTATGTTAAGTCACAATTATGCCAGAAAGAAGTTCAGCATCTTGGGCTGTTTTATGTTGTCTTGGTGTAAGCTGTGTTTATCTGCCATTTTAAAACAGTTACTACTATTAAGTTCCTTCTTTCAGGAAAAATTACTTTATTTTACTTTAACTGCAAAATAAAAACGTGTCTGTGAGGGGTAGATTTTGCCTGTCAACTTGTGACTGAAACCGATTTTTGGTTGCTGATTTGAAAATCATTGTAGAGAATGGAGTTATCAGAATTGGCTTGAACTGAGGAAGTCTCCTGAAGTTTCTGGGGCAGTGTAGCAAAGAAATAAAGAAAATAAAGGAAGGATTTTGAAGAGGTGCTTCTATACTTGCTCTACAGTTCGTACCATTTTATATCTAGAGAATAACCTCATGGGAAATGGGGACATACCTGTTCTGTAGTTCTAGAGATGCGTCTTCTAGGAGTTAAACTTTGGGTTGGGCTTTTTGGTTGCTGATTTCTTTGATGTTTAATGAAATATATTCAGTTTCAAGGCAACATTGTTTAAAAGTTGGTGTAAGAAAAACATTTGTCTCATAGTATTTCTTTTGTCTGTTCTTCAGGAACTCCTGCCTTCTTCCTTCCCTGTTTTCCCTTCTTCCTTTAGGAAGCCACAGGAAGCATAGCAGTGGCTCCCAGGTATTGTGCACCTTAAATCTCTACTGGACATTTTAAATATCTGTAAAAGCAGGAAGAATGTTTGAATCTTGGGTGGAACTGGGTGATTTGCCCCATCCTGCCCTGCTTTATATTTTCAGGACAGCTTCCTGACATTCAGCCTTTCCTGATACCCTCTGGAGATGTTTTCTGGTTATTTCTGTTTGGGGATTCCCATCTTGGCCAGCCAAAGTGTCACCCTATTATTGAATCAATTAGTCTCATTCCCTTTAGCTGGGGAACCAAATCTGAGTGAATCTGAATTACTGTTCTCAAGTGCACACTAAATTATGACATAAATACAAGTGTATAATTAATGACAACCACTCGAACAGTATTGCATAGGCAATTTGACTTTAAAAAAAAAGCATAAACTCAATAGAGCCTGAAATGTGAACTTGAGGTGTTGAATGCAGCACTTGGAGGATTTCAGAAGGCTCTATTTTCATATGTGGGAATATATAGGTATGAAATCTGGATTTAATGGTGGGAAATTTCATTTGTGTGTGTATCAGGATATACACACACATGGGGTGTGTGGGAACATACATGCAGGAGAGGCTGCAAATTACTGCAAATGAAATTAAAGAATGATATTGAAAACAGAGATGGTATCAGACCCATCTCTCCCTAAGCATCTTATAGTAAATTTTGAATAAACTTGCTGAAAACTGTATGCTAGTATTAAATCAATTACGAAGTTAAAATATCTCCTTAAACTAGGAATAGATGAGTGTTTGAATTCCCATTTGGTGCCCTATCTCACAGTTTGATTTTATCATACACTGTTTCTTGGAACTGAAACCTGGCTAGCTCTTCTTAGAACTCTGATTTTATTTGACCTGAATAATATTCATCCATCACTTTTGTTTTTGAAAGCATTAATATCTTGCAGCAAGGCTTCAAAATGGATTAACTTCCTAATCTTTCACTCGGGGAGACTTAGGTTAGATCTGTCAGAGGTGAGAATGATAGTCAATATGTTATTGCAGGAGCCTGGCTGGTAAAGATGGCTAGATAAGGTGGTGCTGTGATCCAAGAGTTCATTTTCAGAGTTCTGCTGCACAGTAAATAGGTAGTTGCTTTAAAAAAACCAAACCAAACAAAACAAAACTCAAAACATCTATTTTTCACTAGCTATCAAAATAAGAGCATAAGTGGATTCCTAGGATGTTGTGAGAGGAATGAGGTGTATTCCAATCTCAGTTTTGATTTTTTTGGCTTTAAAGTGCAGTGATCAATAAAGTTATGAATATTATGAATATGAATATATTTATTTTCCACCCTAAGTGGAGAATATCCAGCAAGCAGAAGCAAACAGCTCTAACAGCATGTTGTGATAAACTGTTGTGGGCCATCAGGCTGAAATTAGGTGGGCTGGTGTCTCTGTTCCCAAAGAATTCATCCGGAGACTTGTTTATGGAAGTTATGAGCGGGTTGGAGTAGGTGCAAGATGAAAATAAACGTGTGTGTGTGTATTGAAGTGTGTGATACCATTGTTAAAGGCACTCTGTTTCCCAGGTGCTTCTGTCCAGGAGAAGGCAGGAATTGCTGGAGATGCTTCACAGCAGAATCCTGCAAGGACCGAGCTGAGGCAGGGAGTGCTGGGATCAGGGACTGGGGAGCAGGTTATTCTCAGCACAACCTGGCACTGGTTTTGTCTACCCAGTGAAAAGCTTTTACACCCCTTGTAAGTGAATATCCCTTGTAAGTGAATATCCCTTATAAGTGAATATCCCTCACAGTCTGAATGGATTGGGAGGTATCTGCTAATTCAGTTTTATTTTGTCTCTTCTCTATTGCTGCTTCCTACCTTGTGCTGTCAGGAGAAACAAGTGTGAGCAGACCTGTTTTATTGCATTGACTAAGCAGATAAATACAATTATTCTCGAAGTTCATTAAATGTTTTTCCACCCTTCAAAGCATTTAGGTGTGTGCTTGCCATGTATAATTAGTCCCTCAAATTAAATGAGTGTCATAATAAAGGCTTGCTTTCAAATATAGTTAAGAGAATATGAGGGATTTCAAAGCCAACAGAGATGTTTATACAAGCAATTCTTATTCACTTTATTATAGGTTAATGATTAGGTTTAATGGGAAATTGGTGTGGAGATTCTTTATATGGCCTCGCAAAAGTCAGTGCAGTTTTCTTGCCCAAAATTCACTAAAAACTCAATAGAATCTGAGATTTAGGACAAAAATTCTCACACCTTACCAGACTCTAAAGTTCTTGCTGGTTTAAAAGAAACAAACCAAAACCAAAAGGAACCCCCTCTCATATTTTCCCAGGACTTTAATTAATTTAGTAACTTAGCATCAGGAGTGTAGATTCTCATTCACCTTTGCTGACATTCAACTTCTGTCACCCTCACGGCAGGAAGATGCTGTTGGGATCAGGCAAACAGGAATAAGCACGACTGAAGCTTGAGTTTGGGAGAAGTGGTGGCAAAGAAGATTAAAAAAACAAACCAGCAAAACAAGGAGCATGGAAATTAAGGAGCTGTACCTTAAATCACTGCTGGATCTGGTCACTGAGGGCTTGTTATGACACTGACAAACACTTTTTTCATTTCCAAGTGCACAGTCTAAGTTGAGAGTCTTAATGAGTGTGTTTTATCTTGAAGATCAGTGGCCAGTCCACTTTCCAGGGTGCTCTATTTCTTCAAGATTTTCATTTGCTTCTCTCACACAGAGAGTGTACCTTGTCACTGACTAAATATATCTTTTTGAGCAGAGTGCATTAATATGCTGTAACAGTCTACTTAAAACTATGGAGTGTACCTTGTATGCCTGTGCTAGTTAATCCAAAACAAAGATTAAGTAAGGGGTTTGTATATAAGGGGAAAGCTGAATGTGAAATTAAAATGTAAATCAAAAAGTAATTGGCTTTTTGTGCATAGTTTAGATAAGATTTACTTTTGAAGAATGACTTTGTGTTTTAACACAGCAGGCCAGACACCATGTGGCACACTTGCACTTAATAATGGCAACCAATCTAGGCCATAAATATTGCAAACGATGCCATTTGAATGAGGAGCCCTATGAACCATAATAAAAACTCCTGTGATTAATTCTAAAACTGCTCTGTTCATATTAGACCTGCAGTGGCCTCCCTGATGAGATCAATACAGCGTAGCAGAGTGATTCTAATAGAAGTGTTATTATCTTTTAATCTTCGGGAGAATGCCAACTTGGAGAATTCTTCAGCATTCTGGCTGCTTATTTTCTCGGAGCAACCTTGAAGGCAGTTGTTTTGTGAAATGAAGATGCATTAGAGTCTTTTCAAGGCTTTATCAATAATAGGACACAGTCACTGTTTGGGGAGCCAAAAGGCACATTTGGATGCTGAGACCTACAATTGGGCACAGTGACCTTCCCTGTCAGCCTCGATTTGCTCAGCAGACAAATGCCTCCAGTGAGTGAGGAGAAAAGGACAGGGAAGGGATGGGATGATACAGGGCAGGGCTTGCCAGGCAGCCAACAGCATCCTCCTCTTCCCACAGCCGTGGCTGCAGGTCTTGGGTTTAGTTTGGACAGTTCTGTGTCCTGCAGAGCTGCAGGCAGTGCTAACTGCAATAAGGAGTTTGTAACGGATTTCCACCAGCGCTGGAAATGAAATTTTAGTCAGCAAATGTTATAATCACAGAGTGGGTGAGGCTGGAGGGGCGCCCAGGGGCTCCTGTGGTGCCACCTCCCTGCTCCAGCAGGGCCATCCCAGAGCACAGGGCACAGCAGTGTGTCCGTGTGGCTCTGCAATATCCCCAGGGAGGAGACTCCACAGCCTCTCTGCACAATCTGTTCGGGGCTGGGCCCTGCCCAGGGCAGAAGTTCTGCCTCCTGTGCAGGGGGAGCTGCCTGGGCTCAGGCCCTGCCCGTGGCTCTGGGGCCATTGCTGGGCCCCGGAGCAGAGCCCGGGCCCTGCTCGGAGCCCTCCCTGCACACAGGGACAGCCAGGCCCGAGGGCCCCTCTCAGCTGGGGCTCCTCTCCAGGCTGAGCAGCCCCGGCTCCCTCAGCCTTTCCCGGGCACGGAGATGCTCCAGGCCCTTCCTCAGCTGCGCGGCCTCCGCCGGCCCCGCTCCAGGAGCTCCCTGGCCCGGCTGTGCTGAGGATCCAGAGCTGGGCCCGGCACTGCAGAGGTGCCCCCAGGCTGGGCACAGGGGCAGGATCCCTCCCTGCCCTGCTGCCGAGGCTCTTCCCGATGCCCCCGGGGCACCCTCGGCCTCCTCGGCCCCAGGACACTCTGCTGCCTCAGGGACAGCTCCTTGTCCCCCAGCACCCCCAGGACACTCTGCTGCCTCAGGGACAGCTCCTTGTCCCCCAGCACCCCCAGGACACTCTGCTGCCTCAGGGACAGCTCCTTGTCCCCCAGCACCCCCAGGACACTCTGCTGCCTCAGGGACAGCTCCTTGTCCCCCAGCACCCCCAGGACACTCTGCTGCCTCAGGGACAGCTCCTTGTCCCCCAGCACCCCCAGGACACTCTGCTGCCTCAGGGACAGCTCCTTGTCCCCCAGCACCCCCAGGACACTCTGCTGCCTCAGGGACAGCTCCTTGTCCCCCAGCACCCCCAGGACACTCTGCTGCCTCAGGGACAGCTCCTTGTCCCCCAGCACCCCCAGGACACTCTTCTGACAAGTCTGTGGAGATGCTTTGCAGTCAAATCAATCACTCAAAGAGAATCAAAAGGCAGAAGGGCTTTATTCTGCTGTTTACTGCACAGGAAAAAATTCTTTAGCTTGTAATCCAAGAGTGGCAAGAGAAGGTTAAGTATCCATTACACATTTTTAAGGTTTTTTTTCCAGGTGTGGGAAGACAGAGCAGAGTCACCAGCCTGGTTCTGAACTTCTGAGGAGCAGATTTGCTTGGCCAGGTTTTATGAGGTGGCTGCAGATTGTTTGCAGCACTATCAAAGCCACACTATTACATAATGTGCAGCCTGCTCGGGGGGGAATGGAGCATCAGAGTGAAGAGGCACAACAGCAAATAACGTAAAGGGAAATTCTTTGATGCGTCTTATTTGTCTCTGTTCTCTAGGAATAGAAATGCAGTGTCACTTATTTGAAGTATCTGGGTTATAAGTATGTTTTCTACAAGAATCTTAAACAAATGGGAAAAACACAGTGGAAATTAAGCTGTTCAGTGTAATAAAAGGAAAGTGAGAGTTAGCGGTGATTCCTGTGCGGGAGCTGACAGCAGAGCTGTTTGCACACAATGTGCTGCTGCTGCCTACGGGACATGCACAGAGATGCTCCTGCATGGAATCTTAGCAGGAAAATGGTGTAAAGAAAGATAGATTGCTTCCAGTTCACACTTTTTATTAGTTCTTTTTTTTGTTTGTTTTTGCTGTCGTTTTCTGTGTTGTTTGGTTGGTTATTTGGTTTGGTTTTTTGTTTGTTGGTTGTTTTTTTCCAACGTTTCTGTGTCTTCCACTGCAGTTTCTTTGTTCCCACAACTGGTTGTAGATGCTCGGGGGAGCTGGGTCCGAGGGTGGCACACACATTCCTTGCAGTCACACACGAGTACAGCTCTGGTTCAGTGCTGTGCTCTCAGGTTTGCACTGGAGCTTGGTGAGCCGGCTCCTCTCGCCCAGGGATTTTGCAGGGAAGGGCTGATTTAGCTGTCCCACCTCGGGGCACAGATTGCAGGGAGTTTGCTGTCACAGGAGCTGCCTGGCTCCGCGTTTGTCAATAGTGCACTCAAGTATTTTAAGAGCCCTGTCTGTTGTACCCCTGAAGGGCTAAAATTTCCTTAAATTAATGTAAGTCAGTCCTTCTGAGGACACATTGGTGGAGGAGAGCAAGGTTATGTTTTGGTTTTTAGCAAAAAAAAAAGACAAATAATTGTGGCACTGCTAGATGGGTGCAATGAATATATTGACACTGTTTTCCTCTTTTCTTTGGCAACACAGGTTAATGCCATTGTGGAAAAGAAAGGTTGTGTCAGGTGAGTTCCTCACCCATGGCATTTGTAAACTGTTTATGGTTAAAATTTTGTTGTACAGGTTTTTACATTTAAGTGCTTTTCTTTCTGCTTTAAAAAATAGAAAGTTTCAAAGGCCGTGATCTTTTTTCTCTTTCAGGAAATAAAAAAAGGAAAAAAGCTCCCTGGCAGACACTGTTAATGATGCTAAATGTCTTTGCGAATGTAATCGTCATCTTAGTTTTGTTCTTGTTTAATTGAATTAGGAAGGCATAACAAACTAAAAAGGTTACTTTCATGGCCTTAGCTTTGCATAATAGCTGAGGTGGGGTATGTGTTTCTCTTGTAATATTTTTCTGTGCATGTTACTTGTACTTTACAAAGGACAATTCTTCTGCTTAGCAATTGTAATTCATATTCAGGCGCTTGCTTTGTGTCTTAATTTTAATCAGTGTTAATTAAAATATATTTTCTTCGTGCTCCTTTTCTTAATCTTAACCCTCTAATACTCATACAGGCTGTTAAACAATGGGAAGTCCTTTTGAAAAATGTGCTTTGGAGCCATAAAATGTTTCTGAAAATTGAGATTAAGTTGTTGTTTGTCTTTGCTGCACACCTGGTAAATGGGCAGGGATGCTCAGGGTACCTGAGCTGTGTCAGGCTGAGCTCAGGATTAGAGACAAACAAATATCCTCCTGCCTAAGGCTCGTGGCAAGCAGACCAGTTGGAAGGAATGTGGCTTAATTGAGGCATAACTTTTACAGTGTAATTCGCACAGAACTATCTGGCAGAACTTCATACAGCACAGATCATAATTCCTAAGTAATTTTCATCAAGTAGAAGACCAGTGTTATCCTCACAGTCTGTTACTGCGACCACTGTGCTCTTGTCTTGTATGAATTTTAAGAGCCTTGGCTCATATGAAATTTCAGAGTCCTGTTCTGTTAAGCAATAGAATATCCACATTATGTCCCATCTTCAAGGGAACTCGTCTCTCAAAATCCTTTTCCATTGTAGTTACACAGGGGACTGTGCACCATGTGTAGCAAATGTGCACGTACTTGACCCTGCATCTGGACTCTTGTCCTGTAGACCAGATCCCAGCAATTCTATGGGGAACTACTTTTTCCAGAACCAGTCAATGGCAGAAGAAAAATAATCTTCATTCTCAGGTGGTTTGTATAGCACTCACAGCAAACCAGGATAGGATCTCACAGGGTGAGAGGTGGCACTGCTGCTGGAGGGGTGGGTGTAGGGAGTCAGGGATGTGCCAGCTTCTGCTGGCTCACAATACCAGGGTCTTCTTTAATTCCTTTGCCAAACTCTGTATGGGACACTTAAGAAATGTCACTTCAGCTTTTTCCACAAGGCTAAAAATGTCTTTTATTACTTCCCTTTCCCCCTTTCTGAGTTAGCTGTTACATGTCTCAGTCTTGGCTTGCTTGGAGCTGTGCTGGGAGTTGCATCCTGGGGGTGTGCTGGAGGGCACACCTGGAACTTTACATTCTGCAAAGGAACTACTCCTGATCCTACACACTGTTTTACCTCACACTGGGGAAAAAATTAACATCACTCTTTTCAAATCAGGTTCTGAGGGCTGTTTGGTTAATCCTGAAATTTCAAGGAGTATTTACAAATGTGCATCAAATCCATTCATAGGATACTGAGCCTTGATCCTTGCAAACCAGAATTCCAAGTAACATTTGAATAGAAATTGGACTATTGAGCACCTTTATATGTTTTTACATAAAACCACACGTGCACACGGATATTTAAGAGTAGGAAGTTCCCAGTGATTGATATGTGCTTGCAGGGATTTGTGCTGGGTAGATTAAACTTGTATAAAATGTTCCTTTTTTCACCCTACTATTAAACATTGCATGACAGTTGTGTTGATAGCCAAAAGACACAGTTTGCTTATATTCCATTGCCTATTTACCATCAATCAATCAATCTAGATAATTTTTAAATTAAAATGGTTGCTTCAAATGTTGTCCCTCTTATTTTTAAACCATGTGTATCCTAAATACACATCGTGATGATAATAAAACCTTCCTAAAGAATGTTAAAATATTCAAAGCATGGCCATTGGCTTTGCTTTTTTTTGCTTTCCTGTTCCCTCAGCCTTTATTTTTCTCACTCTATCGCTGTCTTCACTGTGCAACAGCCTTTCCTGAGAACACTTTGGGTTCTTTACAGATTATCACAATCTGAATTCCAAAATAAAAGTTACAGCCGTGGTCTGTGTGTGGGGGAAGAGGAGGAGGAGGAAATTATCCCGGGTGCTGTTGCTGAAGTGAGTTGCAGTTTTGGGGATGTTGGCATCATTGGAGAGTTCTTTCTGAGGCTGAATATAGGAAAGCAAAACTGTTCCAAATTAATGGCCCAAGCGGATGCAGAGATTAAACCCTTTTATTTAAGGCTGAGTAAAGCTGATTTACAAAGCAAAGCTGTATAACAGGGCTTGGGAACGGTGCGGATCGATTTCCATCCCTTTCTGTATATTTCAAAAACAGAGAAAAAACTGAGCAATGCGATTTATAGATTTTTGGTTTATTGTAGTGGATGATTTTTTTCTCTCAATTTAAAATTTCTGCCACCTCCCCATGGATTTTTTTGGTTTTTTGTTTAACTTTGCTGACACTGACAGTCATTCTAGAATTAAGTGTATTCTGAGTTTTGCTTAGACAATGACACTAAAATCTCCATGTCTGGATGTAGTTTCCAAACACAATTCATGAACTCTGTAGAGAACTCTTGGTTTGTTGTGTAGTTGTCTTTTGGGTATTCTTCTTGTTACTCAAACATTTTATTAACATCTCTAAGGAAATAATTTATTGCTAGTAGTTGTGTGTCTATTTAGAAACATGCAGGGAAACAGGAGCAGTTTTGGAAAAGAGCTACAAGTGTTATGAGGGGAATAAAGAACTGGTCTTATTTGAGCAGATAAAAAGGCCTTGACTTATTTAGGTAGCAAAATAAAGGTCGAGAGGGGAAATGGCTGCTCTTTCTGAAAATCCATAGGCAATAAACTTTGGAGAAGGATTATTTTAAATTAAAAATGATAATTCTATGAGATCCACCAGATATAAATTAAGCATAAATACAGTTAGACTGGAAATCAGAATGTGCTCCCATTGCTGTTAGAAAAATGAAGTTCTATGCTATTTTAAAAGAAACATTCAAACTCTTAATATTCCCAATGTATTTATACTTCACCTCATTAGAAAAGAAAATTTTAACTATCAAGACCTTTTGTTACTCATAAATTTTTGTGCTTTTTCTACTTTCCCAGTCAACACAATTCAAATAGCTCCAAACCAAAGAAAGCATCCTCACATTTTAGTTCCTCATCCTGGGAGCTTTGTGACAGCATCCAAATAGGAATGTAAATTCTGGAAAACTGAGGGAAGGGGTTTATGCTTTTTATTTAACATTAAATAATGAGATACACTTTACTGATTGGATACTCAGATCCAAGCATTAGATTTTTAATCTAACCCTAAAGATATTAAGTTTCTTGACTTTGATCTTTGTGGTTTTTTGCAAGTCTCTTGCAGTTTTGCCAGCTTTTCTTGTGGTCAGCAACTTTGTAAATCAAGTCAATGAAGGCTCTTTTTGTGGGTATATGGGGTATTTTTTGGTTTTGTTTTAGATTTTTATTTAGAGAAAATTGGATTCTAATGTTTATCCTTTACTGAAACTCCTTTCAATAAATTATGAGTTGCTTTATTAGGTTGGGGTGATGATGATCTGTCAATATTGTCCTTTGCTGGAAAGCTAAGGATGTGTCAGCACAGCACCTTTGCCATTGGATAAGGAGCTTTAAAATGTTTGTCACAGAGATTTTTTGAGCTTTCAGGTAAAGGTAGTTGAAAATACCTTGGTATTTTGGGAGTTGTCTTTCTTGTGAGCAGGGAATTTCAGTGGGATTGGCTGTGTGGCTGCTGGTGCCTCTTTCACAAAGATGAAATATGTTAGTCAAAATTGTTAAGAATATTTATTTTTCCAGGCCTCCAAACCCAGTGATGTTTATTAATCTCTGGTTAAGAATGAGAGAATGATCTGATCAGCCTGGACTGTGTGAATGGAACTCGTTGCCTTTTTAAACTCTTGGCGGTTTGGTAAATCACTTAAAAAAACCTGGGTTGGGAGGATCACAGCTCAGGGGATCAGGCTAAAACCACTGTCTGGTGTTGCACCTGCCTTTGTCTCTTCAGCATTCAGTTCCACTGCTGAAGCACCAGGGAGGAAAAAGGAAACAGGAAAGGATAAGAGCAGTGAGAAGACAAAAAAAAAGTTATTTGAGCTGAAATAACAGGAGAGTCTTGCAAGACTCTTGTTTATAGTATTCAAAAAATTTTGTGAGTAAACAGTGGTTTTTTTGCTTCTAAAATCACCAGCAGCCATTTCCTAGAGGATTTATTCTCCTGAATTGTTGTCATCACCCTTTTTGCAGCTGCAGTGAAATGCAGTGACTGGCTTTCCTGTGCGGGGATGTGTTAGAAGAGCAAGAGATAAGAATTTTGGTTTTAAGTCCCAGCATCTCATATCAGAGCACAGTGACAATCTAACAACCAGAGTGGGAAGATGAGCAATGACAGTTAATAGAAATTAAAACTGCACTTTATTAATTCTCCATTAATTCCACCTATTCCTGCTGGTAGGACCTCACACCTGGAACTCTCCGGAGGTGGCACACTGGCAGCCCAGCCCCCAGCTGAATAGCAGAGTCACAGGGACAAACAGGACAAGGTGGTGGCACTGCCACCTTTGGAAGTGGATTTAGTGGTGCTGTTGCCAACAGACACAGAGATAAAACACTGATGAGAGTGAAATGAATTCTCATGTTCACAAGTTCAGGAAAGCACAGGCTCTTGTATCGCTGGGAGACCCCAGCTGTCCCAAAATCTGTTGGATAATAGGCTTGGGTGCAGCAGAAGAGAATTTCTTAAGGCAGGTGAATGCTGAGCTGAGTACAGGAGATGTTCTGCTCAATCTCCTCCTCAAAAACAGGGAAAAACTGGTCAAAGACATCAAGGGCACAGCCATCCTTCCCTGCAGGAACCACAGGACTGGAGCTTTAAATCCTGTAAGACAAAGTCAGGAAAAGATCACAAGCTTGGATTTTAGGAAAGCGAATTTTGGCTTACTCAGGGATCTTCTTGGCAGCTTAATGGAAGGCTGCCCTGAAGAGTGAGAGAGACACAGGACAGCTGCTTGGTATTCAGAGACAGCACCCTCAGAGCACAGGCACAGGGTATTTAGAAAGAATTTAGAAAGTCGAGCAAGCATGGAAGGAGGCCAGCACGGATAAGTGGGGAGCTCAACTCCAGAAGGAGGCACTGGGAAAGTGGAAGCGGTGCCGAGTTACCCTGGAGGAACACAGAGACATTGCCTTGGCACGCAGGGAGAGAATTTGGAGATTCAAAGCTCAGCTGGAGCTGAGAAAAAAGAGGGCTGTGAAGGCAACCATGATGTTTTACAGAAGTGCACTGACAGCAAAGAGAAAGGATAAAAAAATATGGGTCAGTTGCTGTAGCTGGACACTCAGCTGGTCTCCAGCTGGACTAGATGGTCTTTGGGGGGATTTTCTGGCCTACACGACTTGGGGTGAGGTTTTAGCCAGCACCTCCTGCTGTGGAGTCCTTGTGGAAGGAGACCAGCACTGTGACAAAAAGGGGCATCACGGGATGGTTTTCACTTTTTCACAGACATTGGAAACCAGTTCTTGCAGCAAGCCAAGCAAATGAGTGGATGTAGGTCTAAATATGTGCAGTGTGTATAAAAAAGGTGATTTATCAAGGTTGAATCGCTTGGTGTAGAGATGCCATGCTCAAGGTCATACACCAAAAAAGGGGAGTTCAGTGCTTTTTGAGCCAGGAAAAGGAGGTTTGTCCAGTAATGTGACAACTGCAACCCAGCAGCACAGAGGGACAGCTTCTGGATTTTCCCCAGAGCTCTTCACCTTCAGCAACCCAGAGAAGGTCTCATTTAACAGCCATCTGCATGGTGCTACTAGATTAACCTTTTAAGTTGTTATTTATGCCATAAAATAATACATTAAGGTCTTAATTTTACTTCTTTCTTCCCTCTGCTTTTTACTGTAATTTGCACCTGTGCAAACTGGGATGATTTCTTTTTATAGTTACAAAATCTCAGTTTCTCTATGAAAGATCATAGAAGTCAAAAGAAATCTTTAATGAGCTCCAGTGGAGTCGGCCCTAAATGACTGTCTGATGTACAGAGCAGAGAATTTTATTTGGCCTTGTAAAATTAATTTATTCATTTCAGATGCCTGTCTTAGCAGTTTTTTAGGATTTCCTTGTTGATTTTTGGGTCTTGTCAATATTTTGTCCTGGTTGAACCTTTCTAAAAAATGACTCCACACCACTGGCTTCTCCCTGGAAAGCACTGTTATTTTTCTTTTACTCAGGAAAAAAAAGCACTGCGTCTGTAGAAAATACCAGCATGACTTTCCTTCTCATCTGTCAGTTCTGTCTCATTACTCCTGGGATAATGTATTAGTCAGGAGCAAGTTCTCTCCCTGTTCTGCTATTCAACATTTATAAAATCAGAACATTAAATGACTGTGGTGTTATCCCAAAGCCTCGTTTGCTTTGGATCTCTCAATTTCAGAGGCCTTTGTGTTTGTTCTGAACTTATTTGCACAAGCCAGCATAGAGAGTTGATTCTAGATTTATGATGCCTGCTCATGTATTCCATGGCTGCAGTGTTGGGAATTTCATTTGGCCAGACCTGGAATTGTTGTAGTAAACACCTGCACATTGAAGTTATAGGTTATTATATTTTGTAAGTAGTTATCAATGAAACAACAGAAGATCACACATAATTTTGAAGATGAAGGGAAAATAATACTGAGATTCCCTGCTAGACAAAAGAATTTGTCTCAGCTAAATTAAATGAACTGTTTGTGGGCTGTTGGCAGCTGTGAAACAACAGGGTCAGGCATCTTGTCCATGGAAAACAACCCCTTTTCACTGGAGTTTGTAGATGGCAACATCTGTCAGGTGATTCTGTTGGAGGAAGATTATTTTCCTGAGAATTGAAAAATGGTAATTACCAAGGTATTTTTTAATTTTATTTTTTAATGATGCTGTTGGGAATTTCTTAAAGCTTTTATTCATCTGAGGTGGGGTGTTCATAATTGCAATTAGATGTGCAGTAGTGGGAATTCTGCACAGGTCTCTCACGGTGGGGCTGGTGCCCTTCAGCTCTGCTGAAAAGAAAATGCTCTGAAGACACTCTTAGAACTTGTGCCCCAGCGTCTCACTAAATATTTTCCTGGAAACATTCCAGCAGTTAAAACAGACAAAAGGAAGTTTGCCATTTAGCCAAAGAGTTCTAGAGTGTACTATTTTTACCTCCTGTTATATTTCCATTCCCTTGCTGAGGATGGAAGGTATCTGTGCCATCTCTAAGTGATTCCTCTGAAGATCTTGTAAATTTGGAGTCTTTAAATCAGAGACAATCCTCCTGTCTGCTTGAACAATACTCAAACCAGTCTTGAATGGAGGTAGGAGTTGACAGTGGTTTTATTTATTCATTTTGGGGCTTTTTTGGTAGAACACAGGAAGAAACAGCTCTACAAAGCGATAGTAATGTTGATGTAAAGTTCTAAAGTCTGCTTCTGAAAAATGTTGTAAAACTGTTTAATGATAAAGTCCCATCTGCTCTGCTGAAAAAGCATAATATTTGTATTAGCTGCCATTAAAAGTAATATTGCATAAAAGTCTTTTGAAAGTATTATTCATCTAAATTTTTTATGGCAATTTGCCTTTCTAATCTATTGATCAGTTGCCCAATCCTTCAGAATTTTTTCACCTCTTTTGCTCCTCATGGACCCTAATTCTTAGCTGAATGTGCATGAATCCCTACTGATCAGACCTGTCTGCCTTTCCAGATGTTTCCAAAAACTAATTGTGAAACTGGGGCTTCATTTTGTTCTGAGAGAATTTGCTTAATTTGGTTGCTGACTCTGATTCTCAGTTGCCTTGCACAGTTCTCTGTGCCCCTGTGGGATGTGAGTTTAAAGTGTGTAGGGTAGAGACCAAACATTTCTAAACCATAATATTGTATGTTCTTTTCATGTAAGAGCTGATGGAAGGAGCCTCTTTCCCACCCATGGGTACAGACATTTCTGTGGAAAGGTTTTTTGCTGGAGTGACATATTCTGGTAAATTCAGAGGAACGGAACTGCTGGGGAGCCCTGCTGGAGCAGCTCTGGGGGAAGGAGCTGGGGGTGCTGGGGGACAAGGAGCTGTCCCTGAGGCAGCAGATTGTCCTGGGGGTGCTGGGGGACAAGGAGCTGTCCCTGAGGCAGCAGAGTGTCCTGGGGCCGAGGAGGCCGAGGGTGCCCCGGGGGCATCGGGAAGAGCCTCGGCAGCAGGGCAGGGAGGGATCCTGCCCCTGTGCCCAGCCTGGGGGCACCTCTGCAGTGCCGGGCCCAGCTCTGGATCCTCAGCACAGCCGGGCCCGGGAGCTCCTGGAGCGGGGCCGGTGGAGGCCGCGCAGCTGAGGAAGGGCCTGGAGCATCTCCGTGCCCGGGAAAGGCTGAGGGAGCCGGGGCTGCTCAGCCTGGAGAGGAGCCCCAGCTGAGAGGGGCCCTCGGGCCTGGCTGTCCCTGTGTGCAGGGAGGGCTCCGAGCAGGGCCCGGGCTCTGCTCCGGGGCCCAGCAATGGCCCCAGAGCCACGGGCAGGGCCTGAGCCCAGGCAGCTCCCCCTGCACAGGAGGCAGAACTTCTGCCCTGGGCAGGGCCCAGCCCCGAACAGATTGTGCAGAGAGGCTGTGGAGTCTCCTCCCTGGGGATGTTGCAGAGCCACACGGACACACTGCTGTGCCCTGTGCTCTGGGATGGCCCTGCTGGAGCAGGGAGGTGGCACCAGAGGAGCCCCTGGGCGCCCCTCCAGCCTCACCCATCCTGGGACTCTGCTGTGGGGGCAGAACAGGAGGACAGCCGGACAGGAGCTGTACGACAGTGAAAACTCACACCACTAACAAAACAAATTAAGATTCCAGGAGCTATCTAAACTATGTCCCAATTCTCTTGATCAGATTTCTCTCCGTAGGCATGGATGACTAAACATTATGCACAGAATTACATTAGGAGCAAAGCTGAAGACTGTAACGTTTTCATATTGGGTATCTGGGTAATTCTGCTGAATCATAATGAAATCATAAATTTTCTGTTGATAAAATCTATGACTGTGTAGGCTTCATAAGTCATTAGATTCTAATAATGAGTTAGGTGTTTAGCAAAATTATGTTTAAACTTGAAAGAAGTTGGGATTTTTTGCTATAGATGCCTTACTTTCCCAGCAAACTTAAGAAGAATATTTAAGAAGTCTGCTTGTGATAGTGAAGAATTTGTCCTGAAAACATGGAAATGTCTATTTCAGGAGTTATTTTCTTCATACGAGTGACAGTTTTTAATGTGCTCCTTTCTTGTTTCCCTTCAAGCGCATTGTAACTCATATTTGTCCAGCTTAAAAAGGCAGCTCAGCACAAAAAAAGTGTGTATATATAGATATTCCCCCTTTTGAAGCTGCCTAAAAAGAAAGCCTGGAGCACTAATCAAATGAAAAGATGCATGAATTTTAATCCGCTACCAAAGTACACCTTCAAAGTTCAAGTGATAATTTATTTTTACTCAGAGGTCCAGCCAAGCATATCAAATGATGCGAGGAAATGTTAAGATAAAGCTTCTGGAAGCTCTTCTCTGTGAATGCGGGCTCGTTTCTTTCTTATGGAGTTATTTCTGGGCCAGTAATGTGGCAACTAATATGGCTTACAAATAATGGTGATGAGAGTGGCATAACAAAGGCCTTTTTATGAGATGCAGGAGGAGAAATTTTATTTCATTTATGGTACTACAATGCCTTAGACTGTCTAAACATTGGGATGTGTGTCCAGACTGTCAATGTGTCTCCAAAGCCTAAATAAAGTCATGTCCTTAGCAGAGCAGGAAGACCTCTGGGTACCTAACAACACTTCCTTAGTTCAAATTTAGGTTTAGGACTACAGGCTAAAAATCAGTGTTCAAAGATATTTGAAAATGAAGGTAACAAAGTTGCTTTGGGGGGTTTTTTTGACTGTTTTGTTTGCCTCTTTCACATGAATGGAACATTCAAATAGGACACAGAGCTAGCCCAAATTGAGATGTGTCTAAAATAATGTGGAGAGTTTGAAAACTCAATAAAAAAGGTGTGTTCAGTATTTTTCTGACCCCAGACCGAGGCATTTTCAGATTATCCATGGCCAGGGACCATTCCCAACAAACGAGCAGCCCCTGCCAGTGAGGGGTTGGGGCAAAGCACCAAGCAGTGGCTGCTGTGCTTTTTGAGGCGGAGAAGGGCCCACGATGCTGTGTTCCTGTGCCCAGCTAAGGGGAGGCTGCAAATCCAGCTGAGTAAATCCAGCCGGGGATCAAAGCGTTGGAATCTGGTCACTGCTCTTCAGCCCATGGCAGAAGGAATCTCACAATGGAATATCATCATCTGAGCAATGCCTTGTGAGGTTTGGGAGAATCCAGATCCTTGGCTCTCTCCTGTGGATACCGAGGAGTTCCTCTCGGTGTAGAAGCTGTGTCCTGTTCTCATTTGCTTTCACCAACACAAAACACTCCTGGGTTTCCGTCGTAAGTGCCTTGATGCTTGTTTTCAAGACCAGTTTTTGCAATTCTCAAAAATACATTGGGGTTTTGGTGGCTGAAATGGGAAGACCTTGATGATTACCAATTTTATTGAGAAACTCTTGTAGAATATAGATCCTCACACAAAATTAGGAATGCTGGATTTTGACAAGGTTTTCCAACCCCAAACCAAAGTTGTGAGCAGTGAACTTACCAAGTAAGTTTGCCATGAAAAGTGTCTTAAAGATGCTATAAATAATAACTTAAGTGCTATTGACAAATTATAAAGGCTGCAATGAATTTTAATTCTGTGCAGATGAGGGCAAATGCAAATGTTTCCTTGGACATTTTTGCTGTTTGATCCAATCCAGAAGCATCCAGAGCATAACTAAGGGATAAATGATGCAAAAGAAGTTGCCTTTGACTTATTTTGTGTAAGAAGATATGATTTGATTTGTATTAGTTGTGTTTTAAAATTTTCAAGTCCTTTTTAAACGTCTCTAAATAGTGATTTATACATTACTGCATTGTTACTAAACCCAGAATTCACTTTTTCCACTTTAGTATATTTACACAGTGCAATGAATATGTTGAAGTGAAGACTCTAAAGATTCATGGGTATGTGTGTCAAATTATATATATTTTTACTACTTCATTGTAATGTAATCATTAAAATTTTATTGGGTCCAGAGGGTTAAATTAAAGTTCTAAAACCCGAGAGAACTCACAAGTCCAAAATCAGAGCCTGTTTACAATAAACTTCCAGTGCTTTTGTTTCCTGTTTGCATCAGGAGGGCTGCACATCTCAGAAGAGATTTGCCGGCTACAAATAGGAAAAATATTGTATTTATTTATTAATCAAATGTGAAAAATAAAAGCAGCAGGGCTACAGATGAAACCTGGGGCTGCACAGACGCTCGTATGAGAACAAAAATCTTTCATATAAATCCCTGGATTTCAGCTTCCTTTGATACTAAGAAGAAACATAAATGTTGACAAAGATAAAACAATGTATTATTTAAGTAATCAGAGGGGACAGAGAAACTATAAAACTAGAAAGTTCTACATGAAAAATTAAATTATTCTTCTAATATTGGGGTTAGTCCTTAGTAGATGAAACCTTGGGAGATTTGGGTTGCACATGGATCTTTCTGTGGAAAGCTGGAGTAATAGAATGTGTTTATTTGTGGTGAGGACAGTGTTAGCAACGATAAATAGAAACAAAACCAGCAATCAATTCAAGAAAAAGAAGGGTTTGCCAGTAGGTCTCTGTCTCTTGGGGTTTTTTTCCTTCTGTGGACCTTCATCTTCAGCATGTGTTGTTTTCTTATGTGTGACATGGCCGTAAGGTTTAGAAGGTCCCCTTGCAAAATTTCTTGCTGACCAAGCAATGATAGAGCCAAATTTTGTGGGGTTCATGGCTCCTTACCCTCCGTGATTCCTCCTGGGAGCTGGAAGAGCAGTCCCAAGTTTTAAACTGGCTTTTGACCAGGGAAGAGTTCTGAATATTTAGTTTACAAGTGCAGGGGTGTGGGATCCTAAATGTTGGCTGGGTGTAAAAATGCTGCTCCATAGTTTGCTTTCAAAAGCAATCTGGTGGAGATGGTTCTTAAAACATTTTTAATAACATGCAGTACCACAAGGTACAAACGAAGTGTGTTCCCTGCCAAATCATTAAGTTTTGTCTTTTTGCTTTAGGCTGGATGCAGTAACCTCTCTGTAGCTGAGTCCTTGTTAAATTCTGTAGTGAGTATTTTGCCATGTAAGGAGTCCACAACTCTTAGCATTGGGACCTTCAGTGAAATATAAACTTTGCTGCTGGAGCCTCATTGGCAATGGTCTTACTTTTTAATTAGATTTAACCAAGTTTGTAGGTGGCATCTTGCATTTTGAGGGCTTTTTGGTTCGAGGAGAAGGGTTAGAAGTGCAGTAAAACTAATCAGTTTTAACATCTCGTGCCAGAAACCTCTTGTAACCGAAAGCAGAAAGTATTTAAGTTGGTTTTGGTCCAGAATGAATCATGGTCTCTACAGGAAATCACAGCAGATGAGTTCTATTACAGAGTTTCCATGGGTGCCACATGAGTTACATGTATTAGCAGGTATTTTTCTGTACTAGATAAGGTTACTGACACAAAACACAAGGCCTGGACAACTAGGGGTTCCTAAACCCACTTTTTAATTAATTCATCATTACTTTCCACTTTCATATATCCAAATTAGCAAATATATTTGCTAATACTGGTGAGTTTGGAAGTGTGTGAAATTATGACATGACTTTTCATTCATGCACAATTTTGTGCATATCATGAGAACATGAAGCCAATACTTCTGTAATTTATAGATAATGTAAGTAGAATGGCTATTTCTGCAAATGCTGGTGATTTTATTCTAAGTGTTTGGGGGTTTTTTGGGAGGAGGGGCCATTTCTGAAACCCTTTAAGATGCTGAGCAATTTTCTGAATAAAAAAATCCCTAATAAATCCTGAATAAATATGGAACAAAAGAAAAGATTGAGCAGAGGTCTGGTTACCCACATTATTTACTGATCAGGATTCCATTTAGAAGCTCTACAGAGTTAGATGTTTTAGGCTTTATTTAGATGACAAATCCCTTTGAAGCAAATTAGGTCCGTTCTTTATAGTTCTGGTATTGGGACTTAGGACCCCTTTTTAAGGCTCTTTTTCCACATACAGAAATTCTTCATGTCCTTGCTGCCTTCCTGAGCACTGCTGTGTATTTATTGTTATCAGCCCTACTCTGGCCATTAACAGACAGGGTAAAAGAAAATCTGTGCTCATTTATGGAGCTACAAACACACACCAAGATGCATCTTTCTGAAAGTACCAGTTTTAAGGCTGCTTGTCCATGGAAGCTCTTCAGCTAAGGAAAAAGAAATAAAGGAGACAATGATGTATTCTGAAAGTTATTCTATGTTTTTTTTTCTTATAGAGGTAAGAGAACTGATGCCATGTCACAGTAAAACTTGGGGTTTGAAGCCCTTTGGCCCTCTGCCTGCTGTTGCTTTTTAATTGAGATGAAAACAGGAATAAGCAGGACACAGTCTCATGTGAAAAATATTTATAACATTAAATTTATGTGGTTGAACGTTGATACAACTTAAAATAATTTTCTTCTATTGAAAACAGGTTTTCCTTGCCTTCCCCTGCTGCTGCATCTCCTAAACAGAGAGGTGAAAGAAAAATATTAATCAATCATTCATAGCCTGAGCATGTAATGTATAGAACAGCCAGGGAGACTCCACTGCTGTGCTTAAGGCAGATTGGAAATCGCTGCCCCGAGGGAATGAAGGAGTTTGTGACGGAATTCTGTTTAAAAAGCCAGGTCCACCCTGCCCTGCTCCTCCGGGGAGGGGAGGAACCTCAGGGTGCACCACAGCCTTTGGCTGTAGCATCCTTTGTAAAGATACACGAGGTAGGGTTAGGGGGACGTTTATGGGTTATGCTTTGCAAGGCATTTGAATGTCCTAAATTTCAGTTCCTTCCTAAGAAGGAACACTCAGGGGTTGGGCAGAGATCTCTGGAGCTCTGAAGGACTGTGCAATCCAGGGCTGTCCACGACTGTAAATCCATCATGTCCAAGGCAGGTGGTGCCAGGGAAACTGCACCTGGAGACAGAGCATCCCAGAAATACCCTGTGAGACTTGCTGGGAAACACACTGTGTTCCTCAGGCTTGAAAACACAGGAGAGGGGTTTCCTGGCTGAATTGCAGCCTCATCCCACTGTGTGTTTAGAGAACTCACCTCCCACACCGGAGGGGTGAGTGATGATCCACACCAAGGTTTGGCAAGGCTGCTTCTGACCTAGAGAGAGGTTTTCCTCTTGAGTCACGTACAGAAGCCAGCAGGATGTGCTACTACGGCTATTAAATCTTTAGAAACATTTGAATCCCAAAACCACTCCCTTAATTATCACTATTGCTGGGAGACAATGCCCTTCACAGCTGTAGGCAAGTTCTTAGAAGTGCATCCTTTTCCTGTCTGAATCAACCAGCTCTTGCCTCAGCTTAGATGTGGCCACCTGCATTTTTTCTTTTTTGTCCTTTCAAACTGTCTTAAACCTGTGGATCGCTCCATGACATTCATGTGTTTGATGTTGAGGAGAGATGGGCTGTAAAAATTCTGGTATAATTTAGGCCTCCTTGGAAATGTCTTTTGATATGTAATCAGCTGTGTCTGATGCTGAGAAGAGCAAGCTGTGCTTCAGGGACAGGTTCAAAAGTGTTGCTGTGAGAATATGGAATAGGAGGCCTTCCACTTAAATGGAAGATTGACTCCTCATTTTTGTTACCTAATGGTGGCTTAAATCCTAAAACATTGGGGTTTACTCCTTTCCCAATATAAATTTTCCCTTCTTGTTATCTAGACAGATAGATAATAAAAACCTGGGACATAGAAGGGACTAAAAGTGACCATTGGCCCTGCAGCTATGAATAGCTGCCTCATTCAAAGTAGTCCCACTGCTGTGAGCTGTACATCCTACTAGGAGGAAAACAATGGGATGAAATACCAGCAGCAATAATGGAAGAGTTATTATAGGCTCTGGGCCCGTAATCCTCTGGAAAGTTTCATCACTTTGCAATGAAGCAGAGGTTTGGAGTATGGTTTTCTTTTCTAGTTGAGTTGGTTGGTTAAAAGGGTGAAAGCAATCCTGGCTGCCTACCTGTGATCCGTGTCAGGGATAGGGGATGGAAGTGCTGATTGTTCCAGAGGGGCTGGAGGCTGGGATGGCTGTGGAACACCGACACCCATGGGTGGGCAGGAGCAGGGAAAAATCAGGAAAACCCTCCCCACACCCATATGTTGGACTTCTAAACCACAGAGTTTGTATTTGAAAACAGCTGTGGCCTTATATAGTATTTCTTGAGGACTGTGTGAGGTTCGCAAAAACGGTGGACTCAAGATAAAGAGAAGGAGAGAAATGGCTAAAATTAAAATCTTTGTGGTCTCAGAATATTAACCATAGAGTTAGAGCCTATCAGTGACACTGATGTCAGGGGAAGGACTATAAAACATGGTAAAATAACTGAGGGACAGATTTAACAGTCTTAGCTAAATTTGTTTTAAATAAACCAGTGATTTAAACAACATCAATTTTATTGAAACTGTTTTAGATAATAAGTGGCTGTAAATAGTTGAAATTCTTTGGTTTATTACTATTGACATATTGACAGGAAAAGCTGACATGGGTAGCTGTGTCAACTTTGGTCTGACCCATTTGCAGCTGGTTTGTGTTATGCAGAAGCTTGTGGATCAGTCAGAAATGTGATACAAAAAGGAGGATATTTCCATCAGGAAAAAGCAGAATATTCAACATCAAAACGTGGGGACTGCTGAAATACAGACCAGTGCACTCTGCCTAGAGCTGGGTGCTTGTTGGAAGCTGAGATGAATATTCTGCACTCTGCACTTACCCTGAGTTATTAATAAAAGGGAATCAATGCTTTCATTATTATTACTTGGCAAAAACAGACTGGCAAACTTCTGAGTCTTTTTTGAAACTGATTACTCTGTTGCATCACCAATAAATTATTTAGCTTCTGGAGGGGCAGGGGATTTTAAGAGGCATCTCACCATCTCCTGTTGATGTTCTTTGTTGATTCCCATGGCAGCCCATTTCCTCTAAAGCAGCTAATACTCCTACTTATGAGATGTTTAATTATGAATTCCCCTGTGTTATAAAACACCCAAAATGTTGTGCTTAGTCCTCAGCACTGGGGAGGACTAGGTTTTTTTCTGGTTCTAATTCTCTCTCCTTATAACATGAGCTGCTAAACGTGCTGATCCAAATATCAGGCTCGGTGTGTGCCTGTCCATCAACCTCCTCCCAGACACGCAGGGGCCGTGGGGTTGATGCTCAGATGAATCAAATCACATTTGCTTTTATTCTCCTTGTAGTATTTTTCTGCCATTAAAAAGTTCAACCCTCAGGCTGCTTTGAAGCCATAGCAGAATTCCTGTGATTTCAGGGGAAATCTTTGCGTGTAGACTGGCAGAGGATATTTTAAGAAGCTGTATCTGTAGTGTTCTTTTGCTTAATATAATGTTGCTCTAAGAACCACACTTTGAAAACCTTAAGTTGCCTCCTTGTATGGCTGATTTGTTGGATTGATCCTTTTTTCAGACAGGAGGAGGAGAAAACCCCTGATAGCGTGCATCTGGATGTTTAAAATAGTTATTGTGATCGAGCCTGGGTATATGAGTTAGGGTTTTAATTTGTTCATGAATCTAAGTTATAAACTGCAAGGCTGGATGAGGATCACTGGAGAAACCCTTGGAAAATTACAGTTTGGGTTTTTTTCATGACATAAAATCAAGAGTTCCTTAGACATACATGTGATTTAGGAAGCTCTGTACCTCTCCTTTCCCATTCAAGTACACAAATGATATGATATGATATGATATGATATGATATGATATGATATGATATGATATGATATGATATGATATATTATATTCTTCATGTTTATAGAAATATCTCAGCAGAACTAATAAAAATATCAAAGACAAGACAAAAGCAATGAGAGTTTAAAATATAGACAATGCTAAAGGTAGATCTTATTGGTTCAATTCTAGAAAAGTGATTTTTAGCAGAAGAAAGGCTGCTTATTATTCCACTAAGCCTTGTAGATGCAGCTTTTGGGTTTCTGTCCTGCCATTTGCCAGCTGTAACAATCCCATCTGCCTGGCACTAGGGGTAGTAACACTCTCCCTACTCCTGGTTGCAGCTTGAGCAGCTCCATGGCTGAAGCTCTGCTGAAACTTTAAACCAGTGCTTCTCATTCCTTACCAAGTCATGAGGGAACCTATTCTCTTCAATATTGGTTAATCCAGGAGTTCCGTTTCTAGAGGAGCAGAGAATTCTTCTTACAGGAAGGTTGTAAAGAGTTTGGTATGAAATGATACAACTGGGCAGTTGTGGAAATGAGGATGTTGGAGCATGAGAGAACAGGGGTTGGCAAGGCAGTGTCTTCTATTATTTCTAATAGGATTTCTTAGGATTAATGGATCAGTAAAAAATGAAAACTGACAGCGAGGATTCCTCTGTGTCAAAAGCTGAACAATTCTGCAGATCCTGGTCTTGGAAATACTGTTGGTCTGCAATTGGAAGTCTCTCCCCAGCTCCCTACAGCTGAACACTGAGCAGCTTCCAAAAAGAGCATGTAGGTGATTTTTTCACTTTCACAGACAAGGATAAGATGAAACTAAGGAGTTTATTTTTGGAGTTGAAGGTGAATCCTTGCTGAACCACAATTACACTGCTAAGTTTAGTAAGGGTGCACTAATAACATTTAGGTTGTCACAGAGATGAGACTTGGGCTGGGTTTGCCCAAATTCAGGTTCTTTGGTGCAAGGAGCTGAATGTCTCAAGCAACGCCAAAAGGAGGAGAGCAATGCTCAGGTTTTTTATGAGGTGGAAATATGAAATGATCTGGAAATCTTTCAATTATACAAGAGAGACTTTTTGTTGTGTTTTTGAGGAGAGAGACACAGAAGAAGGGTGGAGCTCCAATGGGAGAAAAAAGCAGTGGCGGACAGAAATACAGCAAAGCAGGACAGTGTGTCTGGCAGGGAAGGTAAGGGATTTGGGGAAATATTTAATAGTCTTGTTCCTGTTTGGAGCTGAAGTGGTGTGGTTTCCTACACTCTGAACCAAAGGTGCTGCTCCGTGTGGAAGTGGTGCCCGACTTGTTCTGGAATCATCACTCAAACTCTGACAGAAGAGCCTTTTGTTTTAATAATAAATGCATGGTTAATGTTCTTGTTTTGGTCCTGAACTAATCACTCAAACATGCTGAAGTGGAGATTTGCACTGGTTGTGATGAGGATTTTTCCCTTTCCCTGAGGTCACAGCTAAAACAGGGGACCAGGGCTGTGCCTTCAGCCCAGTCCAGTATCCCAGGCTGTGTGCCCTGAACAAACCACCTTTGGGCTGAGCACAGGATTTTTGCAAAGCAGACCTTTCTACCTGATTAAATCAACACTATTGTCATCCCTTTGAAGCTTTCCATGGATACTGCTTGTGTCAGAGGGTTTAGGCATTGCATTACTGCCCCAAAATGACTGCAGTGCAGCAGTTCTGAAGTGTCAACCTGAGAACCTGCACCCAGGAGGCACCAGCAGCAGCTGGGTTTATTCCTTAGAATGGACTGTAACTCTTAAGAAACAATTTTTTCAATTAATTTTTTAAAGGCTTGATAAACAATTGAATTGTACTTTAAAAATATAAACATAACATGATACACTAAAAGTAGTCCAGCTATGAAAATGACTGGTTTGGTATAAACAGGTGCCTCTTTGAAATCTGAAAGGCCAAAACTTGTTGTGACATTAAAATACTCTAAATTTCATATTTAGCTAGTGAGACACTGTGACCTGGCCTCGGCTGGCTTTAAAAAGTGCAACATAAGAAATTGATGGAGGAAGGAAAAGAATAGGAAAATGAAATTTCAGGAACTGCTGCTGTAGGAAGGGGTTTAAGCAATTAGTAGATAACAGCGTATCCCTCTCTCTCACAGTTCAGAGCTGTGTGATTAAAATCACTTTGGAATTTCCTGCTCTTTGCTAAACCCTGTTGCTGGAGCCCACTGGAGTTTCCAAATTTTCAGGCAATTCAGATGATCCCATCACCCCAAAGTTGTAGGGTTTTTCTGTCTTCCCATTTTCCTCAAAATCAAATTAATCCAGGACACCTGCAAATAATACTTAGGCCTGATTATGAATGTATAGCCTCCCATGTTACAACTATTTTTAGACTATGAATAGGATTCTAGTTTTATTTTTTATCATTGGGAGTGGCAGAATTCTTCCTGGGAGAAGAATCTGCAGTGCCTACAGTGGCAGGTATCAATTGCCTCTGTATTTCAAGCTAATGAAATAAACTGCATTTGGTTTATGACAAATAACCTTGTATTGCATTAAACCTTCAAATATTTTACTGTTATTCATTGAAATACCATCAAAGTTATATACTACATAGAATCTCCATGGGAATTTGATTTATGCTAAGCTGCATTGTAAAAGAAAAGAAAAACAAACACAAAACCATGCTAAACCACATAAAAAATCCTGGCAAAATAAAAAAATGGAAGGAAAACATGCACCAAACCACCCTTTGGGAGAGGTTGGTGCTGTCCAGGTTTCATGTGTAGGTGAAAAGAGTCATTGAGAGCAAACTTGATTGGATTGAATTGGTCAAATCCACTGGAGTGGCCTTTGGAGTGTGGGGGAGCTGGGCTGGTGCCAAGGCCTGGGTGATGGGGGAGCAGCAAAACTGGAACATGAGTAATTCCCCTTTCTTCTCCTCCTTGCTCATGGTAGGCAAAACACATTCCCCATTATAATTTATAAGTAATAATGTTAATTGCCAGCTCTGTGTAATTGGAATGGTTCAAATATGGGCTGGTAATTGTCATTTGTATCAGAGTCCTGACTTTTCTGAACAGCCATAGAATGGGAGTTTTAATTACCAAGTTCCTTGCTGCCATAAATGTCCACAAGTGATTTAGGAAACACAGGACACCATACCAGGTTTTGACAGGTTTTTTTTTTTGCCTTGCAAGCCCTTTAGCCTGCTGGAGGAAATAACTCCAGTAAAACCAAAGCAGCACCATCAAAACATGACAAACAGAGTCACAGTTACACTGCAGCTTCTGCAAAAGGGAGTTCTATATTTGGCCAAAAAACTTGCAGTAAGAATGGGGCAGTGATGTCAAAACAAACTAGTTAGGAAATACACGTTTCTTGACTTTTACCTGGTTTCTCTGTCACAAGAAAGTGGGTAGGTTTGAAAATTCATAATTTTCATGAGTGAAATATAATTCCTCGAGGGGTGGGGTTTGTTTTTTTGCTTATTTGTTTGTTTGGCTTGGTTTTTTTGTTTTGTTTTCTTATTTTTTTGAAATTTTATTTTTGCATTGTTTTAATTAAATTTAACTGAATCTGCATTCAGCAAAGAGCTTGTTGTCAGTAGCAGATTTGGGGTCACTGATGGCACAGTGGGCTGCAGCTTGCAGTTTGAAGGGTACATAAACCACTGGCTGTGTTCCACAGTGTGCATTGGTAAACTGCAGACTGCAGTAAAACCTCCCTGCTGCAACATAAATATGGCATGAAAGTTGATTAACCAGGTTTATGTTGTTAGCCAAGCCTGCAATCCATCTGGACTAAAAGGATAAAAATGAAAACTAAGTTGTTCAACAGCAAAACAGTGAGCCCGGATTAGGAAAGGCAAAGGTTTGGACATTTAAGTTCCCAGCAAGATGAGCAGTTATTTATTCTCTGGTGCCTTGCTTGATTTTTTTTTTTTTTTTTGTGGAATAACTGTGAATTGTTGAATTGAGATAATTATCATTAAAGGAAGAGCTGTTTGTCTGTCTGAGTGGGCACTTGGGAAGTGTGGAAGAGTCTTCACCTGCTCAGGTTCTATGTGTGCTCCTGAGGAGAACTGCTCATTAGGAGCATCTGCTTTGACACTGGAACAGTCCTGCATCTCTGAGAGCTTCATTCTGCTGTTTGGAGTGTCCTCACAAACATGCCCTGCTCAGAAGTCAAGTTTGGAATAAACTTTTTCACTTGTTGTGCTGATATGTTTGAAATTGAACCTTGGTATTCCAGGGATTTCATGGATCAACTTGATGACAATTAAATATTCCAGATGTTGATGGTGTTTGTGCTATGGCTATTTAGGAAAAGCAATGTCTGAAGGTAAATTTATCACCCCAAATTCTGGTATGGGAAAGGTGTGCATGTTGCTGAGGCAGCAGCTGTGCCCCATGAATGACTGAATTTGATCTGTTTATTCATTATATAAATCAAGGAGTTGTCTGGCTGACGTGGGGCCTTATTAGTGGCAAAATGGGCTCAGTAGGAATCTTTCCACTGGATCAGAAGCAGCCCTGCTGATCTGATTTATGTTTGCTGCATTCTGCTGGCTGTCCTTGTGAAGTTTTATCCCTAATCAATATGGGCACAGCCCTGGCAGTGGAGCAGCTCAGGAAATGCAGGAGCCTTGCGTGGATCTGCAGAAATCCATGGGGTGTGTGCTAGGTAAAGGGGAACAGTTCTCACATCCTGAGCTCTGAAGGCTCCATGTCTTTTCCTCCCAATGAAAGACTCCTGTTTATTAACTCTGACTCCTGCAGAACTCCCCCATCCAGCCTGAATCTGCAGCACAAAATCACTCTGTTTCTAAAGAAATGTGATTTTTCTGTTCCCAAATGGATGCTGTCCTAACTACTTTTGTACTTATCACCTGCTTCTTCCCCCTAGTTCCCCTCCTTTTTATCACATTTAAATAGCAAGGCTACTTTTTCAATCACTCAAGTGTGATTAAACCTCAGTTTGGGGAGTGTCTCTGCTCAGCATTGCTGGTTTTGTAACAGGCCCACTCCAGATTGAGGTTTGGCACAAAAAAACCCAAGGGAAATTGCCTGTTTTAAGTGAATATCTTATTTTTTATGGAATTGTAGAATCCTAAATCAGTAACCAGAATCTGAGCTTCTCTCCATTTATTGCTGAACACTGTGGTAAATAATGTGCTCTTGCTTTCTTTTGAGACTCTGAAATTAAGCCTATTTATTTAAGATTTAAACTAATTATAGGTGCATAATTCTGCAACATATGAAAACAGAATCTCTCCTAAAGAGCTGATGGGGAAATAGAAGTTTAATTCAAGCCCACATGAGCTATTATTGGAATTTCAGTACAATAGAGACTGATCTGAAAGTATAGAAATGGCTGGTTTTACCCCTGCCTCTTAAAGTAACATTATGAGTATGAATACCTGTATTTAATCAGGCCAGCTGTGACCTGGGAAGGTGAAACACTGGGTAATTTAAAGCCAAGTACAAGAGCTCACATACTTCTGGAGCTGGTGGTTCTGGCATTGCAGGGTCAAGGTCAGGAGCTCTGCAGGTTGAGACACAGTAACTTGTCAAGATTTACTGGTATCAATTAGGGCTTGTAAACAAAAAATTCTAATGTGCACATAATTCCTTCATTTTTTTTTTCCTGCTAATTCATTGCTTTTAATAAGCATGCTAAAAATAATACTATTTTTAAGGTCGATTAAAAATCAAACCTTGTATTTATTTCTTGAGAACAACCCAGAAATTTTGTTCTCCTCTGTTTATGGAATTTATGCTGCTTTTCTGTTTGGAAGGAGGGCTGGTGTAAAAGAGATTCTCACAAAACAAACAGGAGGGGAGGATGTTTTTAGATTGTCTTGTAATTTTTGGGAGGAGTGAGAGGTAAAATTATCCACCCTCGAGAGAAAAACATTTGCAGCAAAGAAATTCTGATTCAAGCCTTAACTGGGAGGCAGCTGAGAGCAGCTTTTGCAGGCAGAGTAACGCCACGTGACTGTGGTGATACAAATTTTATTTCAGGAGCACTTAAGAAGCATATGCTAATGTTTTGTGAGGGAAAATGGCTTTGGAATGTCCTTTGAAATGAGAATCTCTGCCATTGTTTAAATAGAATGTGTGTTTGCAGCGTGTCTTAATTTATGTCTCGTCAAGGGCAGATGAGACAATTCCTGTCTTGAAAGATGAGATACAGATGGCTGGAAAGAAATCCAAATAAACCAAGTGCTTTAGGTGTGGCTCTGGTGGCATCTTTCCCCTGCCTCCTCCCTCTCCTGGTGCCCCTGGTTGCACAGAGCGTTCCACCTGCCCCCGTGGCTGTCACACACTGAATAAAACCAAACAAAGCCTCCACCCTGAGACTCCAACCAGCACAGAAGGGTTCTGCTGTTCCTTCGTGCGGGAGGAGCTTGCAAGAATTAGTCCTTCCAGCTCCTGGCTGTTCAAGAGCCGAAATTCAAGGGAAGGACAGCGTCTGCTGGTTCAGTCCTGCTTTTCTCAGGAGACGTTTGGTGCTGCTATTCACAATAAATTGCCATCTTTGGAGGGTGGGCTCTTCTATAAGTGAAGTTGTAGCTCAAGACATCAAGAATGTACGTGGGAGTGGCAGAGCTGAGGGAAGTATTTCTGTCGTTTAAGAGTATGAGAAAGTACCTTTAGGTTGTTCTGAACTGTAATTTCATTTCAGAGAATGCCTTGAACGAGTGAGGAGCTGAGTTTGAGCCTGAGCTCTGGCATCAATATAACACCAGGAGGGGGGAAACGCTCAGTGTGGATGAATTGGGACAGATACTGAAGTAAAATATTTACTGTGGTGGCAGGAAAAGGAGCCGCCCTTGTGATCCAGGCTTTCTCGTGGTCCCTGTGGGTCAGCTGACCATGCAGATATACAGGGAATTCCTGTTCCTTAAAATATTGCTTCTTTTTTTGCTACTGGCTCAGTTCATAATCTCTGTACGTAGTTGGAAATCTAAAACCAAGCCCAAAAAAACCCCCAAATCAACATCTGCCAGCACTTCACATGGTGTGGTTGAAAACAATTTGAAGTGAAATAAAGCCCTTGGGTTTCATTTCTTTAGAATTCCTTGGGTTTTGTTGTTTACTTCTGAAGGTGCATTCTTGGATGCAGGCAGGTTCAAGACTTCAAATTTCTAGTAGAATATCAGCAAAAATCTAAGATGAGTATTGAAATAACCTGATTTGTTTTCCTAGTGATGGTACTGTTGGCACCTGGCACAGTTTTGTACTGAGGAATTATTGTCAGATGGCTTTTTCTAAGGGTTTTGTAAACAGTAGGATGAACTAAACCAGAATTTACCAGGGAAATCATATGGATATCATGGTGAGTATTCCAGAGGGTAGGAGATTGGAGTCTGACTTCTATGAGGAGAGTTAACAGCAAATGTAACACGAGACAGAGGGTGAGGAGGGAGGGTGGGGAGGGGGAAAAAGACAAAATTGTTTCATAATTTTCAGCCACCCTTTTTATTCATCAGCAGTTGATATGTGTGTAATTATAGTATAAAAACAGTCTCTATTTTAGTGAAGCTTTAGAAAATAGAAGCTCAAGTTTAAATGGCCAAATGGACACTTCTCCATGGAGCTGAACCAGCCAGAACTGGGTGATGCTTTAAACACTCTTTGGTGTTTAATGCTGGACCCCAAAATTGCTGCAGTGTTTGTGTTTGCAACCTCATCAGAGTGACTGCAAAGCTTCCAGTGATCTTCCCTCTTCACCTGTGGACAGTACCTCAGCTGCAGGGATGATGCCATGTTGGGTATTGTTAAATAAACCTAATTTTTATTCATCATTTTACGCTTTCATATAGCAATTATTTTCCTTCCCCCTTCAGCTTCCCACATTTATCCAGATCACGGGAAAGATATCCTTATGAAATTATATTTAACAATTGAGCTCTTAACACATTTCTGTCAAGGCTCTGAGCATATTGATGGTGACCCCCTTATTTAACAGTGATTATAATTGATTTCTCACAACTCTTAATGCCAGGCAATGATTAGAGAATGAGCTATGGCCAGCTTTCTCTCGTGGTTAGATTTTTTATCAGGCAGTGTAAGATTTGAGTAGAACTGGAGGGGTTTTTTATGCTATGAAAATCTTTATGAGTATTAAAAAAAAAAAAGAAAAGTAAAATGTGATCATTTTAAATGAGTCTACTGACAAAACATTTAGTAATGAGTGCTGCTGTTTGTGTTATTGCATTATCTCTAAATGCCAAGCCAGACTAACAGCAGAGAACTTGCAGTCTGGCTCCTCTTTGGCACTGTTTATTTCACATTACTTTATATTTTCCTTACCCTTGCGAAGGCCACTCTCATCCCTGACCAGATGCTCTCTTCTCCAAAGGGAGAGAGGAATGGGAATGACAGAAATATTGGATTTAACAATGCTGGGAGTTGTCCCTGCGGATTTCAGAGGAATCCTGTTGGGATCACACGCTGACACATGGACATATTTACATCCTGCCATGTTCCCACTGCTGGGGTGGTGGGTACTGGCATGGTAACAGGGTCTTCAGCACTGGGAGAAAGGAATATCTCTGGATGAGGAGCCTAAGGAGGAAATGCCCCACAGCCTGTGGGAATCATTGAGCTCTGTGTGGGACAAAGCAATGGTGGGCTTGCTTCACTCTTGTTCCTTGGGCCTTGCAGGCAGGTGTATGCACAGTTTTAATTCCACTGGAGATTAAAAGGCTTGGTGGAGCTGGGAGTTCCCCCAGCCTGGCTATTCTAGGTCAGTGCTGGCAGTGGGAAGCAGTCTGCTGCATGTGACTTAAAAAATGAGGAATCAAACATTTGCAGAATATCAAAAAACCATAGAGGAAATCCAGAGCAGGGGGAAACCCACAGAACTGTGATCTCTTCCCTTGCCCCATCACCTTCCACCTCCCCCAAGCCAGTTTATCAGTGTTTCTTTACTTTTTGTTGTTTTTCCCTTTTGTATTATTTTTCTGCATACCCCAGCTTGGCTAAATCTCCTTTTCTCTCCTTCCAGCTCTGCCCTGTGCAGTCTGTTGCTGATTGCCATTCCTTCCAGTTAGTTCTCAGCATTCAGATGCCACCTACCCACAGCGAGATCGACTTGACATGGTTATTTACAGCCGACTTTCACTTGTAAACACACAGAATTTAATTGCTTTTCTTGTTCCCTGTGCTGCCTGTGCTGTCTAGCTTTTAAGCCTAATGCCACGCTGCATCTGACAACATAAATGAGAAGGAACGGCGTAAAATCTGAGGGTTTTGTTCAAAATATCATATGGATTTGTGAAACTTTGATGTGAGTTTCCTTCTATGACTTAAAGTCTTAAGAAATAGTAATATAATTGTGTTTCCAGCTTTTTAAAGGAAGGCGAGTGTGGGGAGAGCGCTGTGGCATAGAGAACGAACTCAACATTTAGCCATTAAAACTTCACTGGCAGCATGGTAAGGAATCAGAAAGTTGTTTTTTTTTCATGTTCACTTTCCTCATTTTTGTCACAGAAATGAGGAAAGCTGGGCTCTCTGAACTGCTGACCTCAGTGGGACTAAAGCACTGCTGTGCTGGGGGCTCCCAGCTTGTGGAGAGCAGGCCCTGACATCGATGTTTGTATTTTTTTCTCCAGAGCTGATTTGATTTTGGTCTCTGAGGTGTCCCCCTCGGGCGGTGCCGATCTCGCTGTGCCACCCCAGGGTGGGGATGGGGCAGAGAGGGGACAGGGCCTGTCTGTCAGGGCTGGGATGAGTCTAACCCGGCATAGGGAACATTCCCTGCTGTAATTCCATCCCAAATTAGCACGTCGAGGAGCGCTTGCTGTGTCAGATGTCCAGCAGCCTGGCTGCTGCAATCCAGCCCCATCCAAAGATCTCAAACTGTTCCTGCTCAATGAACACTGATCCTCTTTAACCATCCAGTTGTTGCTCAGTTTGCTCGGATTTTAAATACATGAATATGCATAGCCATGAAGCAAAAGGAAAAAAAAAAATCATTATTCAGTGGTGCTTCACTCGTCAACAGCATAAATATGAGTTCCATCCCAAAAGCATCGCCTTTATCCTGCTCTCATTTTTTCATCCATGCATTTTTTTCTGGCTGCTGTTTCAATTTTAGAGGCTTGATGATGAGGAGATCTCTGGGCACTTGCAGACAGGGTCAGGGCAGGGCAGTTCTCTGTCCCAGCCCCTGAGGTTTCCACTGCTGTGCTCTCAGAATGAGGGGGAGAAAGATCTAATTGGGTCCTCTGCAGAAACCAGCAACTTTATACAGGATCTTATGGAGAGTGATAAAAATTTCATTGCCAGGCTCTTCAGGACTATACAAGAATTTGGGTATTGCACATCTGCGTTTTATTTGGGAACTTTTGTGATTTTTATTTTTATTTTATTTTTAAATCACTGTGGAAGTGTTGCTACAATAAAGGGCTTGGGGAACTCATCTCTGTTTATAACTTCACGTAGCAGGAGCTACTAAAAGAGCCAGTCTGGAGAAAGCTTTGAAGAGTCAGGGCTTCAGTTGCCTCTCTTTCCAAAAGGTCCTGAACTTGCAGGCTCCCCCAAAAAAATCTGGTTTACAGGGTGTTTTCCTCTGGTACACTGATGACCAAACCAGGGGTGGGTTTGGGTGTGGGTGTGTGTGTAAAAATAAAAAAATTATCTTTGCTTTCTTGTATGTGCCCAAAAAAATAGGCTAAAAGGGCTTTTGGATCTCCTTGTTCATATTTATGAGCACCTTGAAATGACAGTGTTTGAGGGATTACATGTTGAAGGAGGCTGTTGTGGGATGAAATTGAGACCATTATAAACAAGCCTTCATTTTGCCCTTTTGAAACTTGCTTGTTCCAAACAAGCATTATTTGAAAAGAATCTCCAATAGTGAGAGGTTGAAGTACAAATGCAAATTTGAAGTGTTCAAGATTGAAGAATTACCTTTTCCAAAGTAGAAAATAGTGTGTATTGCTCTTTTCTCCTTGGTTTCTTCATATGTTTTTCCTTTATCCAATGATAAAACTGGGGAATGCATACACTTGTTTAACAACAGAGTGAGAACAGAAAGATTTGTCCACCAGAGGTGTTAAATCAGAGAGATTTTTTAGTTCTGCTGTTATTGAGAAGTTGATTGGTTTTTGCCAATGATTTGAAGTAACTTAATACTTAAGATGTGGTAAATCTGTATTATGTATCTATTATTTATTAACCTATATGTATCTAATGCATTCAGAGAAATCCAATCCACAGCTGAACTTTCTGGCTCATTTAAAGACTCTTTCAAATGTTCATTCCCAAGTTAAAATTGACTTTGTCAGTGCAAATAAAAGTAAATGGAGAACATTTCTCTGTTCTGGATTTGTTTTGTTCTGATTTTTAAAGATGTTATCCTAGTCTCACCAAGACAGTGGTTTAGTGTGGAAATTCAAGTTTTGAAGGCCCAGTCATAAGAAAAAAAATCATCATTTGATGGGTTTGGAATTCAGTTATCGGCACATCCAGGCCAACAGCAGGATGCTGAAGAAATAAAGTAAAGCCTCTGCAGAGGACAGGGAATGTGGAGCTTCCTGGAATTTGCAGCAAGGCTCAGGGGAAGGTTGATTATTAGGATGAATTTGTGGAACCCTGAAGATGTTCAAGGCAGTGCACAACCTGAAATGAGCAGAATTTAGTCTGGGCCTTGCTCATAGCTCTTCCTTTGAGCTGTTGTTCCTGCGAAGCTGCAGAGGGGAACAACAACTGCAAGGAGGGAGGACAAAGCTTCATCACAGTTCCTGTGCCCTTAATTTGGACATGTCTGCATCTGAGACAATTATGGGCTAGGAGTTGTTTCTCCTCCTTGAGGAAAGCAGGGTATTTTTTAATATACCAAAGGAGATTAAAACAAAGAGAGCACAGTGCTGCCTTGCTGAAAAATGGCTTCTAGATAAGGTCTGCTGCTCCCAGTCCTGGTGACTTATTGGGATCACATTTTCATTTGCAGTGAATGGAGAGGATGCTATGGAGACAAGGGTGGGGTGGTTGGGCAAAAGGAAATCAGGGCTGATATGAAAAGATGTGACAAATTCAAGCAGGAGGATGTTCCTGAATGTCTATGAAGGTTGCAGAGTCAGGCTCTTTATTTGAGCTTCATCTCAATTACAGTGGCCCCTGTTTAAATAAAGGACACAGTAATATTATTTTGAAGGTTTGTTCAGTGCTTAATAAAACCTGTTTCTATTCTATTAGAGTTGTGTCTGTTACAGACTGAAGGCTGGGAGTTATCTTTATGAATTAGCTTTTCCTTTTCATTCTCACTAATAACTCTGTCAGTGGCAGTTTGTTTCTATGGTAATGTTTGTGATGCAGCTTCTCCTTTTGTTTTAAGTAGAATTCTGGAGTGCTTGTAGGGACAAACACTCTCGGAATCCCACATGAGACTTTTCTGCAGGAAGATCACAAGGTTTGACTCCAGAGGATGAAATAATCAGAACAGTGAAGCCATTGCCAGACGAAAATATTGTTTGAAAAAATTAACAGGAAGGTCAGATAAATTTACTCAGAGTGCTTGGAGAATAAATTGATCAAAGGATGCCTTAAAGGATGACAATTTTTCCCTTCTTAATATAATTAACTCCTTAGAAATGCATATCCATCCCTGATTCCACAACAGGGTTTTCTCTCCTGTACCCTGGGAGGTATGAACTGAATCACCAGCCTGACACAGGGTGCAGATTAGGCTGAGAGTAGCCAGGGAGCTGTGGAAAATTTTGAAGCTCAAATTGGTTTGGAGGACAATCTTGCTTCTGCTATTTAAAGCCTGTCCAAAGCCTCTGAGGAGGAGTCCCAGGGAATGTGGGGGGACCCATCTGCAGCCAGAGCTGAGTGTTCCTACAGACATAAGAGGTTATTTCTCATGTACTTTTTGAATTTCCAGCTCCTGCTCAATGGAACAGTCATTGCTTGAAAGAGAATTAAAAGATAGTAAAACCCTCAAAATGGTCAAGGCAATCAGATCAGCCTTCCCCACTGCCATGAATTTGGGGGCAGTTGAGTCCCCACCCTTTACAGCCCATTTTGTTCTGCCCCTGACAATTCTCCACGTTAATGTTTCAGTCTCAGAAAGTCTTTTCCTTGGAGCTCCAGGTGCACCCGAGAAGGGCTGGGGTTGTACAGAAGGATTTGTACAGACACATAAGGTTTTTCAGGCCATGTATATTATTTTTTTTTATGTAGCTAAGAAACCTTTCCGTGAGGATTTTCACCCCTTTCTTTGCATTTTCTGTTTTTCCTAAGAATGTCAGGAAGGTTTTTATCCCAACTGTGCTGTGGGATGTGTGACACTTCAGAGAAACAGATTCCCTTTTAGAGGGAGCTGCGGCAGAGGAGGCAACCACTGAAAAAACGGGGCTTGCCCTTAGAAATGCTGCTCAAGTGTTAAATTATGGAACAAATAACACTCCTTGATAATAAATACATCTTAGTGGCTGTGCTGCTGGGGGTTTTGCAAATGCTGAGAGTTGGTTTCGTGCTAGAACACAAACAAGAGACTTATGAGCTTCCTCTGCCTCATTTTCATTAGCGCAGAGCGTCTGTGCTACACAGGAAATTCATGGGCTGGGGCTGCAGCTGAAATATGGGACATTAGCAGCAGCCCCATTTGCATTTGCACTCCACAAACACTCTAAAGCTCAGCTTAATGCTCTTATAAATTGTGGGCTGCTCTTGAGAAGCCCTTTAATGTAGCCAGGAACCTTTATAGGACTTGTCACTAATATTGGGAGGATGATGTTGGATAAGGGAAAGAAGCTCCTTGGTGCAGGCCAGGGCATGGATTTGATTTTGGAAATGGCCCTTGTGAACAAGAACTACACATCTGCACACGTGTTCATCAACCTTATTGGCACTGCTTTTCTAAGTTAGGAAGATTTAATTTTTTTTTTTCCAGTGAGGATTTAAGGATGCAGATTAAGCATATATAGAGAGAGATAGAGAATTTGGATTTTTAAATTTTTATTATTTTGTTTTGGTTGTTTGATTTATGACAACAGTTTTGTAGAAAGAGCTAACTTCTAAAAGTATAAAGACAATAAGTAATACTCACACCATCCTGTCAGCATCTAATTCAGAGAATACTTGATGGCTGAAACCCAAGATTTCTGATAAGCCCTAAATTGTTTTTATTCTACATCAAGATAAAATAAGCCTTTAATTTCATTTATCTGTCAGTGAAAAGGCAGATAATAAAAGCCACAGAAAGTCAATAAAGCCACTGATTGAGGCTTCAAATGTTAGAATGCTGCTTCTAATTCCTGCCAGGAAGCGTGGTCATGTCCTAACCTATCTGCTGGGCTGCTCCTTGTTCTGGGCTTTGCTTCTGCCTGGAAGTTCTCCTTGAGCCTGAAGGATTTTACAGACAAAAGTGGTTATCTTTTTTGAAAACTGATTTTTACAAATAGGGGTTTTTTTTCCACCATGGAAAATGGATTGTCAGAAAGTTCCTGAGTTATTTCTTTTAATGGGACTTCTAAAAGTCATGGACTGGGGAAGGGTGGGGGAATTAAAAGATGCTTGGGTGGGAAAAAAAAAGTAAAGTTTTTCTCTCCAGTTATCTGGGAGCTAATTGGTCAACTGTTTCTATTACTGTGTGTTAGACAGCAACAAAATCCAGTCTAAAATGCCAAAGGTGTATTTTAGGTGATGTGTAAATAAAATCATTCTGTGTGGGGGTTGAGAATTTGTGTGTTCAAAGCCTGAGCTGTGAACACTGGGGGTCCTTCAGATGTAAAGAGCTTCCACAGGTCACACTTTATGTTAACCCAAGCACTTTAAACGCCAGATACAAGAGCAGTTTAATGATATTTAGTCATAACTGTAACTGCTTTTGGGTTGTTTTTGTTTTTTAAACCAAAGCAAACCCAACAGCAGCAAAAAGTCCTCCCTTGAAGAAACACCATTGGAAAATGAAACAATGCTGCTAATGGGACAATGAAGCTTGTTCAGGTGAATGTGAAAGAAGAAGAGCTGTCTTTAAGGCATTTTGGGGTTACAGGTACTTTAAAGAAGGTGTTTTGTATTAGGACAGGGGAAGTGAGGCAGCTGTGATCAGAGAAACACACCGTGCCAGGCAGGCCTGAGGGACTCTTACAGGAGCATGCAAAGGGCACAGGGAATGGCTCCCAGTGCCAGAGGGCAGGGCTGGATGGGATATTGGGAAGGAATTGTTCCCTGGGAGGGTGGGCAGGCCCTGGCACAGGGTGCCCAGAGCAGCTGTGGCTGCCCCTGGATCCCTGGCAGTGCCCAAGGCCAGGCTGGACATTGGGGCTTGGAGCAGCCTGGGACAGTGGGAGGTGTCCCTGCCCATGGCAGGGGTGGCACTGGATGGGCTTTAAGCTCATCCAAATCTAATCCAAACCATTCCATGATTCTATGATTCCATGATTCTGGGTGAGGTTTAATTAGAGGTTGATTTTAAAAGGTGATGATGGCTCCAGCAATTCAGGGGAACCCCCCTGAGTGCCCCCTCTGCTCCTTGCTTCCTACAGAAAAGTGTTCAGGAAAGAGCCCTGAACCTGGGGGTTAAAGAAAATGCTTCCTCAGTGATAAGCAAAGTGTTCTCTGATGATCTGACACAGTGGATGGAAAACTTTAATATTTACTAATTTGTGCATTCTCCGAGTTTACTCAAGAGTCTGACATCTAATTAATATTGTGCTTCGTAAGAGTTTGTGTTGTTCTCCATCAGCATTCAATAAATTTTTAAAGGCAAATCTTTCCTAATTGGCAGTAATGAGCCAGTAAAACTTATATTTGATTAAGAGAAGACAGAGACCCACAAGAGCTCCCTGTGCAGTTTAATCAGTAAAATTCTAGAAGAAGTTCATTGTTTCAGTTCTGGAACCTGGCACTGCCCCGTGGGCTGCCCTGGGTACTAAATCTGACTGAATTTGTTTCCTTCATGTCATTCCCAACAGTTAAAAAGACTCTGTAGCTCTTCAACTCGTGATGTACAGGGGCAGAAATCCCAGAGTTTTAAAGCTGCAGGGGAGAGAATCTTCCATGTAACTCAGCCAGTGGAGTTATCATGAGGCCTTCTCACCAAAGGTCGTTGTCAAACTCTATTTATGACTGGAAATTGTTTTGCAAAGAACAGGATTTTAAACTTATGGAGCATTGTTAGACACCTTGATCTAACAAACTTTCCAAATTATTCCTGAGTTTTCCAGGACAGGATTTAAAGCTGAGGTAAGTTTTGTGGCAGATCTGCACTTGATAGTAAGTTCAAAACCCTATTTGTTTATATGGACTATGATACTGGATCACATAGACTATGATTTAAATCAGCTGGGGTGATGTTTGCATGGGCTATGGTGATTTAGATCAGGTGAGGGGTTGCTGCAGGTGGCTGAAGACCCTTAGGTGAAAAAAGGCTCTGGGGGATGGAGTGGGAAGGAGGAAAAGCTTAACAGCTTTTAAAGTGGGTGCCTCTGGGTAAATTCTGCTTTCTTTAGCCCGAAAATATCAAATGTCATCTCTTCACTCATGTAGGTGAAGAAAGGAGGATTTGGCTTTGGAGAAATCCTGTATCTGCTCGAGCAGAAGTCCCCACCTCTGCCATGGCTCCTTTCTGCCCTGCCGAGGTTAAACCCAAAGCAAAACCTCCCAGGAGAGATTGAGACCTCACCCTGTGATTCTGGTTGAACTCCATTCACAAGCAGACATTGGCCACGTCGTGCTCCCCTGGAAGGTTTGCAGAACAACTCAGCTGGGTTTTGGTTTTCTGACCAGAAACTTGTCCTTTTTCTGTCCAGGTGGGGTCCAGGAGCTCCTCTGCTGGGGTGACACCCCTGGGAACAAGGTGGAATGGCTGGAGGGTCCTGCCCTGTTGTCCTGAATGAAAACAGGGAGCTCAGATTTGGTGTTTGCATCCCGGGGAAGCTGTTGAATAGTGCCCAGTAAAGTTGCACATCAGTTCCTATGGGGAAATTAAGGAAAACTAAGTGTGGTGGAAACCCAATGCCAACTGGGTTTTATGGAATCTTTGGGTATTTGAAATGTTCATGACATTTCTTCTTCAGGTTTTGAAAGCCTGGTTGTAATTAACTCCAGAACTGCCTTTATTTTATAAAAACAATACAGTTGTGATAGGAAGCTTGAATCAATATTGACTCAAAGGAAGGTGACACTTAGAGGGAATAGAATATTTACCTTTTTACCTGCAGGCTTAAATACCTAATTTAGGAGTTCTTTCTCTTGTAATTTTTATGGCTCTGAGTTGAACTGTGTGAATACTCCCTGTGTCAATCACCAACACCACTCCTTGCAATGATAGTGCTGTCAAGTAGGTGTTTTATTTCTGTTATTCCTGATCTTTTTACTATTTCTCACACAGCAGAACCACCATACCAGCAGTACAGGTTGTATTTTCCATGGTAATTGGGTACTGTGGGGTAGAATTTATTTCAGTTTATGTGTGGAAATAACAAGTAGACAAAGAAATTTCAGGTTTGTCCTTCCCTCATGAGTCAGGCAATATTGGCAAGGGTTTATTGGGTTTTTTTGGTCTATAAATACTCCCTGATCTATATGTCCTGCTGGCATCACTGCATCACCTTTCCATCCCAACGTGAGTTCATGGCTGCTAAATTTAGTGTTTGCAATACAGGGAGCAAAGCTGCTGTGTGGGGCAAGGGAAAAGTTATTTTTAAGTGCTCTGAACACAGACAGTGACTTCTGGAGGTTGTGGAAACCAGGGGTTTTCAGAGGAGAAAAAGCCCCAAGCAAACAGATGTTTACCAGTTCTAAGTCAACTTTTAGTTCTTCAAATCCAGGTTTCTACTGCTGCTGCTGAGTGTTTATGGGGATTATCATAATCGTGGTGTCAAATTGGTAAAAGACATTTTATTTCTGGCAGAAACCATTAACCAGTGGTGTAAAATACCTTGGGTAGAAAATCTGTGAATTCTCTGGGTTCTGTTCTGTGTGTTCCTGGCTCTGGCCTGTACAGAACAATAAAGCTGAAACACATCTCATTTGAGAGAATGTCCAAAACCTATATAGGAGTGTGGCTCCAGTGCCAAAAAACCCAATTAAAATAAAATAAAATGCAGACTTTCCCTGAAAGTTTGCAAAAAGATTAAGCCATAATGGAGTAACCTCTCTTAATTCATTGGAAATTTTAAGAGTGATTATTCTACGGGCAATGTCTACAAGTTCTTCATGAATTTAAGTTATAATTATTGCACTTTTAAGTGTGGTCAGGATTTTGGGGATAGAAGTTTGTTCCCAAAAGTGTAATTAAATAAGGGAGATAATATGAAGTAGAAACAAAGGCCTTTTAACTCCCCAACCTGAACTTGGGTTTTCCTGCCAATGTCAGCCGTGGTAATTTTAAAGGTAACAGTTCACTTTTTAAAAGACTAGAATGAATGAAAAAAGAGAGTAACCCTTTCCATAAATCCTTAAGCTTTGACAAATTAATAAATTCCTTGCATTATTGGAAAAGTAAAGGTAATATTGTGCAGCAAATGTCTTCAAATTCTGTCTGTAGAAAGACCAAAGCTTAGTCTGCCTTTTGTTTGGGAATGTGGAGTAGTTTGTGGGGTTGAAACCAGGAGCTCCTGTTCTGAAGAAGCTCCAGTGTTTCACTTGGGTTTTTTTATTACTGCTTTGAATTAGAACAAAAATATAAATATCTCATGCAAGAAAATATTTAAACTACTTAAAAAAAAAAAAAAGGGAAAAAGAGAATCTTCATGCCAAACTTACTGAAGTGCATTTTGAAACACGCTGCATTGAACTATTGTGTTTTCTGCTTAGAAATGTTGACAAATTTGCTAATAAAAGTGATTATAGTGCATAATGTGGCTGCCCTGAGAGAGGAGAGGAGCAGCACTGGGCAGGGACACGCTGGGCAGGCAGCCTGCCTCTCCCTGCCAGCCTGGCTCCCAGGCAGCCTTCCAAGCCAAGCTGCCAGCCCTCCAGCCAGCCCGCCTGCCTGTCACAAGTTTTAGTGGAATAAACATTCCCAGAGAATGTTTTGATCCAGAAAATCAGCAGTTTTTGATGGCAAATTGTTCATCAGAAGAGTTTTAGCCTGCTCTATTAAGAACATAAGTCTCTGAAATTGTTAGTCTTGAATAGAAGTGTTGCCAAACGATTGAATGTAATAGCCTTCACTGCCTGGAAGGCTCGCTCACTCTGTCTCTGTAATAGCTCTTGGTTTTCTTTTAACACCCCCTGGAAAGGAGTAAAAGTTAATTAAAGTGGGTATTTTTCTGTGTTTGCAGTCTGTTGCCATTGAAACAAGTGTGGACATGGTTCAATGAAGTGGAGTTCAGAGTTAGCTGAACTTGGAGGTGTCAGGAAAACAGCTGTATTTTGCAGCACGGATTATCAGCCTAATTAGTTTAGAGGAGGAAAAAAATGTACATTTCTCAGAAATAAAAAGTTGGAATATGTTTCATTGATAGTCCTAACATTTTCAGTTGTAATTTATATATAAAGCCATTGAACTAATTAAAATTTTGTTCAGATCTGGGTGCGGCCCCCTCTGTTAGAACCTTTCTCTGTCAGCACGAGTGCAGAGGAGAGGGTCAGTGGGAATCAAGGAGCATCTCTATTTTAGGATACATCCAGATACACTTGCCAGATGATCCAAACCCAGCTCCTGCGTGTTTAGCTTTGAAGAGAGGGGACCTTTGCCAGTGTGGGCTGTGGTGTCCTGTGCAGGTCTGCAGATCCTGGGGTGATCCCTGTGTGAGGCACTGCCCCGTGGTCCCACAGTCCAGCCTTGGAGGAGAAGTGGGTGTGGGATGTGCTGGGAGCAGCTCAAGGTGTGCCAGGCGTGTGTGGGAGCACCTGGAAGCTGTTCCTGTGCAGTCCCAGCCCTAGGACTGTGCTGCAGCACAAATTCCCTGCTTTGCCATGCCTTGGCCTCAAACACCAAGCTTTGTTTGCCAAGGGCTTTTGCCTGTCTTGGAATCACCAGTTTTCTACCCAAATCTCTTTTGCTTTCTTGTTGTTTTCCTTTCTTCTCCGTTCCTATCCGTGCCATTGTGGTGCCATCTGTTTTCTAGGTGGGGAAGATCCATTTCAGGCCACTTACACTGATGGCAGTGCCAAATTTACATTCATTGAAAACTCTTTCATGCAGAGGAAATTTGCATAAGAACACTTGAAACCAAATTTTTGTCTCATCAACAGCAGTGAGGACTGGGCTCACACCAGTGTGCTGGGTTCTGATGAATTTTTCTGTTGTGACCTCTCCTGTTATGAATCCCACTCAGTGAACAGAAATGCAGCAATAATAGCAACCATATCTACCTGAGTGATCTCTGTGTTATGGCATTGCAGACATTTATGTTTAAATGCCATTCTGAAATTTTGATCAGGACCTCAGCCACGTAAGATCTCAGTCTTAAAACTATCTGACATATTTGGATGTAGAAAAAGACTTTAGAGAGTTTTGTACTCTATTAAATAATAAACCCTCTTTCCCCTCCTTATGTATTCCTCTGCTTCACAAACTTTGATGTGTGACTTTGATTAGGTATCAAAAAAATACAGGTACTTCATTTTGGCATATTTTGAAAAATCTCATCAGTTTTCAGGGAACAAGATGCCCTTATCTGCTCAGCATGTCTGAGACTAAAGAAGACTTCAATCAGACCTGGTTTTCATAGCAAAAAACTCTCACTGCCTTTCCTTCAGGATGTCCTCTGACTCATCAGCACCTGAGAGGTTTGGCTCCAGGACAAAGGGGTAAAAAACAGGAATTCATAAACTCTTCAATAGGAGCACACAGAACTTTGAGTCAGTTGGGCAAAGAGGAGGAGCTGAGGAGGATGAAGGTCAATGTGTTTTCACCATAAAAATCCTCACCATTCATATGGGTGCAGAGGACACTGGTGGGAGAGAAGGCACCTTGTTTTATGGGATTGAACTTCTTTCCTTTCCTACTCTCTCAGATTTGCTGTGGAGAATTCCATCCCAGAATTTCCCTTCATCTCTGGGTCTCTGTCAGGAAACAATTACCATTCCAGTTCTGTTACCAGTAAGATTTCATAGAATGTCCAAGGGGCTCTGAAGGAGAATGAGCTCGATGAAAATGAGAAGGTGCATGGGTGAGATGGCAGCATCTCAAAGCTCTGCTTTTCCTCCACAATGGCTCATGAACAATCCCGTTGTGCAACTGAAAACTCTTTGTAAGGAAAGATTTCAGCATAATGAAGAGCCTGCTCACAACAATAGAGGTGATGGACCAGACACTTCATCATTTCTTATTATGCTGTTGGAGCAGCTTCTGTCTGAGTTATCTTTGCCTTGTTTGTTCCCCCTTTCTTAGATTGCCATTGATTCAAAATGACAAAGGGAAGAGAAATCAGGCAAAAGGGCTCTAAGGTTGTGTGTGTGTCTCTAAAGAGATTGTATTTATGTGAGTGACTGTGAAATGGTTTTGGTTTTTTTTTCCCTTACATGTGTTTTTTTTTAATATTGGAGAGACAATTGAGTGGGAACGACAAGAACTGCTTTGCTCCACTGCTCAAACCATGAGGCAGAAGCACGAGGTGGGAGTTCCACGTTCTTCCTACAGGTGGGAATTCCATGTTTTTCCTACAGGAAGCCAGATGCTGCTTCCAGAAGTAGAAACTTTCACAAGGAAGATGTATTGACATTTCAATTATTACCCAGCTCTCCTAAGGCAGCAAACAGCAGATATTATTTATAAACCTTTTAATGGAAATGACTGGAGCCACTTCATTATTTCAACGAGCTCTTAAAATGTTGATGAGTAGTGTGATGTTTTTACATAATAATACCATTAAAAATTACTGCTTTTGTGTATGTTTTTGTGAGAATGCATTTATTTGGCATTGTTAAAACCATTTAACATTTTTCAGAAGTTCAGTGTCGGAACACCAGATAATGGGAAAGTTTTAAGCCTTATTGACATGAGAACAAAACCTTTAAGTCATAAGGATAACAAACCCAAACCTACTCTTTTCAGAAGCCATTCAATTGAAATCAAATTCTTATCAAAATAATTAAAATTGCTATGATATGAAGAATTCCACTGAAAGATTTCTTACCAAAAGAAGTATTGAGTGAATCAACCCTGAGGCATCTTGAAGGGCATCTCTGGCTGGAAGTATTTGTGTGTCAATAATTAACATTTGAGATGGAGAGGAAGAAATGGCTCAGTATTTTGATGACATGGGCTTGGGAAAGATATTGGTTAATCTCTGCTCATGTGCAGATTTCAGACCACTTGATAAAGGCCAGTCAAAGGGTTTTTTCCTATAGTCATTTCAGAGGTCTGGGGTCATTGAGGTCAAGTGAGAAGGTTTAGAGGTGACAACAGGAGTCAGGAATTAGTTGTATCTTCTGTTTGAGCCATCTGCTATAGAAAGGAAGAGACCAGCAAACCATGAGTGGAAAAAGAATTGGAGTTAAAAATCTAAATTTATAGTTAAACAACATGTTGGAATATTCTTGGAGCTTTTGAGCTGAGGATCAGCATTTGTTGTTTTTGTATTTGTGTCTCTCTGTTTATCTACGTCCTTATCAGCTGGTCCAAGCTTTTGTAGGACCTCATCTCTTTTGAGATGTTTAGCAGAGCTAAGACTCTCCTGAACCAGCCAGCATCAGTTTAAGGAACAAATGTCTCCTTATATTTTGTGGGATATAAATTTTTGATCCCCTGCATTTGTAGTTGGGGTTAGGACGACTTTAAAATAAAGAAATGATGCAGTTTAGGATATTTTTTCAGGACAGAATGATGTTCTTAACAGATATTGCTTTCATTTATTGCTTCATTTATTGTTATTCATTGGTAATAGGAAAAACCAGAGCATTATAGTTTAAAGGAAGCATGATAACCTTGTGTACCAGCCTGTGCTGGTGTGATCATGTATGCAGGGATCTCACTCCTGTTGATCCAGGTGTTCCACGTTGCCTCTTTCCTGGTTTTTGCAGTGCTTGTGTTGGAGGTACAAGAGGCAGTTCTGTTTCACAAGTGTTGGCACATTATTTGTTTGTTAGATGTCTGCTCTGCTTTTGTCAAAGTGGAGTAAAAATGCATTAATTCACCCATGAAACCACTCTGTGTTGCACTGAAACAAGGGGGTAAGGAAGGATAACACCCCCCAGTCCTTTCCCCCATGCTAGAATATGGATTCCACAAGGAAGAGCAGAAAAATCCTGGAATTTACTGCATTTCTAACAAACGTGTTAGAAGTCCATTCTATTCTGCAGGGCACAGTCCTTGAAAAAGCTCAGCTGAGTGGCATCAAAAAAGCATTTTGGGTCTTTTGGGCTGTAACGGAGGATTAACAAAATTAAAACTCACATGTATAGGTTGCTATTCCTCCTTTGTAGAGTATTTAATGCCAGACTATTAGGAGCACAGAGAAATACAAGGTGAGAGGTGTGGAAAATAAGGCTGGCTGATATTTGATTCCCAAAGAATGCTAAGGAGCTTCTCTAGAAAAGTGAATTTCAATCAAATCTCCTGAGATAATCCCCAGGGCTACAGTTTTGCTCCAAGCTGAGTTACATGATGTTGTAAATTTGGAATGGATCCCAGAGAAAGGATTATCCACTGATATCCTGTCCCCTTGAGATGCACCCACCGTGTTGAAGCTCCGTGTAGAGGAGGGGATGTTTCCAGAATATCCCCCCTCACCAAAACTTTATCACTGCCTTTTCCTCAGGATTTTAAGTTCCATATTCCTGAGTGTCTGAACGTACCACAACACTGTGACAGAAGAAAAAATGCCATCAAGAAAGCAAATAATTGTATCAGTGATGCTGTTATACTTCAAGATTAGGAGATGAAAATGGAATTTCCCTTTCATCCTAATAATGTCTAGAAAATGTTCAGGGGCTGCTAAGAGAAAATACCACTTATTTTTTCAAACGATCCAGATCTTAGATAAGCATAGTCTTCAATGGAGGTTGTTCAAGTTAGAAATGGATAAAAACCTCAGGATAAATACAAGCAGAATGCAGGCCTTGTAATTTGTCACTGAGCAGAATAGAATTAATTCAGGTTTACCTGGTTAGTATGAAAATGAGAATTAAAATTCAGATCAGTATTAAGAACAGTATTTAGCAATGTTCAGGTACTGTAAAGCTTCCATCTGTTCCAAGAGCTGTCTGAAGTTTCTTAGCAGTACCGACTGATCCCCATGTAAGTGCTTATTAAAAATAAAGGCAGTTGGATGTTTGCATGGCTACAGCTTTCACTGTGGAAGGCAAGAGCCAAAGGAGTAAATGCCTCTTTGTTCCAACATTTTCTTTCAAAAGCAAACTTTCAGCTGTACTTGTGCAGAGTTGTACAGAACTGGGTGTGTTGTGGAGCCCAGCCAAGGGGCAGTTGTTGAAACACACTTTAATGTCTTTAATATCTTTAACAAGGGCTTTTGTACAGCGTGCAGGGCTTGTGTTCAAGGCTAAATTTTTGCACTCACCCAGAGTAGTGAATAGGCTGTTATTCTTTACATTATTATGCTTATTATGCTGCTTTGATCACATGATGCTGCCGGATGTGTTGCAGGGTTTCCAGTGCAAAGTGTGACCTCAGAATACCCAAACTGCTGCTGTGCAGTCCCTACAGACCTGCACACAAATAGACTTTCCTGCTTTGATCCCTGTTTGAAGGTGGCTTTGCTGCCATCCCTGTTAAACCAGGTATTAGTCTGAAAAAAATCTCTAAATAAAGTATCTGCTCACTATCCAAGTATTATTGCTCTTTTTTTTGGTGCTTGTTACTTATTATGAGTACATAGAATAATGTCACATATCAAAGTGGTGCTGAGCTTCACCCAGCTCTGTGGAAGGCAGCGAGATCATTATTTCTGCTCTGCAGCTGGCGTTTGGGACTTGCAGACTAAAGCAGCTCCTTGCTTCTCTTTCCACCTGATCTTGGGGGCATTCCCATGCAGTAGCAATCCTTACCACATGGGCCTTTGGTTAACAAATGCAGGGGACAAAACATGTCAGGCACTATAAACTATGCAGAGAAGAAAATGAAACGAATGAAAGATTTTTTTTTTTTTTCAACTCAGAGCTGGAATTGTTTGTGCTCCAGGTTCCACTCTGCCCTCACCCTAAAGCAAACGTCTCGCTAAAATTCGGTTTCTGGTTGATGTAAGACACAGCATCCTTCACACAGCACAGCCACCACGAGCACATTTCCTCTCACTGGTGATCCCTCGCATCGTTTCTTCCCCTGTGGATGTTTTCTCTTCACACCTTTCCCCTTTTCCTTCTTCTCAGTTGCATTTCCCATTTGATGGCTGAATTGGCCCCACCAGGCTTTAGCAAGTCCCTGTGTTTAATGAAACAACTGTCACCATCCCCCTCCCAAAGCCCCTCCTACCCCAACACCAAAAGCTCTGCGTGACTCGTCAGAGAAGGAGGAAAATTTGCAAGGAATAAGAGATTGAGGCTGCCTGCTTGGTGGGACTTTACTTAATTAACCTAATTGAAATTACAAGTGTTGCTAATGAGACAAAAATAGGCCAACAAATAAATTATTTCCATTACATGTCATTTGAAAATAATTAACAGAAGATAAACATTAGGTTCAGTGACCAGATTTGGCCTCTAGTTCTGTGTGCTGCTCTTTAGCACGGGGGACTTTGTGATGTGTAAATGAAATTAGAAACTGCAGCTCTGTAGCAGTGTAATGTGGCCTTCTATAAATCCCTGGTAAGCTCTGACAGCAATATCCAGGTTAGTACACAGACCTTGAATGAAAGGGAGGGATTTGCAGTACAGCCACAGGAGGGTAAGAATTTATTGAGCCCTACCTTAAAAAAAAAAAAGGGGGATGTTTATCAAAAGATGAGGAAAAATATGTACATTATTTTGCAAATCTTGCTTTGATCTCTATAGCAAAAGTAGTCCTATAGCTGCACGTGTGCGAATTTGCCTCTTCCAAAGAAATGAAATCTAAATATTGTTAAATTAATGGATTCCAAAAGCATCAGGTGAAAACATCTGTAGCAGAACAGGGGCTCTGCGTTTGGAGCTCGCAGTCAGGTTTCTGTACCCTTAAATCACGGCTGTTTAGGGAGGAAAGTTTCAAATTGACACCCTGGAGTTTGAGCCATGAGAAGAGTTCTGCACAGAAGATTAGTATGAAAAATGACTGCAGGATTCAGCTTGAGTTTCTTTGGTTAATTTTGTAGCAGAGGGGAAATTTAGTCCCTGTATAGTAGAAGGCCTTGCCAGGAAGAGAACTAACAAAAATATGTATTTTTATATTTTCTTTGAAATGTTCCATATAGAACATGAGATCTTCAGGCAAATGGACTCTATGTGTACATGAACTGCTTTAAAAGCCACTTTTAACACTTTCAACCCCACCAAATGAATGTATTTTGTTATACTACAAGGTGTTTTTAAGATTTGTCCCCAAAAGCTGAATTTTTCTACTAGATAGCAAAGAACATTCCTTCCTAATTTATCCTAAGTTCATCATTTATGGTACTGTCCATTTTTGGCTATAAACCACGTGTTATGTTTATTTTGGAGCAATCAGTTTTAAGTCTTGCAGTGGGGGGGATAAAGCCCCCAGACCAGCCCACCTTCCCCCACAGCTCCTGTGGCCCGAGGGTACTGAAGGGGTTTCTGGGCTTGGTGGTATCACCACAATTTTCTGGCTGGCATTTGACTGGATTTTCATCTTATTCCAAAGATCTTCTTGTCTTCCTGGGGAATTTGGGTTATCCCAGATCTGTGGGCAGACTAATTTAATAGTGCCAGGAATAACTTATTTCCTTTTTGTTGTTGTTGTTGTTTATTTTGCTTCTTTGCTACTTTGGGGTTGGAGGGGTGGTGAAGGTGGCCACAACCACAGCTCTCTGATGCCTTTGCATCCTTTGGGAGCTCAGGACTCTGATGGGGGATTCCTGTACCTCCCTACCTGGAGGTAAAGTCATCGTGCTGCATAATTTGGTGTCACTGTGCTGGACAGCAGCCTTTGGAGCTCCCAGCTGAGGGCATCATTTGCTCAATCTCTATTTGCAATCTATGCATTTCTTCAGAGGTATTTACTTCCCGGGACAGGAAACTCTCCTGTGATCCTTGAACACAGGCAGGGATTGCTGTTCACACGGTGTGGCTCAGAGAAATCCCTGGGGCTGTTCCTGAGGGAGCTGCTGAGCTGCCCTCGTGTTGTAGGAGCTGCCAGAGGACACCTGTGGGCAAAGGACTTGTTCTGTGCTGCTCGTGGGGCAAAACTTCTTTGGAATTTGGTAGGGACAGGCTTTGTCCATTGCAATCCCCTCTGGTGCTGGGAATCCCAGGCAAGTCTGCCAGCCTGAAAGGAAAGCCCCTGTCTGTCAGGGACCTTGGGCTCTCGGGGGGAAAGCAGCCAGGCACCCATCACATTTTGCACACAGAATCACCATCACAACAGAAATCTGAAGTTCTCCTTTCTGACTACAGCCTGATGGTTCTGCTCCAGACAAAGCCCAACATCTTCCTGGGACCACTTTGCCAACGAGTTCATGACTTACTAGGATGTAAAACAATACTTTATTCAAAATAATTGAGCTCTCCCTTTCCATAAAACTTTTGTGTTATTTACCATCAGTAAAATTAGTAACAATGTGAACATTTTCTGCAAGTGGTTTTCAAATACGTCTGTCAGGGCCATCACGCTTGTCTAGCTCTGATAGCCCATATTTATCCCTGGAGACTCTCTCACGTTTGACTGATGTCCCATGTGATGCTCTGGTCTGGCTGCCAGGAAGTCAATGTTGATTTTCTGCCCTGCCTGAGCTGCTTTGCCAGAGAAGGGGATTCACAGGAATCATCAGCTGCCTTATACTCTTGTCCCAAACTGTACTTGCAAACTGGTTCACTGGCACTTTGCTCTGAACACCAATTTATTGAGTCCTTTGCAGGGCCCAGACCTATTAGATAAACAAGGCTTTCAAAGCTAATAGGTCATTAAATAGTCAGCAAGTGAATTCTTTATTTATCCCAAGGTTGAATGCTTGTCTTAGTGGGTCTCTGAGGAAAGCAGAGCCTCTTCAAACAAAAAAAAAAAATCACTCATAAAAGGACAGATAATCATCCTGCTGTGCCACGGGGAAATCCTGGCTTGTTTGTGTGTGGGATTGAGCTGAGGTGCTGGATGGGAAGATAAGAGTGAGAAGAGGCAGTGCCAGGAGGTGGGAATTGTGCAGGGGAGGACGGAGGGAGCAGTACCCAGCGCCAAAGCAGCACTGGAACCCCTTCCTCCCCTCGAAACACACAAGCAAAGAGAGCAGATTGAGTGACTGAATGTTAACAAAACAAAGCCCTTAAAAATAATTGCATTTTTCATATTGTGATTCATTTCAATTTCATGAGTCTCAAAACACCACTTCTCAAGTGATTAATGTTTTCTCCATTGATTGCAACTGCGCTTGAGTGAAGGTCTTTCTTCATAGTTTTAAACAAAGAAATGTTTTAAGGGTCACAAGATGAATGGTCTGACATTGAGGAGCCTTTCCACAGCTATACAGGAGAGCAGGTGGGCTGTAAAAGCAAGCTCAGTCCTTAGGTGATGTAAAATCCAAAATTATAATCCACCTTTGGATATAAAACTTTTCTCATGTGATACCATTTTTAGGTAATTTTTTCCACTCTTACTGCCTTGTAATCTTTTAAATGTTTTTTTATCTCCTAGACTTTTCCTCCCTCTTTTCTACTCTTTACTTGTGAATTTTTTGCCTGATCACTGTATTTGAGTAAATAAAGGGATAATAAAGCTTCAAAAAAATGTGAATGTCTTCCCTCATTAACACTGTCAAGTCAGCAACAGGATTTGGCTCACACTGTGTAAATGTAAGGAAATTATGTAGTTTGCAACCTAAAAAAAACCCCAAATGCTCTCAAAACACCCAGCATAGCTGAAGGGTCCCTATGTTAATTAACAGCCCTGTATACACTCATTTATTGGTTTTTTTTAGCTGTAATTTCCTTATGTCCACTGGAAGTGGCAGTTGGGGTCAGTGTGTGTGGAGGTTTGGGTTCACAGGGGGCAGGGGGGACAATCTGTGGGCTGGAGTGACCCTTTGGAACCTGAGAGACCCCCACCCTCAGGCAGAGCTTTCCATCTTGATCCACCCCAAATCCCTCCAGGCATTCTGTGCCACAGTTTATCCATTTTTACTGACTCACAGGGTATCTTTGTGAGATAATTTAGGAGTTCTTCACCTGTGCCCCGGTGAGAAATTTACAAATCTTAAATATATAAAAATGTGGTTTTTGTTTTTTTTTTTTGTACTTTGCAGTCTGTTACTGGAAGGTTGTTAGGTATTCACGTGCAATTAGATTTAAAAATGGACAAAGAGTCCATTTAAGGGACTGTACTCCCAGGGTTCTCCACAATTCTCTGAAGGTGAGGTTTTGATTCCACCAGTGAGACTCTGAGCAGGCAGACTGGACGCTCTGGGAAGCTGGGCAGGGACCCCAGGCCTCGCTCACCTCTGGTAGGTGTTGCTATTTTATTTTTAGGCCTAAACTTTGTCACTTTTTTACTTGATTGTCTGACAGGAGACAAAATTCCAAGCTGCCTCACTTGGACCTGTAGCCCGTGAAGGAATTTAGTTGTGCTGCCATGGAAATGTAATTTTTTGGTTTTAGTAAGGTATTTGAATTAAGTTGGGTGCTTTTCTTCTGGGCTCCAGCCTTGAGCAGGGAGGGTTCTGTGAGAATTTGTGATTCCTCAGATGTAATCTTTCCTCCTAGGGTGACATCTGGTTTGAAGCTGTTTCCATGCCAGTGTCACTGTTCCCTGTTGTCGTTTATGAACCAAAGGATGTCTTTAGACAGGCTCAGCAAAACCTCAGAGAGGGACAGAACCACCCTGAACTTCTCATGGTCCAGAGCTGCTCCTGCCCTGGATGAAATGCAGGGTGAGAAGGAGCTGGAATCTGTAGAGGATTTAGATATTTTTATAGGTGCTTGGAATTTTTTAATACCAAGAGAAAATAAATGACTTGTGATCACTGGCACAAAACTGTGAAAGGTGCAGTAGGCAGCTATTAAAAGGCTTTTAACAAAGAAAAGGATGTTCTGGAATATTCTTCATCAGTAGGATGCTCGTTAATTCTGGGTTTGCAGTAGATTAGATTTTTAAGCCTATTATTTGTAGATAAAATTCATTCAGGTACTCAACTTTGAAATATTGCTTTGTGCATTCTCTTTATTCTCCACGCATTTCATGGAAGAGTATTTAAGATGTTGGCCATTGAAGTCTTTTGCTTTCAAGAGAAAAAATAAATGAGTCTGAAAAATGTGGGATAAACATAACAAAGAATAACAAATTTTTACATTTCCAGAATAATAATAATAAAAAATTATCTGAGGAGTCATGTTGGTGTTTGAATTTGGGGTTTTTGCAGTGATTCTGGTTTGGGCTGCAGCACTCTCAGAGATCTCTGACTGTGTCTGGAATCCAGCACATAAATTCAAAGCTTTTGGAAACTATTGTTTCACTGCAATTAGCAACCACGCTCAGCTGAGATGGCAACACACTGAAAAATTAATTGAGAATTTAACCTTCAAATGGAGAATGCATAGGACACACTTTATTACAGTCAGCTTACACAGTCATCCATGCCTTTAGGGATAATTTGAGTTTCTTACTGTTCTACTTCTGACCAATTAAAACAAAAGCCATTGGGCCGAGCAGCAGTGACTCAGTGTCTGCTACCCCGTGTGAGGGGCACTTCTGGGGCTCCTGCCTCTCTTTGCTGAGTGGGTGAGGAACGAGATTCCCAGCAAAGGCTCTTCTCTGCAGCTCTTAGAACAAAAGCTAATCAGCACTCCCATAAAAGTTTAAAATTGTTATATTCTTTAATTTTGCATATTGTTAGCTGCAAGCTGATCCTTATTGTTTGTTTTATTTTCATCTGGCAGAAGCAGTGCCAAAATATATTTTGTCTGCCTCGAGTGGGTGCAATTAATCCCTGGCTGGAACAATCTCTGAGGCTTGTGTTGGATTAACTGATCTGATCTGGTGGTGCATATTCCCCAACCATTGCCCACCAGAAATCATCAAATGGTATCCACACATTGTAATAACTCTCTGCAAGTAAAATCCATGGGCATAATTTTTTAAATGTGTGCTGAAGGGAGGAATGAATAATAGAATATTTAAACGTGGAAATATAAGTCCTGGTGTATTTTGGGATGCTTTCGTACATTTTTTCATATGTTAGTGGACTTAAACTTTTTTTTAAAAAGTCAAAACCAATAAACCCCAAACATCTACCAAGATCCCCAAATTATACTTGTTATAAGAGGATTTTATGATATTTTATATTAAGGGATCACTAATATTCACCTTTGTTGACTTAAATTACAAAAGTAACACACACTGACATCTCTTGACTGCTAAATCAGGATGTCATCAAAATCCTTGACATAGCACTAAAAAACCTCATAGAAACTGTGATAATTTCCAGTGCTCTTGTTCATAGAATTAGAACTATTTTTAAGAGATAAATCCACAGCATTTAGAGAATTTCCCCCACATTTGTAAGCTGTTCACACCTTGTATTTTTCTCACAGCTGTGAAATTTGCATTCTTTGTTAGGGTCCACTTTTGATCTGAAATCTTTAGGTGCTTATAAACTGTAAGAAAAATTACATTAAACAAACGTTAATCTTCTCCTACTTTCTTTTACAATATGAGGAAGTATTTTACAAAACCTGTATTTCTGAATTTTCTATTAAAGCTGGCTCCAAATCAGAATTTCCACCCGTGTTGATTCCAGTCCTAATAATTTTGGAATGCACATTGAAGCTTCAAGGCAGGCTCTAGGTGGAGTCCTAGAGAGGGACAAAGGACTGGTAAGCACAACTTCAGTCCCTGGGGAGGTGGAGGGGTTCATCTAAAGAATAAAATCACTGAGCACAGGAATAAATTTGGTCTGTTAGGACACGGTTTGCTTCTGTTGGGGGAAATTCTCTCCTGTGGCTGCTGCAGTTGCAGGAAGATATCAATAAAGGATGAGAATAAAAAGGATTCAGTGGCCATATAACATATTTGCATTTTTAAAAAGGTTGTGAGTTTATGCACCACAGGCTGAATAAAAGTCAAAAAATCTGTTGCCCTTGACTTAGAGGGAACAACAACTGTAACAGGCACTGCCTGGTTTGGGCAGAGTCCGTATCCTGCTGCCAGGGATTGTCTTATGCAAGGGGGTGATTAAAGGAGTGTTTGGGTTGGAAGGGACCTCAAAGCCCACCCAGTGCCACCCCTGCCATGGGCAGGGACACCTCCCACTGTCCCAGGCTGCTCCAAGCCCCAATGTCCAGCCTGGCCTTGGGCACTGCCAGGGATCCAGGGGCAGCCACAGCTGCTCTGGGCACCCTGTGCCAGGGCCTGCCCACCCTCCCAGGGAACAATTCCTGCCCAATATCCCATCCAGCCCTGCCCTCTGGCACTTTGACAAAACAGGCTTTTATTTTCCCCCTGGTGGTCTGGAGACTGAAGTGAACACAAACCTCCAGCTTTGTAGGTGACACAAAACTCCTCTGAGCCATCAAATACTTTGTAAGTGACAAGAAAACCCAGAGGAGCTCCGGGCAGAGAGCAGGAACATGGGAGCAGACGAACTGCGGTGAACACGAGTTTGGGTAATGCATCGAGAATAGTCCAACTTGGGCTTATTTGGAATAATTACAGCTTAGAAGGAGCTACATTGGAGTCACTGCCCGTTTTCCAAAATCAGTCAATGCTGAGTGGCAGCCAAAAATCCCAGCTGAGTGCTAGGGATCCCCAGGAAGGGGAGGGACAGGACAGAGGGCTCCGTTCTGCCATGAAGCATTGGTGTGCTCACATCTCGTGTCTGGTGTGTTTCCCCTTTTCCTAACCCTGCATTGCCATGGAAATCCCGACATTTAGGAGTGCAGAGTCCTTTCTATGGGTGCCCTGTTCATAAGTTGTTGCTGTTTGATTCCCTCTGTGGGGCACTGCCACCCACGTGTTCCTCCTTCCGAATCCCGAGGGATCTGTGTTCCCACTGTGACTTTTCTACATTCCAGGCAGCACTTACACAATGTGCCTGGATATTTTTGCAGGCTCTAGAGGTCTTTGGAATATGAGTGCAATCTCTGGTTTGTTTGTTTGGGGTTGTTTTTAGAATTAATTTAAATTATTAGGAATTCTGTGCGTGACAAATTGGGCAATTGCAGCTGCGTGAATAAACCGTGTTTCAAGGTATTTTGCCCAATCTGTTTCAGAGTAATGAACAAGTAAATAAAATGTCCCTATAGTGAATAAACCCATATATTTTTCCGAATCTCCACTACTAAAATGACTTTTTCAATTAGTTTGAAATTGCGCTGTTCTCCACCCAGGTAACTGGGAGCCTGGGGCTAAATATTCCCAATGTCAGGGCACTGGGAGAACCCCAGTCCTAATTTGAAATAATGCTGCTGGGTGCAGTGAGGTCGCAAAGATAAAAGTGAGTTTGGAATTTATCCCGCTCCACGGATACTCTTTGTTTTGTCCTGTACACTTCCCCTATCACAGAAGCACTGGCAGAGTTGGTTTTCACTGATTTAATTCACCTCTCTTCAAATGAAACTGGGCTGTTTTTTCATCTTCTGCTGGAGTGATTGTTAACTACGGGGAAATTGTCACAAGCAGTAGGTCAATTAATTGCTCCATTTTTAAGCTCTCCCTTGTAAAACAGCAATTAATTTAACTGCATTTTGGTGGATTTTGTTCTCCAGACTTATCCGTTTGAAATCACTGTAATTCTGGGCAGATAACACTGCTTTATTGTATGTGACAGCTTTCCAGAAGTTCATATTTTCTTCTTTAATGAATGCTGGGACTGAGTTTGTTTTTAATTATCTGTGGCACCTTTTTATTATTAGCAGAATGAGAAAGCAGTAAACCTGGAGTATGTGAAGTGAATGGGGACTATCAACCTCCTAAAAGAGGGTGTTAAATAGAATGGATTGAAAAGTCCAGGTTTTATAGGATAACATAAAAATTATAAATATTTGCAGTTTAGACACAGTGCAGCTCCAAGGACTTTCACAGTTTTCTTATCCCTTCTTCCTTTAAGCTTCCATTTTTTTTCATTTTCATCCCAAATGAGGAAGAGCCGTGGATTGTTCAGTGAAGCCCCTGTGTCCAATGTCTCCTTGTTAAACAAGACAGAATTTACAGCACTCTGGGAATGTTTTTGGGTGAGAAAATGAAAAAAAAAATATTGTTGATCTTTAATAGTCCCGGTGACTTTTGTCCTTAGGCGGCTTTATTTCAAATTAGAGGTAACAGAGGTGTACAGGTTGGTACATGTAGAACTGGACAATTTAACCAGTTGTAAGTTGCTATAAAGTTGCTGCATGGTGGGGAATAAAGATCTTTAAGATGATACTGGTGAATTTTGCCCTTTAAGCAGAGAGGGAGATTCCAGCAGCTCAGTCTCGAATGGATTGGTTCAAATAACTTGCACGAGGTAATTTCCATCCTGAGAGCTGAAGCAGCACATCACATCCAAAGCGTTCACGGCAGTGGCTGGAAGGTTTGGAGAAAGGATGAAGAGCAGGGAGGTAATTTGAGGAGCGTGTTATATTTGGAGTATTTACTCTTGTAAAGGGCTGTCCGACTCATTAGCATCTCGAATGATCTATCAAAGTGTGGTTCAGACTGAAAAGGGAATAAATGCAACGTTATCCTTTTGTGTTGCCAAATGTAGGGCACCAAATGTTTGCTTCTGTGGTCTGCTCTGATCAGTGGAGTGGCTCTTTTGACTCCAGTGGAATTATGCTTGGGATGAGCCTGGCCCCATGACCCTAATCAAACTGAATAAGATGAAAGGTTTGGGGGAAAAAAGAGCTCAGTCTCCACATAAGATCTTTATAAAGTATTATGGGATTAGGTCTTTAAGAAAGGGGGAAAAAATTATATAGTGGCATTTTAATCAGGCACATCATGGTAAAGGAGACATAGAGCATTAATTTAATGAAAAGGTTTTTATAGGCTCATGATATGGCTAAGGAAGGAAATAAGTCACGTAAATGTAAAATACAATGTGGTTTCTAGTACAAGATGATCAGATTCTTTGACTGTGCATAGCAATTTGTATTTTTCTGTGTTTGCTGTGATTTACAGATTATTAATTGCACTGAATCTGCACTAGATCACTGCAAGGCAACTTTGTACTTCAGAGGTCACCCTAAACACGTTAGGCACAGATTGGCTTTGTGTTTATTAGAAGGCCATGTCTGCTAAATCAGCGATTCTGCACCCTCTCAGCTGGCTCACACAGAGCTGCTTTGTTTGCCCCAGATTAGTGATGGGATGCTGCATGTCCAGCCAGTGAGATTAGTAGAGAATACCCTGTTTTACACTTGGGGGATTCCTGCCGAGCTAATCCCCCCCTCGGAGGGTGGAGGTGTTTTTCTGAATATGGGAGAGTTAGGGGAATAACTGAAGGCCAGGGATTGTTTGTTCTCCGGATTTATGTGCCTTCATTTCCCCCTTTGCTTTTAGGTGTTTATGGTTGGGAGTCCCCCAGCAGTGTCTGGTTTCTGTTTCTCCAGCCCCCGTGGCTGCCACACCAGACCTTTCCCTTGGTTTTGTGCATGGCTGTCTAAAGAAACAGCAATACTGGGAACAAGAGATGATTCTGTTTGATGAGTCTCACAAAACTAAACCAGGGATTCAGTTTTGATGCTGGCTACTCCTTTCCATGTTGTCATTGCTCTTTTGTGATGATCCTTTTATTCTTATTCACTTGGAAATGCCACAGGAAAAATTAATGATTTTCTGATAATCACAGAAGAATGAAGAGCCAACAGCTCGTGGTGTGGCAGGTTGAGGTGTGGCATTAAAGGCTTCCCATTGGCTATTTTTGTTAGAAAATTAGTGAAAAGAGAAGACTTATCCATCCCCCTGACCCCACAGGAGATTTGCAGAGGAGGCTTTTTCAGGTCCCTGTTTCCTGGCACCGGTTGACAAACCAGGTGCCAACACAGTTCAGCCCTACAGCCATTACAATAATGCTGTGTGAGGAACGGCTTTGTGTCCTCAAGCTACTCAGAAATGCCACAAGTCAAATATTGAAGGACTCAAAAGAAGAAAAAGGGGACCTTGGATAAGAGAAATGGGATGTACAGTGGCCAGAGTGGTGTTTGTGCTACTGATTTTCACAGAAGAATGCTGCCTGCAGAGGTTTTGGTAAGAGGGATGCCCCAAAGCAGAGCTAAATGTGCATCTCGAGTCCCTGGGTTCCTTGGGGGCATTTCTCATGCTGTGCAAGGGTAGCAGAAGGGAGAAAGTCCATTTACAGTGCATTTTTGGCTGTCGTTCAGCTCTGTGTGCAGCACGGGTGATGGAGGGCTTCTCTGTCCTTCAGCCTCTGTGCAGCAGCTCCCTTGGCTTGTTACCTGCTTCCTCAGAGTGCCTGGGAATTGAAACCAGTTATGCTCAGACCCAGCTTCTAGGAACTCGGGATATGGAAAAGAAGGAGGCGGCAGTGCATGCTGATCTGCTGGAGATCAGGGAGGGAGGAAAGGAAAGGGGGGAACAGGCACAGCCAAAGGAAAGCTGATGCTGGATGATGGCTCTCACTCCCAGGGAATGGGAATTGCTGTTGCTCAGGACACAGAAGGAAGGACCTCTGTTCCCAACAGCAGGAACTCTGAGGGGTCCCCTCTATTTTATATCCATCGTTCGTGTCATTTATTATCATAATCATCACCTGCTGCAAGGTTCATTATTAACCATGCTAGGGGTCAACAGAGAGTTGGGATGGAACCTCCTGTGTTTCTGGTGGATAGTAAAGGGCTCTAGGAGGGGAGTAAAGCACTGCTGAAGGTGTTCTGTCATTATTTCACTCATTGGCAGGTGGACACAAACATAAGCACTTAAGGAAGTCTTATATCCTATCCCTTTTTCCTAAAGGAAACAGAAGAATTTAATCTGTCCTGTGAGAATTTAGCTGACAAGACAATGGGCAGAGAAAATGATATCACCCCCAAAAGACTCTGCCTTTCATGTCATTGTGATGAGCAGAGCTAAAAACCACTTTAGGTGGTCTTTAAAAAGTCAGGATTTGATGAGAGTCTCCAAATGATAGCAACACTTAGATTGGGGCAAAACCATGAATGAAAGAGATGAGAGAGGGAAATAAATATAAATCAAGCACTCGAGGTTCATCCTAATTAGGCCCCAGCTGGGAATGACTAGCAGAAAATGTGGGGAGTGGGCCAGAATGAGGGAAGGAATGGGAAGTTATCCATTAAGCTCAACACATGGATGTCACACAGTGCACTTTTAGTAAATAATTAAGTGGATGAATTTGCTGTTGTATCAGCTGCCCATGCACTTTGGGTCCAGAACATGGTGTTATGTCTACAGAAGTGTTGTTAAAGCATAGGCTGTGAGTTTCCTGATCCCAGATTTCCCTGTTTTATTGACTATGCTATCACTACAAACATCCTGGGCTTCTTGTGCCTGGCAGAAAGTGCTTTCAAGTGGCAGTGCATGGATCTGACTAACGCATATGCTGTGGGGCAGTGAAACAGCAGCCAGAGTCCCTTTAGTTTCCCTCATCTCCATCCCCTCCTCCTCAGCAGCATTCCTGAACAGCCAGTAGGACTGGGAGACTGGAGAGCAAGAGCTGTGTTTGTCTGGGTGGCCTTGCATGGGTGTAAATAAAGTAAATGAATCCAGGGCACTGGGCTGTGTGAGACAGGAGTGGGGTGTGTGAGACAGGAGTGGGGTGTGTGACAGGGACAGGAGTGGTGTGTGTGGCAAGGGACAGACAGGGATGGTGCGTGTGAGACAGGAGTGGGGTGTGGCAGGGACAGGATGTTTTGGGGCTGTGTAGGGGAAGGTGTTGGGAAGAGAGTCGAGCTGCAGCACGTGCTGGTGCTGTGGGTGACCCCAGGCAGGTGAATGACCCCAGGCTGGGTGGGTGTCCCCAGGCTGGGTGGGTGACCCCAGTGGTCGCTGTGGCTGTGATGGGGCTCTGGGATGAAACCATGGGACAGGGCACTCAGCAGGGTCCCAGGGGGATGCAGGGTCCCTCCTGCTGGGGTTATGGTGGCATTGGGGCTGGGGCCGGGTGTCAGCCAGGCCCAGGCAGTCCCTGCAGGAGCTGGAGGCCTGAGCTCAGCGTGGTCACCCCGAGGTGCTGGTGGGGCTGGACAGAACCGGGTGGGTTTCAGGCTCCTGCAGGGGCTGTGGCAGGGGAAGGCTGAGGGGGCTCCAGGAGCTCCCCAAGGCTGGAGGGCAGCACCTTTCCCGCCTCTTCAAACAATGAGCCCAGAGCCCGCTGGGGCCATCGGGAGCTGGAAGGAGCCGTGATTTACCTCAGATTGTCCCGAGCTGCCTCGGACACAGCCCCGGGCAGTGTTGGCTGCCCTGGGACTGGGACGCTGCTGCCAGGGCAGCCCTGGGTTTGTGGGAGAGCTGATGGGGATTTACAGCCATGGCATCGTGTGCCGGGAGTTCCCTTCACCTCACACCCCCATGGCCATCAGAGACCAGCAGAGCAGTTGGGGACACACAGAAACCAGTTCAGGGAATAGCAAATAGCATCGCTCGATGGCTTGATGGGATTGAAGGGTCAATAGGGAGGGATATGGGACACGAGGTGGGATGGGAAAGGCTGCACCATTCCTGGGCACAGGGCAGAGACTGGGGAAGTTTAAGGGCGAGGGCAATTAGAAGGTAAGGCTTGGATTACTGAAAATACCCAAATGTGTCACCCTTGGGAAGATTGTCATTCTTATTGTTGCTTCGTAGTTGTGAAAAATTGTAAGAGGATTTTATTCAGCAATGAACAAAAGAGATTAAGTGGAAATATTTTTATGCTGTTTATATTGAAATAATTTTATTTCAATATATACCTGAATTTGGTTTTGATTAAATATTAGTTTCAGGGAGCTGCAAAACTTTGCCTTTTTTTTTTTTTTAGACTAGTGAATTGAGACATTTTCTTATAATTTTTCCCCAAGCTGGTTTTGTTGAAAAAACTTCATCTACTCTGCCAACACTCATAATACTTAGAGGCCATTCATTCATAGTAGTAAGTTCTTATCTGTAAAATTACCAAGCAGTATTTCAACATTTTATAAGGTAATGGAGACGCTGGTTTTGTTTTAGTCCCTCAGCTCAGCGGGGCAAGGCTGCGTCTGAGGAGAGGGAGAGGAGAGCTACGATGTGGGATCTTTGCAGAGAGAAAAGCTCCTCGGGGATGGTGGCTTTTGAATCCTATTCCCAGTTTAAGCATAAGTGTTGAAAGGCAGCCATGTGTTCAGATATGTTATATGAATTGTTCTCAAGGCTAGTAATTTTTTCCATGGGTAAGGCTTCCCAGATTTCTTCTAAGCCATCTGTCGAGGAAAGAGAGCATTAGATCGTCAGACATTGTTTTCAAAGCTCACTAAAATATTATCCGTTTAACCCTTGCATTGCTGAATTTAAGTAATGGTTGTTTGTTTTAATGTTTTATTTTATTTCTTTTACAAATGGAGAAGCAGAGAGGAAACGCTGAGTAGCTCACTTTGGAGCAAAGCTAAGGCTGGGGTGTGGCAGTTCTGGGCTTGCCACTGGAAATTCCTTTTGCATATAGAGGTAACGTGCTGCTGGGATGATCTTTGGTAAAATAGATTTTAGATGATCATTCAAAACCCTTCCTCTTTCCTTCCTCTAGCCAAGGAAAGCAGTGAACAGAAGGAATTGTTGCTTCACCTGATGAGGTTGAGGGGGTGACCTTTAGCTCCTGGGGCAGCTGTGATTATTTCCACTGCCAAATTTCTTTGCTGAAACCTCAGCCTTATTGAGGTCCTGTGATGAACTCAGTTCTCAAAGCACAGGCTTGTCACTGGCTTTATAAACCACACAAAGTCATTTATAATGATTTTGTGGTGCGTCCGAAATGAAATCCTTTTAAAAAGTTCCACTTAAGGAATTTAAATGTAGCATCTTCAGCTGGTTGGAAATGGCTGCTTAGAGGAAAGAGTGGGGTCCTGAACACATTGGGGCAGGCACAGCCAATAGTAAAATATGGCAGGTAGGAAGTGTATGTATGAGCAGGGGGTGAAAATGGTTTGCCTAAGGTAGGACTGGTCATTCCTCCAGATGTTACCCTGCCAAGCATCCCTGAACCACTGGGATCCCTCAGGAAGCAGGAGGAGCTCCCTGCAGCCACCTCCTTTTCCCCTTATGGGCACCCAGATTCTCAAAAGCATTGGGAAAGGTGGTGCTGCTTTGTTCCTCTTTCCCAGCTGCACAGCATGGAGAGAGGAGGGCACAATCTCTGCTTGGATCAGCCTCTCTTGCTCCTGATAGCTGGGAAAATGCCTGGGAAGTGGAGTTAATGTCTGCACAGCTCTGGAGGCAACGTCCTGGAAGGATGAAAAGAGAGTTTATTCCCCTGGTCAGGTAAATAAGGTGAGGGTGCTCTATTGTGATAGTTTGGATCTAATAAAAGCTGAGTAATTGCTGTCCACTGGTCCCTGTGCCCTCACAAAAACTGTCTCTGCAGGAGAAGAGCAGGCACTTCATTCTCAGGTCAGGAAAGAAATCCAGCTTGGAGAAGGCAGCGGATGGAGCGATTTTACAATCCCCTGTGACATGGATGGGAGTACTTGGCATTGTTCCTTCTCCTAGCAGGGTCCCTTTGCCTGCACCGAGCAGTGAATTGGGATTTACCAGTACCAGCATGAGGCTGATCTCAGGAAAACCCTCACACTGCAGCTACAGCCCAGCTGTGTGAGTCCTTGTGCTGGTCCTTAGAAGGACAGAGGGAACAGGAGGCAAATCCTTGGCTTGTGCAAAGCCTGCCGGCTCCCCGGGGCTGTGAGGAGCAGGGAGAGGAATAACTACGGAGATTAAACCCCATCCCCGCCTCCCAGGGACGGCTCCCACAGCCACAGGGGTGCTGGGAGGGCTTGATTCCCTTTCTGGGAGGACTTGCAGCACTTTTTATGGGCTGTGGTACAAGAGCAGCATGCCGCGGGTGTCCTTGGCTGCCACCAGCCATTGCAGAGTGCCGTAAATCATCCTTATTTTACTTTATGAATTGTAAAAACTATCATACATTTCATAGGTATCTCAGGACAGGATAGTAAATTTCAAGGGTTTTTTCCATGAATTTATGGCCAAGCCTCGAAAATAGCTTCTTATGCAGCTGGAAGAAAACCCTCTGTAGATCTGAGGAGCAATGGACTGTCCTCAGTTTGGGCACACAACTCCCTCCGACACCAAGGGCAATAGGTGGCCCACAGGGTGATTATTTAGTGCAAAATGAAGGAAAATATGAATCCAGGTGTACTGAGAGAGGCTGACTGTTGGAAGGGCTGTGAATAAAACAATTTTCCAGTAGCGTTTTGTTCCTGGCTCATCGTTTCCAGGAGCACAGCAAATCAGAGCTCCCACCTTCTCTCCCAGATAAACCAACTCTTGTTTTGGTGGTGGGTTCTTTTGTATGTTTCAGAGCAATGGTGCATCACTGTCCATTTTCAAGGAGAATTTCTTGTTTGGCACATGCAAAGAAGAAATTTCCAAAGAAAACTTTGTGTCTTAAAAGGATTCTTTTAACCTGTTAAGGATAAGTACATAAATCATTATCTCGCTCAAAATAGCTGCCAAATTCTTCTGGGGACATTTTTGGTGTGTACCAAAAGAGCAAATAATGTCAGTGTGGAGAAGCTGAACTCTTCAGGTGGTGCCCAAGATCGTTCAGATATTGTCACACCCTTGAGGATGAAATTTGGCCACAAGGGTGGAAGAAAGTAGCGAGATGTTACTCTGTGAGCACGTCAGAGCACTGAAAATCTGTTCCTTGCCTTCCATTCACATTCAGATCCTACATAATTGATAAAATTGCTGGCTGGAGTTCTGTGGAACTGTTATTTCTGTACAGGACCAGATGCACCGTTAACTGCTCATTGACATGAACATGTTCTCATCCCTGAAATGAAAATCAACCCTGTTTTTAGCCCTCTTCACATGATCTCTTTCAATCTCCTGTTCTTAGGTTTATCAAATTAAAATGCTTTTCTAGGAATCATCTGGTATTTCTGAGAGGTTGGGCAAATAGAAATATCTGCAAAGACTAAATAAAATTTAGCATTCTACCTTGTTGTAGAGTGGGGAGCAGAAGGATCAAGGAAAGCAAATGTTAGCCTTATTTCTTGTGGCAACTCAAATCATTTTTGTATTTATTTTTTTCCCACCTTTTGCCTCTTATAGGAGCACTGAGCTTTACATTTCATGCACAGTCATGGAATGTAATAGGATGATTTTCATGCAAGGACATAGTGTTGCCAGCTGAAAGTAGTTAGCAGTTTGTATTACAAATATATCTCCTAATTTTCTTTCCTGTAATTATAAAGCATTCTGTGATGACATTGAATTAAAATATCTGCATTCTATGAGTAGTCACTCACAAAAAAAGGGAAGTTTTGTTGTGTGGATCTCAGGAGCAATCCAGATAGTCTGTAGATTTAAAGGACAAAGATCCCTAAACTGCTTGTGAGGTTTTAAAAACACCGCTGCACAAAATTCCTGAATTTGGAGGGGTGCTTCAATATGAAAATACCATTTAAGAAAAATGTACATATCCATAAATTTATGGCTTTAAAAGTCTATTGTATGGCCACTGTCTTCTGCTTACTAAATAATTGCATTTAGCAGGTGAAGGCTGTGGGTCAACGAGTCAGTTAAAAATAAAAGGAATAAAAATAAATAATATAATAAATAATAAAATAAATAATATAATAAATAAAAAAGAAATAATATAATAAATAATAAAATAAATAATAAAAATAAAAATAAGGATAGTTTTTGCTAAGAATAGGAAAATTTTCAGGCCTTTTTAGATGGCCTTTCTTCAGGTTGCATTTCATCTACCTGGCCAGTGGATTTATTCAGCAGTGGACACTCTAATGGCTTTGATCTTATGATCCTTTTGCAACCTTGTCTTGTCTTGCACCTCCAGCTGGAGAAGGCACCACAGCAAGAGGTGGGCAGCTCGTTCTTTGTGAATGGAGGCTCCGTTCAGAGTTACAACTCAATTAGGGAGGATTAATCTGTGAAAACAATGAGATCAGCAGGTGTTAGTGGAGGAGAACCCAGAACCACTTCCTCTGCCGACGCTTCTAAAGCCATGCTGTGCGTTTCCAAGTGGCTTTCAGTTAAAAAGTGAGGGGGGGTGGTGAGGAGGGAAGGAAGGATTCAGTAAAAAATACTTTCTTTTCCTTTAAAGTGCCCAAGCACTAACATAATTATAAAAGGAAACAATGAGATTCTTAATATTCAGTGGCAACATAGAAGGAAAAATGCAGAAGAGAACAACAGCTGAGAGATTCTTTAATCAGGGTCCCTTACAAAGTCCCAGAAATAGACACAGGAGGTCTGATGAGACACAGCTGCACTAATCCTTGTATTAAAAAAAAAAAAACAAACAAAAAAACAAACCAAAAAACCAACATTCAGGAAAAAGGGGATATGTTAATGGAATATTGATAATGCCAGACACAGTTGGCTGGAGAAGATGAATGCACTGGAACAGCCACCACAACAAAGGGCCCAGCAAGGGACTGGCAGCCACATCCTGCCAGGGGTTACCCACGGCAGCGCCCAGGCCCTCAGTCCCAGCAGGAACTGGTGTGTGGGCACGGGGACGTGCCTGGAGCTGGCCTGGCTGCGGCTCCTCCTGCTCCGGGGATGGAGCTTCGTGTCTGGGACACGTCTTCCTGGAAAATCCAGCGTGCAGCAGGAAAACATTTGGGCTAGAAAAGGGATCCAAACCATTATGTTCTTCTGAAATGCTTTGACTGAAGCAACCCAACAGAATTCCTTTCCCGGGGAAAGCTCAACCAGCTTTGCCCTGGACATGCTGCTTTGGGTCCTGTGTAATCCCCACCAAGCAGCTGAAATATTAAAGAAGTAAATCCACATTCCTCCTCACACAGAAGTTTTACGGGCTGTTTTAGAGGGTTTTTCTCCCTCCCTGGTGCTGAGCAATGCAGGGAGGTCCATGGCACACCACATCACACACAAGCAGAAGTGTCCTGTGACTCGGTCACGCTGTAAGAGAAGCCGGTGGGTGCCCACCCGAGAGCCGTGACCGCGGCGGGGGCGCCCCGAGGTTCTGTGTGCCCGCGCTCCCCGGGGCCGGCCCCGTGCCCGGCCCTGGCAGGGCTGCCCCTGGGCCCTGGCCGAGGTGCTGCCCCGGGGAGGAGGGTTCCTGGGGTGGGCTCAGCAGTCTGAGGGGATGGATGGTGCTGAGGGGGCGTTGGGACCTTGTGCTTCCCTTCCTCCTCCTCATCCAACTCCTGCTTCAGGAGACCTGGGACCCGTCTCCAAACCTGGGCAGGCCTGGAGCCCCCCCCAAACACTGCAAGCTTTGGCCTCTTTAAGTGATATATCAACATGAGCTGAACAACTGCTTCCTTCTGCAGTGCTGACTTGGCTTATTTTTGCTCTAATTTACAGTTTAATTTGCCTTTGACACTCTCCTTTTCCAACAGCACATTTTTGTTCACTGAATAGCCACTACCTTCTGGCAGCATTCCTCTGGATCCATGAATTACTGTTGTTTCCCCTGTTGTTTCATCATTTGCAGGACACAAATCACAGGCAATTGCAAAGAGCTGGATCCTCTTTTAAGGAAAACTCAGTCACCGAGTTCCTATCTGTCTCGTTTTCTAAATAAAACTGACTTTTGAAATTCCCATATGCTTCATGGGACATTTTCCATGTTCACCAAGAAATAGCTTAATGGAGAAAAGAGGGAGTTTTAGGCACTGGGATTGCTGCAACCATAACTGACCTGAGGCTTCCTGGCAAATATCAGGCGGTGACATTTGTTCCAAGCACTCAGCAGGGAAGATGTGATGTTGGCACTGGGTGCATTTTTAACACTCTTCACATTTCCAGAGCAGTTAGAAGCTGTCTGGAGAATTTCTGGCAAATTTTCCTTGAAAACTGCCCATGTGGAGCAGCACTTTCCTAATTGGCCATAATAACCCCCCCACTAACTTCTGAGGGATACACAAAAGGAGTAATTCCAAAATATCTTGCAACCAGACTGGGAGGATTTTGCCTGGGGTGCATTAACCCTTCCACACAGTCTTTTAAAATTTACTGTCTAACCAGGAAACATTTAGAATTCTTTGTACCTCTTCCAATTCAGTAATTGTAGATATAATTATTATATTTATATATATAATATATATAATGTATATAATTGTAAAATATAATTATTTGTGCTGCTCTCCTAAACAATGAGTTTATTTTGCACAACATGCTTTTAAATTCACTTTGACCTGGACATCAGGATGTTTAATTATGTTGTCTGTGGAGTAATTTCTTTTAAAAGAAAAGTTTTAAATATTGTTGTTCTAAGTATTTAGAACTCTGTGGTAATAAATTCCATTCATGCTGCTGTCAATTACCAATTTCCAACATTAAGAATTAATTTTAACTCAGCTTGTTTCTAGCCTAGTGAAAGTCATTTCCAGACTTCAGTGATGGAGAGCATTGCTTCTGCCAAAAATGTCTTTGCTATCTCTGCTGTATTTGTGCCTGTAGACATGCACTGAAATCACAGTCATTCCTGCAAAGTTGACCGCCCCAAGAAATGGTTTTACAAGGGGTTTTTTTTGGAACACACTCAAGGCATCAGCTTGGGTGGATTTTCTTAATTCTGTGCTTCCGTCTCTCCCTGCTCTGTGTTGTGCTGGCTCTCCTGCCTTTCTGCTCCGTCTCACTGGTGTCTGCTGGAAAACAATAAAAGAGTCAGGATATTCCTGGAGCATCCTCTGAAGCTGGTTTGCATTACTGCACGTGTGAAAATCTGTTTTTAGCTGAAGTGGCACTGGATGACTGCTGTGGCTTCAGTGTTGTCTCAGCAGGGACCTCTGGAGTGCTCTGGTCCAGCCTCCTGCTTGAAGTGGCCCTGTCACAGCCACCCCATGAGGTCAAGCACAGCTTTATCCAGCCTGCAGCTCTCAAACAGCCATCCACTAATATTCAGCCTCTGAACAACCTGTTCCAGTGCTGTTCATCCACATCCTTCAGGAGAGAGGATCTGGTGTTCAGCACACAACTCGTTTCCAGAAGGAGAAGGTTGCTCAGACCAACACTCAGGGCTTCTGAGAAAAACTTAGGGAGTTTCAGAATTTTAGAATTTCAGAAAGCAAAGTACTTCCTTAGGTCTAAATTTCCTTCCTTAGGAGCTGAAGGTGTCATTCGTGATGTCCTGACTATGAGCAGAGCACTGGAATTTTAGAAGTCGGAGCGTAAATATTTGATCACCAAATGTTATGCGTGAGCGTGTGTTTGTGGGGACACACACTCACTGCATGCATTGGTGTGCTGAGGCTGGCTTGCAACATTTAAGGTTTCATCAGAAACATATTACCAGGCTTGTATTTGTATTGAGCTTTAATAAACAGAAATTAATGGAAAATTTATGGGAATTCTTTCAGGGAGATACAAAAATGTGAATCCAAATGAGTTTCTCTGCGTGCACTGATTAATCTTTGGGAATGACAGGAACATTCAAGGTCAGCCTGCTGGTGTAAGGTGTGGAAACACAAATTTCTTGATCCCCAGTAGTAACCTCAGAATAAGGAGTTCAGGAGAACAGAAAGAGCTGGATTTATGGTGTGACAGCCATGCTTCCAACAAACTCACCCAGGCCTGAAAGAAAAGCCCTTCATTCCCTGTTAATGAACGCAGCTACGTCTAATGGAGCCGTGGTGGACAGCAGTGGTGTTTAAAAAGCAATCAAATCAACTAATGCTTTCATTAGAATAATGATAACTGCATCAAAGGGACACCATGCTCAGCACAACACCTCCTGCAGTGCGTAAACACCAGCACCACAGGAGATGTTTATTGCTTTGGACATGCTCCCTTTGATGTATTTATCAGTTAAATGTATTAGTTCTGCTCCACAGCTGTGTGCAGAAATAGCACTGGAGGAAGACCATATTTCACATGTGCTATACATAGCATCATAACCTCTGAGCACCAGGACTGATAAATAACATTAAGTCAAAAGAGTTGAGTACATTTAGAGTCAACAGTGTGGATGTTGACAACTGAAGCTCCAGCTGCCTTCATGGGACACTTTTGTCTCAGCTAAAAGGAACACAAATTCCAACAGCAACTCATTATGCAAAGATTTTTCTTAGAGGAAATATTTCCTATCATTAGGATGGAATTCATTAGGTCATGTCCTTAGATGGGAGAATGCTAAGCCTCACTTTGTGCATGTTGTTGTGTGTGTGTATTTATTTTGCCTAAAAGTTACTGTTTCTCCTCCCTTTGTGCATGTTGTTGTGTGTGTGTATTTATTTTGCCTAAAAGTTACTGTTTCTCCTCCCTGGGTTTTGATCCTGTGATTTCGATAATTACGTGGGGAATTATTGTGCATTAGGTTCAGCTGAGATCAGTTCTGTTGGAGGCTCTTAGTACATAGTGTTCATTTCTCTGCATCCATAATTGCAGATGTTGATGGCTGAATTTATTTCAGCTACTGAAAGGAAAGACTCTTTCTTCTTGAAAAGAGCCACGCTTGTTTATAAAAAATAATTTAAGTATTATTCCAGCCCACAGACCATCTAACTTGAAACTCTCCTGTTCCGTGGCTGATGCTCCTGCCTGTTCCTGGTGCTGTGCAACTTAGATGTGGAGCATGGGAGGCCAACTGCTGAATTATCATCGTGCCTGACACCGTGTGCTGGGTTTCTGCATCTCTTGTAGGCTTTTTTTCCTTTGATTGCAGGAGTGTGGAAGGATAGAGAGTGATAATTGTGTGTGTATGTAATTTTGTGTTAATTCATATGACACAAGCAGATAGATCCAAAGAGCTTTGTTTAGCTTAAGGTTTGTTAATATGGGATAATAATAAAGTTTTGTTGCATGTTGTAAGTTGAACAAATACGTTATGAAAGTACTTAATTAATAATTTCATTTGTTTTCTTGCGAACTAAAATGTACACTTGGGTTTGTTCGGTTTTCCCACCCAACACTTGCAGATTTTGGAGTTCATGGGTGCTGGAACTTGGCTTTCCAGGACAACCAGACACAAATTGCTGTGGAATACAACAGTTAACTCATTTCCAGCAGTGGAGATTTCTCCATGTTCTCCCCTGTTAGAGCTTGATCCAAGAGACGAGACTATCACAGTTATTCATGATTTATTGCTTGAAAAACCAAACAAGGCATAAGTCTCAGAGGTCAAGGTTTAAGCAACAAGTTGCTATAACAGAAAAAAGGGCACGAGTTTCAAAGTCAGATGGTAATTTATAACTTCCTGGTCTAATAAGCAATTAACACGAAGCTTTGTTTTGACTTTATAACTTGTCACTTTTGGTATTTTTTGCTGCATTGTGGCTGTTTCTTGACTAATAACTTGTTAACTCACGTATGCCCGTATACTTCTATCATAACATCTAAATTCTTAACTATAAAATCACATTACTGTACTTAAAAACCTTTCACCATATCACTTAACACACACTTCTACTTATACCTATAGAAACATAGGTTTATAATTCTTCTGCTTAAGGTCTGTATACCTTTATCAGTACATTAACCTAAGCTCTTTCCAGGGCTGTAAATTGGACTTACTAGTGCCTGTGGAAGTTTCTACTCCTCTGTTTCTCACACTCCCCCTCGCTGAAATAAACACTGGACCTGGGCCCTGCTGGAGTGGATCCCCAGGAACATAAAATAATCAGTGACTTGCTGCTCTCTGTGCCTTTGTGCCCAAGAGTGAGGGAATGTTTGAAACATCTCTGTCCATCCAGCAGAGTTTACTCAGGAAGACACCTCAGTGCTGTTGGTGGTGTTGTGACAGCACCAATTAATAAGAAATGAAGCATTTGCATTATTGAAAAATATTTGTAAGTGCTGAAATGCTGCCTCCTCTAAAGGGCATTCCTCGTGCCAGGGTTTGGGGATGTGGGTGCCTTGACACTGGTGGTCATTCCTGACGTGCAGTCATTGCTCTAGCCAAGCAAACAAATGCTCATCTAGGAATGAAATATGTGGGATATAAGACATGGATTGCACAAGATGTGAGAAATTCCTTCATCATACCCTTTCCAAATACACTTTTTTTCTGTTTGAACTTTTAGTTTAATTTTTAAGTGTGTTAATCTCTAAGTAATTGCTAGTTAATACTGATAATTGATTGAGTGTGGCTCTTAAAATATTATATTGTTGATCTTTTATTTATAACTAATCAGAGACTTAATTATTTATTGGTTACATTTCATGTCACATTTAATAGGGTGATGTCTGAGCATAGGAGACTTCCCTTAATTACACAGGAAATCTTTAAAGGCAAGTAGCTTGATCAGTCTATTTCTTGTAAGCTATTATTCTAGTCATACATTAAACAAAAAGAATCCAGGAGAGAAATTGTCTTCTGAAATCTCTGTGATTTTTATAAGGTCAGGAAAATGGAGCTCTCAGTTATTTGCCTGTCATTTTCCTAAGCCAACAAGTGTGATTGTTTGTATACAAGTATTCCCTATTTGCACATTGATTTGGGCTTCCTTAATGCCAAAATACACAATGTTACATGCATATCAACTGCTAATTTCCATCATGTCTGTCACAAACAAAGCTGGGCTTATATAAAGACATCCTCCCTATTTGCCTGTTGCTGCTCAGTAGTGTTGATTTTAGTATTTTTTTATACTAAAGTATATTATACTTTAATATTTTACAAAAACCTCACCTCCAAAGCAAATTTGAAGTTGTGAAGCTGAAAATACGGACTTTGAAAAACTGGAAAACTCAGGAGTTAAATACAAATTTCCAGTTTACTTGGACATCGGAAAAAAAACCCCAAAAACCCCAAATTGAAAGCTTTGGATTCCTCAAGAAATCCAGTTTTTCTTTGAACTGAGGAACCTTGTGGGTTGTTTTGTAGGGGTTTTTTCCCTTGCTGGCTTCATTCCACAGCACACCTGGATTTCTGCATTGCTCCCAAGCTGCTGTGGTGTTGTTCAGGGGACTGCCTGCATCAGATCAGTTCTGGGTGCTACTGTAAGTGTGGCTGGATCTCATCTGCTGGGAGAGAAGCCTGGTTTGCTTTTTCCATTCAGCTCATCTGCTTGTCCAGGTGTCTGGTCTCGTGTCCTTCAGTGCAAGGCCATCGAGTGACACCCTGGGCAAACACCAGGCTCCCTCCCCAGAGACCGTGGCTTTAACATTTCAAGAGCTTCCAGAGGCAAAAGCCAGGTGTAAAGAGGGGAGGTTTTCACAGGAGACAGTGCCCTGTTCCTCCAGGATGGAGATGGCACAGGGATGTTCTCCTGCTGTGAGGGACACAGGGCTGGGCTCCTGGCCAGGGAGCAAGAGCCACTGCTGGGACACCAGGACGGGCACCAGTGACCATGGAGAGATTTGTGGGGTCACTGCACTCCTGAAAGGGGAAACTTCTTCCTGACACAGGCACAGTGGTGGAGCCTTCACAATGCCTGAGGGAAAAACTGCAGGAGTTACCAGAGAGCTCCCAGGTCTGAGACAGGAGCCTGGCCAAGGGCTCGTGGTGACTCCAGAGGTTACAGGAGAGGCCTCAGGGGAGCAGCCACAGCTCCGTGAGAGTGACAGGGAAGGGGGTCTGCTGGGACAGGGCATTTCTGACAGGGCCTGGGGGATTGCAGAGAGAGGGGGGAAAAACTGAAACGTGGAGTAAGTACGTTAGAAAACAGATCTAAATGGAGCTTGCTGCTTGAAAAGCTTGGTGGTGGAGGGTCAGGACTTGCGCTTATCTCCCAGTTACCTGGAAAAAGCAGCCTGCTCCCTTGTTTTAATTGGAAAGTGGCCCTAGCTTTGAATTCACATCACTCCTGGAAGTAAGATCTGATCCAGATTAGTATCAGTGTGCTAAAGCTGCCTAAGAGCTCAAATCTCATTTAGAGATTGCCTTCATGTTCTCCCAAAAATGTCATATCACTCAATTGTTATGTTTTTTTCCCAGGTGCTGGAGACTATAAAACACACTAGATGTCTTTTCAGTAATGTGAAAAGTGATTTTTTTTTTTCCTCAAGATTATACTGCACAGGGAAAACATTGAAGTTGAAAAGAATTTTTAGTAGCAGTACATGAGTCTGCCACAAATAGGACGAGGGAAAATAAAACAAAATGGATTTATAAACCGTAAAAGCACTGTCAGGTTTTTAAAATGCTGTTACTTGCTGCTGGGTTTAAAGCTGTACATGGCTTTTTCTGAGTTCTTCTTGGTCCTGGTGCTCTGTGTTCCTGACAGTGTCCCAATAACCAGAGAGGGCTGGTGGTCTGCCCCACAGCCCTGTGCTGCTCTTGGGGATGAACTGGAGTGACTCCCATGGGTTTGTGTGGAGGAACTCGGCTTCTCTTGGTTGTAGAAGAGAGCAGCAATGTCCAGCCCCAGCTGAGGGTGTGGAAGGTGCTGCTATTGCATGGACAAGATGGAAAAAGTTGGCCAAATGCATTTCCTGTGGGCAGGTTTCCTAAGCTGCCCAGCTCTGGAGGGTGTGAGGGGTGAACAAACCCAGGACTTGAGCTGCAAACTTCTATTAATGATAATAATGATAATGATAATAATAATAATAATAGTAATAATATAATAGTAGTAGTAAAGCAGGTGGTGGGAGGTTGGTAAGAACACAAAACCTGTCTGCTCAGTGGGTTTGCCTTTTTGCCAAGGTTGTTTCTGCCATGGAGCAGGATGAGGAGAGCCGTGCTCAGCAGGAGTTGCTGTGCCCTGTCAGCAGCAGGGTCTGAGGTGGGAGCATCCTCTGGAGCTTCCCTGAGCTCCCCAGGGCAGGGGGAGCAGGGCTGGCTGCAGCCAGCGGCGTTGGCAGCTCCAGCTCACCCACCAGCTGTACCTGGGGAGGGCTGCGAGCAGGACGGGTCAGTCTCTGCCACTGAAGTACAGGTTGAGCGGGCTTAGGACTGGTTTTAGGGCTGAAACTTTAGGGACATCCATCTGGTTGTAGTGTGGCAGCCTCTCTCACAGGGTGGGGGTGCAGCACTGCCCCTGGATGTGCCACAGCCCCCTGGACCAGCCCTTGGCCAAGCTGCCCTAGCTCTGCTGTGTGCCCTGGCTAACCCACCACAGGAGCAGCTCATGGAGCTGTTTGAAGGCCTCTAAAATAGCTGGATTTGTGTCTTTTCTCATGTAGAGCTGCCCCCTCTGTCCCTCCCCGGCCAGCCCTGCAGAGGGGACGAGACTCAGCCCTGCCAGGCTGCCCCTGCCCTCCCAGCCCAGCCCCCTCGGGCTTCACGCAGCCTTTGCCTGTGTATAAAGCCCTGCAAGAGGAGAGGGGCTGCTCGGATATCGGATCTGATACAGCCAGAGCTCTCTGGAGAAGCTGCCTCAGAGGTTTTGTTTCCCTTCCCTTCAGCCAGCAACTTTCTTCTCTGCGTTTTGCAGCGAGACCTCTGCTTTCCCCGCACAGCTTTGTCTCAGCTCTCAGAGCTGGTGACACTTGAAGCTCTCAGCAACATATGGAAATGAAGAACAATCCTAAATGGCAACATTTCCTACCTTTCAGTCCCCTAAGGCGGCTGGGAGCTGCATTGCTCATTGCCTCAGCTGTGTGCAAGTGGTAGAATTCAAATTGCTAATCAAAGGCAATCGTTAAGGACAATGATGGATTAAAACTGGTTTAATAAATAACGTTACGTTGTCCTCTTTAGCAGAGCAACCAAGTCATCACATTAATCTTTGGAGGCTGGAGGGGGGCAGCACCATTCATTAGAAGTGCACTTCTGGTGGGGATTCTTGTGGTGTTTCTTGGGATTTTTTTTTTTTTTTTGGTTTGGTTTATTTGGTTGATTTTTTTGGGTTTGCTTTGGCTGGGGATTTTTTTATAAATCCGAACAGAAAGCTGTGTGCTTTTAAACCAGGTTAGCACTAACAGTTATTCCACAGAGCAGATGCACTGGTTTGCAGTAAGTGAAATGTTTCTGAGCTTATAAAACGTCCTGTCTCCTGAAAAACCCTCTTGCTGCTTCCCAGCTTGTCAGCAAGGGCTGTGTCAAATCTGTTTGGGTTCAATGTGTGCTTGCAGAAAGTGCTTTTCCATTTGAATTTCAGAAGGTATCTGGAATTCACCCTTTCTGGATTGGTGTTTTATCAGTGTGTCCTTGGATTGTGTGCACTGTTGTTGTGCTTTACCCAGGTGAGTTCCCCTGAGCCCCTCCATAACCCGGCAGGGGGCTGATCACCCCCTCATGAGCCTCAAAGAGAACCACAGATCATTTTTTTTTTTCTGCCTGCTCTGGCTGGAGATTTAGTTTTAACTTAAAGGGAATGGAGCTGATGTTAATGAGAATACATTGTCTTGATTTGCATATTAGATGAGATAAATATTGAGTTAATTTATACCTACGATGGTTTTTATTGCAGTCTACATGTTCCACACTTCTATTCAATATATTTTACACACTGACTGTGTGTAGTTTAGAGGAATAATGTGAAAATATATTATTTTGATGGTGAAAACAAAAGGGGGGGCTGGTTCTGTTAGTTAGATTGGGTTTGAAAATGTTAATAATTTAAAGGACTTTACACTCCTACCCTCCTACTCTGTGAACACATGAGCAGCTGTGAGTAAGGGCCTACACTGAGTGAGAAAGCTGGGAGTGCAGAACCTTCCTCCCAGCTGCATCCCTGGCAGCTGTGGAGGTTCCTGCTCCCCTCAGCTCCCACCAAGTGTAAGGAAATTCAGATTTTCTGGTAGCCTGTGCTCCTCCTTTTGCCTGGGAGGGATTGCAAGAGCAAAATGTGAGCTTGGAAATAAACCCACAAAACCTTAAATGGTTTGAAGCATTTCTTGAAAGATAAATCAGAGGGATGTTCAACATCTGAACCACGAGAGCTGGGCTTTGTGGATCACACAGGGTGACTCACAAGGGTAGAACATGTTGTACTAAAAACATCCGTTTGGGAAGACAAAGCACTCGTGTAGATCCACTTAATTTATTTCAAATAATGCAGACGAAGAGGGTTTGAAAGAACCCAAGGAGTTTGCAAAAAGGAACAAAAGGTGCTCTGGGTGTTTTAGAATTTCTGCTTCCTCTGTCCTCCCTCTCCAGATGTATTTCCTCATTATAGATGTGAGAGGAATCTGCAAATCCTACTGACATTGATTTCATTCTCTGATTACCTCCTGATTATAACCCTTTTATTTTGGAGAAGGGGAATGTGGGGTTTTTGTGGAGCACAGAGGATTTCAAACTTTGTATCACAAGGCACTACCTGTGTGTCCACATAATTGAACATATTTTGAAACAACATTTTATTAAATAAATGAAATTTTCAGCTGGTTTGCAAAATACTGGGCATTTTGTTACACTCTTTGACTTTTGCTACCTGTGCACTCTGTTTCAAAGGCCAAGCCCGTTGTCCAAAACCTGTCATTATTAAAAATGTTGTGTTCTGAAGCACAGCAGCACTGGGCATTCTTCTGTGTATTTTATAGTAACAGTTCAGTCTGCTGTGGGAAACAGCCTCAGTGGCAATTTGGGATGAGAATTGTGAAAAATACATTTATCTCTTGAGATCATCCTCATTGCGTTTCCTCTGTTTGGTTGTTGGTGCCCAAATCTGAGCTCAGGGCCACCAAGGCTGGTAGACACCTTCAAGATCCCCCAGTCCAAGATCAGCCCAGCAGGGCCATGGTCACCCCTAATCCGTGTCCCCATGGCCACATCCAGACCCCTCTTGGACACTCCCAGAGGTTGTGACTCCCTGGGGACCTTCACTCCATGGAGCTTGCAGAACGTTCTGAGTCGGGAGGGTCCCACAAGGATCATCAAGTCCAGCCCTGGCACACCCCGGGATCAAGCCCACGACCTTGGCTTTGTCAGCACCAGCTGAGCTCATCCCAGGGCCCGAGCATTCCCCCAGGGAGAAAACAGCTGGCATCTGGCAAGTGCTGGGCAAGGGCAGCGCTGGGACTGCTGCTCCTGCTGTTTGTGTCACTGTTGTCTCATGCCCTGGGAGCTGCTCTAGCCCCGCGTGCTCTGCTGAACCTCAGCTCACTCTGTATTTCTGCCTTAACTGGTGCCAGAGTGCAGCATTCTGAGCTTCTCCTGGGTTGTGTTACACTTTTTCTGGCCGTTTCTCCCTTTTGTAGGATATTTATGTGTGAGCCTGCCCACACGGGGCCCCTCACCTGCTCTCCTGACCAGGTGTGCAAATGTAAACTGAATTGGTGTTCTCAGCTTCGCGAGGGCTGCTTGTGCACCTGGGAACAGCATCTCTGGGAAAACTCCAACGGGAAGAGTTAAACACACTCTGAGAACCTTGTTCTGAGCCACGGGAACTTTCACTGCTCAGGTAAAGGTTGTGTCTCATCACAAAGTTGATGTGGGTGGCACCTCTGTGTCACTGAGGGGTGTTTCTGAGGATTTTGGGACTGGATGCACCAGAAAAGTAATGGAATATTTTCTGTGTGCATCTGCAGTTAGTACAACCTGCAATAAGCTATGCTGTAACTAGGCATTATGATATCCCTGCTGTAAAATCGAGACACTGTACAAAACTAATTTGAAAAGCATTGTTTCTTTAGCAAGAAGACAACCTGTCTCCTCTGAGACATCAGACTGACACAAAAAGTGCTTCCTCATCCTAAAGCTGATGAGACAGTGCCAGGCAAAGGATATTTTTAATGTTTGCCATTATTTAATTTTCTCTACTGGGAATTTTTCTACATTTTCTTTACAGAAACAACTGCAGAGAAATACAACAAAACCTTCATCAAAGGTGAAAGTTTCACTTTGAAATTAATGGAACATTAGGCTTGGTGCTTCCCCCCCCCCATCTTCCATTGAAAAAGTACCTGCCATTCTTTCAGAACTGCCACTGGAACAAAGCAATCAGTTATTCATAAACACCTACTGAACCAAGATTTAGGAGAGGTGACTGGGAACTTGGAGAACTGACAGATCTTGCAAAAATATTTAACCTTTTTCCCATTCAGCTGAAGGATAAGATGCCACCACATCACCTCAGAGACCCCCGTGTCCTTGTTGCTTCCCAAGGGATCATTTTCCAGCTCCACAGGAATGCTGAAGCAGTTTCTGTGTCCTCCCAGCCTTTGCAAGAGAAGGAGGAGAGGATGTTTTGTACTTTTTCCCTTCACTAGCACACGAGCAGATAAAAATTAACCTGTCTGAACTCTGTAATAGCAGAAGCTGTCATTGTATGCTTGTGCAAAGAATAATTTAAGAGGATGCTTATGGAGCCTTTAGAGAAAGGGGAAAAATATTTCCAAGTCTCAGCAAAATCTTTAAAAACAAATACATCTGCATTTGGGATGATTCAGAGGATAGCACAGGAAATAAATCAGGTGTAAAGGCTATAACAAGCATCATAAAAGATTCAGAAAGGTATTGAATTGGTCTGGATGAAAAGAAAACAAACATAAATCAGCAGGCTTCAATTAATGTTGTGTCAGGTTTGTTTCTGGGTTGTTTTTTTTTTCCTGGTTAATAATGTTCCCTGAAAAGGGCATCCAGTTAAAAGGGGGCAGGGGGATTTAGCCGGCCCCACCGCAGACGTGGCAGCTGTCACGGGCTGGCAGGGACAGCTGGGAGCGATGACACAGGGCTGGGCAATATCTTTATGCTGCTTTTATGGAGCTCCCTGCTCCCTGATGCACTTTCTCCTCTCGAGCACAACTGGCCCACGCTTTAAAGTGCTCCTTGCAGCCCTCCGCTCCTGCTGCAGCTCAGTGCAGCAAGTGGGAATTTAGTCTGAAAAATGTGTGTATTGCTAGGGTTGTGTATGTGCTATCATCAGACCTTTAGGAGCAGTTCAGATATATTTTTAATTTTTAAATGAAACAAAGTGTAAATCTCATTGGCCATATTGTTGCCCTGCTGTTGATTCTTTTTGCACCAAATGGAAAAACAATAATTTGACTTTTATGCTTTTGAACTTTGTGATTATCAGTGTAAACACTTTATTGTGATTTGGCAGAAGTCTCCTAAAATGGATTTTAACTGGAAATTGAAACAATTGATAAAATAGATTTTTTTTTAATACTTATTTCCAGACTGGATTTCCACAAAGGATTGTTGCATCTTTATAGCTTTGAGTGATGTAGTGCTTTAAGAGAATGATGTATGCCAATGTATTCCTCAAAAATAATAATAAAAAAGGAACAGCCTTTCAATTTGATGAAACCTGATTGTAAAATTAACATCTATTGAATACAAAAAGAATAGCAAGAGAATCAGAGTGGTGGCAGGTTATAAAGTGAAACAGTCATTGAGTAAGGCTCATTTTAAATGATTGTATTAAATTTTAAAGGAATTAAATGATCATATATTAATTATCTCCATAAATTGAAAATGTGAGACAAGAGCACGGAAAATGGCAGTGGACTAGTGATTGCCTTTGCTTTCTGTCTCTAACAAAGCAAAGCTTGGAAAAAATTCTGTAGTTTTTCACTTAAAAATTAATTCCTAGAAGATTAAAGAAAGTTGCAGTTATGCAGAGCCGCCTAATTTTGTGTAATTTTCTGTGAGCAGCCTGGCTTGGCTGGGTGCAGAGCAATGAATCCAACCACTGCACAGGCAGGGCCAGAAGAGCTCCCTTTGTTTATTGCCTGTTCCTTGTGGAGGTTAATAATTGCAATGTTTACACTGAACTTTTAATTAAGATGTCTTTGATTCCCTGGATTTCTGTTCAGCTAAGATTCAATGTCTTTGTGCCTCCTGAGCCGTGCCTGTTACAGAAATAGTTCCTAGGCTTTGTCACTGCTCTCTTGAAACTTAATATTTCCACTTTTGTTTCTTTATAAACATCTGAGTGCCTGAGGCAGCAGATGAGGAAAAGCTGGCACAGTAATCTCCCTCAAAGTTCTCTCATGGCTGTGTCTTTTTCACGTTTTCAAAATTCAGAGATGAAAAGACCCTGCTCAGCCAGGAGAATAAAAACCTGTCCTTCTTTATTAACCTCTCGAATGAAGAGATAACATTCTAGGGAACACAAGGAAGCAAATAAGAGCATCTCTCTCTCAGCCCCATGCTTTAACAGAGGAGAGAAGAGCAGGAACAGCCCTTTGGTTCTGGACAGGTGTTCACAAGATATCTCTTTATCAGTGCAAGGAGCTGGATCCTGAAATGCATTTTCTCCTGGCTGTAATTGGGCAGGAGTTTGCTTTGGCAAGAGACAAGGACAGAAAAAAGACAAAAGAAAACAAACGAGTGTTTTTCTGGGGTTTGAGGAAGGAGGATGATGCATAATACAGCACTTGGAGAGGAGAGTGAAAGGTTTAGTTCAGTGTACATAAAGATATGGCTGTCACTAGATATGATGCAAAAGCAGAAAGTGGAGAAATAATATTTTGTATTAAAAAGGAGGGAGGGATTGGCTGGCCAGGTGTTGTTAAAGAACAAACCCTGAAGGAACTGGAGGGGAAGACAGTGGTGTGCAGAGTAATGAAAACAGTTCAGAGTAGATAGGTCTGATCTCTGAGGTGAGGCAGAAACTCTCTGGATGGGAACTTCTGGTGTGCCTATGTCTGAGGAGCTGATCTGGCTGCACCGCGGGAAAATGTTCCTTAGGCTGATCAAATCTAAATGGTGAATTCAGAGACAGCTGAGAGTGTGAGCCAGGGAGAGCTCTGGATGAAAGGAGAGTGACACAGAGTGCTTGAAATAAAGGGCTTGGGATCACAGATGTCCCTTCTTCAGTGGTGTGAAACCAAGGTGGGAACACAGCAGAGACGTTTGCTGATAAAGTTGAAATCAGTAGCAGGGAGGAGAATGGGAGGATTGTGTAGGAGGAATGAGCTGTCTGGGGAGGAAAAGAGCTGCGGGGATCACATGAGTGATGGAAAGTGCAGGGCTGTGCTTGTGGTGTAACAGAAGAATTCCTGCCCTGCGTGGGAGGGCTTTGGGGCAGTGAGGAGATGGAGCAGCTGGGTGTGTTTGCCGGGCACGGGGTGGCTGTGGCTGGGAGAAAGGAATGTCAAATCCTCCCTTGTACGGGGTAGGGGTGACCAGGAGAGAGGATTGGTGCTCTTGGAAAAGGCATTGATGAGATGCCCCTTGGAGTGATCCATACAATATCCTGTTTCACACTGAGAAAGTGCATTGATCCTGGGAAAGCAATGCTGTTCTAAAGAGGGAACGTGACATAAGCAATCCTCCAGCTTAGACAAAGGACTGCTCTCTGGGCTCTGCAGCACACATGAGAGCCAGCTGGGATTTCAGCTGGACGGGTCTTGGAGGAAAAGTCAGGCCCAGGAGGTTCTGGATGGGGCTGGATTCCTGCTGGAGCCCTGCAGGAGAGGGATTGGGCTGGTGGAGCTGGCCTGTGACACCAGAGCCTGGGGAGGATGTTTTACACCTGCTGAAACCAAAATAAAAGTGTGGAACAGATAAAACAATACTAAATCTTACAGTTACAGCAGGCATTGGAGGGAAAGGAGGGATATTTCCATTTTCCAGGCAAACATATTGTGTCTGGTTACAGCAATCTTGGCAAATTCACGGGCAGGGAAGTTCACAAATTCCACTGTGGTCATGCATGGCTCAGGGACCAAAGCTGAAAGGTTTCCAGTACTGTTCCTTTCTCCAGAACTTCTACCCCCACAAAAGATCAAAGCTATCTGAGCTATTTGACAACTAACTCTGAATTTAAATGGGTTCTCTGCTTTTTGTTGTCTCGTAATTTTTCTTTTCTTCTAATGGAGGAGTTGGTATTTTTTAAAGATTTTATGTTCCTTAATTGTCACTGAATTTGTCATGCTGCCAGTTGCAACCAGAGAAAAAAATGTTTGGATGAAGGAAATACAGTGAAAAGTGTAAGTGTGCATATTAAAGGCAGTTAAATAAGAGTTCTGTCTAAAAAGAAAATATCCCCTTTGTTTGCCAGGCTTGCTAAGCTCTATGAGCTTTTACCTAGATTTTAAAATCATTATTATTGTTGTTGTCATTGTTACCATTATTATTGTAAACAGTTCCAAGGTCCTGTACTGAAACTTCAATTTTCTTGCCATGGGCCAGTTCTGGTTATAAAACACACTCCTTTTCATGTGCTCCCCAGTGCCTTGTGCCATGGCTCTCCTAATGCAGCAGAGAGGGAGAGCAGCCTGGGGATTTACTCATCATGTTTAATGTCAGGAGAAGCATTTCCTTTAGGTCTCCTGTCTCTGGCAGCAACAAAGCCGCCAGGAAGGAGCTCTGTAGCTGCTCTCCTCTCTGCGACATCTGCAGCAGACAAAATTCTAAAGCCCTCAATTCCCAGGCATGAATGAGCTATAAAAACAATGTGTCAGAAATGAAAATTGTTCCATCATAATTTTTCACAGTTCTTTTTGACAAAAGCCAAACAAGTCTCATGAATACACATTTCCTATAACCTTATACATTATGTATCAGGCCATAGTGGCAGCGTTGGGAATTAGTTGTCTCTGGTAAGGGCCTTTGAAAGTGCTCAGTTGGTAAATAAACCAAGCCCTAGGAGCAGTAGGTACTTTTTTTTTTACATATTATATTATCTGTGAGTAAGGGCAGCCACGCACTCCAGCACTTCATCTTCTGATAAATCTTCAGATCCAACAATATCTGAGGACTTTGGATCTTCTACCATGAGCTATAATTTCACCCTACCCAAAATTATTCTGCGAAGTCAGAAACTCCCAGCAGAGACTGTGCCACCAAATGGTGCCAGAAATGTGATAAGGACGAGTGCTAAGCTGTGCTAAGTGTGGTGAGCTGTTCCTCGTGTCCCATGGAGTTCTCAGATGGCAGGGGGCCAAACCTGGATTTACAGTGTTTTACTGCCTTGTTGCTGGGCCAGAGCTACCCAGGCTCTGAGTGTGAGCTTTGCAAACCTCTCTATTCTTCAGCACAGTGTTGGCATTTCTGGGAAAGAATTCCTACTAATCCTTTGTGCAAAAGCTGGGTTCTGTCTGTAAACACCAATGGAGATACTGAGGGGGTGACGGATTTCCAGGAGCAGGAAATGGGCAAGGACAGAGTGTGGCTCCAAGATGCTGCAGTGCTGTGCTTCCCATCCAGAGGGTATAAAATTCCAGGGTGAGGATCAGTTAGGGGACGTTGCAGGAAATTCCTCATCATTGTTAGTCAATGAAGATTTATGGTGTTTGCCTCAGCAATAATTCACGGCTTGGTGCTGCCTGACTACTGCAGACACGAGGCAGCTGAGGGCCCCAGTTAATTGAAATGATAAGGCAGTTTGCAACTGCTTTTAGGTGTCACTGAGAATTTACTCATGTGATTATGATTTAACTTTTCCCTGGCTGTTCCTCCCCCAGTGGGAACTCAGAACGTTACAGAAGTGAGAGGATAAATTAGCTGCAGACAAACAACATATGTTTGTATCTGCTCTATAGCCAGACAAGTATTTTTAGTGAAACCCCATCCAAGTTGTTGATCCCTGTTTGGCTGAGGAAAATGCTTAAGCCCCTTAAATCAGGAGCTCCTTTTGCCTATGCAGCTGTTGGATATGAACTGTAATGGGGCTGTAAAGTGTCTGGGAGTCCCAAGACACTTCCATAACTGCTAAAAATGCTTCATGAAATACAAGTGCAATGCTTCAAACACAGGGAAAGCCTTGCTCAGATGAGTGTGGACAGAGCTGCTCTGCCTGAGGAGCAGTGCCCAAAGCAGAGCAGTGATAAACAGATTTTGGCCCCAAGTAACTGCAGCCGTTTCCCTAAGAGTGAACTGAGCTCTCACAGCAAGCGCTGCCAGCTTTAAATATGATCAAAGTGCTGTATTTATTTTTCTCCCTTCACATTTATATAGCTTTAAAGCAGAAATGTAACCTGTGGACCAAAGAAAATTTGAGCCCAGATGAATGTCCACCTTTGTTGCTTCTGAGGCAGCGCTGCAGCTTTCCAGAGAGCTGCTCTGCTGACTGTGCAGTGCCAGAGCTGTCAAATCATCCAGGAAAACTCACAGGATGACTCCTTAACTTGCTGTGCTGGGGGAGGCTGCGGAGATTTAACTGAGGGTGTGAAAAGGGGAGCAGTGATGTCTTTTCCAGCAGCTCTCTGATGTGGCAGGAGCATAACCAGCTCCTTTATTTATCCTTGGCAAAGGTACTTGGCCTGCCACTGCAGATTTTTTATTCTGGGAGAGCATGCACGTGTCAGATATAGAAAGTTCATTCTTTTATCCACTGAGGACAAGGAAACGAGAAGTGCAGCAGGTTCATGGTCTGCAGGCAAACCACAAGAAGCAATAAATGGGGCATCAGAGTGCGGTCGGGTTCATTCCCCTGCCCACAGGAACAGGTAGTGCTAATAAAAGTGATTGCAGGAGACAAGATGATCTGAGCTTCTGTCAGGCAAAGCCTCTGCTTGATTTATGTGGAGTGAGGAGCAATGTCACAGCAGGGCATCATTTTGTACTGAAACAATGCAAAAATTGGACAGTTTTTGAGGCCTTGCAGCGACCCAGGTGATGAATGCAGGTAGGGAAGGTACCAGTGGGATCACAGACCTGTGCAGGTGCCAGCCTGAGATGAAAAGTGTGTGATTTTTAATTATTTTAACAGTCTGTAAGTGCCTGGTGCTATCACTTATCTTGCCTGAGATTAGAGATACCATTTTAAAATGGCAGGTATTTAACTTATTTGTATAGGTGGCTTGAATCAAAACAGTTTTCAGAGGTTTTGATTTTATGGGAGTGTGCCTCTTGCAGTGTGATAAATCACTGAGCACTGAAATGTGCCTCACAGAGCAGCTGACTCTTACATGGTATGGTGTAATTGCTTTAAAACTGTGGGTTTAGTCTCTAAAACCTGGTAACTTCAGTTGTCAGTAACAGTAATGATAACTTCAGGCAACCCCATTATCTCACTCAGTGCATATATTGGGATATAGTAGCATATATCTATACCATAAGTTAATATTTATGTGAAATTACCATCTTTCACTATTTCAGATGGATTGGTTGCTTCCTATATGAAGCAGAAAGGCTGCAGCTTCACAAATTCATTTCTGTGCTTCTCTGTGGCTTTCCTTTTATTGTGAATAATGAGTTAAATGTTTGGAAAATTCCTTAAAAATATTTAGAGAGCTATCTGGCTTCTGAAACCTCTTCATCAGGCTATTTACAAGGACACTGCATGGACTTTCAGTCCTTAAATTGAAGTGCTTCTGAGAAAGCATCTCTGTATTCTATGCAAACCTAACCTTGGTATTGAGCAGTGTCATATTGGATATCCCCAAAACCTAATTTTTTCTGCTTTATTTCAATAATCTTTCAAAATGCAGAGAAAGTTGTCACATTTATGGCTTCATTCTGTAGGAAATTTCTGGTTTCATTAAGAGGCTACTGGAGTCAAACATTTTATTTAAAGCTGTAAGACTGGCTTTATGATGGCAACAAGAACTTAATCACTTTTCAGTTAAGCCTGAGTGGTGCTAAAGCTGCTGAATGTAGGTGCTCACTGTCCAGTGCACAAGCTCTTCCATTTTATTTTCTGATGTTTTAAAATGCTTTCAACTTGATCACAGTAGAGGAAAGCACATCAAGGAACTGGATATGAACTGGTCTTTCTTGTACTGTGTCTTTGCATTTGTGTAGGAGAAATTCCTGGTCTCAGGACAGGGACAGATCTGCAAACACACACGGGGCTCTTACTGCAGAGGTGGGGTTTTTAAATCCTGAAATTTTCCTGTCTGGATCCACAGCTGTTACTGCAGTCAGTGTTATTGGTCTTTCCCTCATTTCTCTTGACCTGGACCTCCTTTGGTGGCTCTGGGAAGATTCTCTGGGTTGGAAGGGACCTCAAAGCCCACCCAGTGCCACCCCTGCCATGGGCAGGGACACCTCCCACTGTCCCAGGCTGCTCCAAGCCCCAATGTCCAGCCTGGCCTTGGGCACTGCCAGGGATCCAGGGGCAGCCCCAGCTGCTCTGGGCACCCTGTGCCAGGGCCTGCCCACCCTCCCAGGGAACAATTCCTTCCTAAAACCTAATCTAACCCTACTCTGTCAATTCAAACCCATTCCCCCTTGTCCTGTCCCTCCATCCCTTGTAAACAGCTTGAAACTCTTTTAACACAAAATTACAACTCTCTCTATAGAAATAGCCAGACGATTTTACAGTGTAATTAATTATTTTTAGTGTCTTCGAAAGAAACACAGTTGCTATCCCTTGGTGATTTGGTAACATAAAGAATTTATGCTTTTTTTCCTTTCAGTCTCTTTCCTGCTTCTCTATATTTTGGAAGCTAAACGGAGCTGATGGCAGAGTGGCATGAAATGCATGGATATGGATCATTAAAAGGCGTTCTTCCCATGAAAGGACCAAAGCATGCAGAGTTGCCAGTGTCTCCCCACACTGCTCGGTGCAGGCATTATCTCCAGCACCCCTTTTATCTGCTGTCAGCGTGGGGCTGTCGGCGCGGTGGCAGCGCTGTCACACGGGCAGGACACGCCACCTGCACTGAAGTGCAGCCTCCACAGAGCTCACCGTGCTCCGGGGAGCCCGCCAGGTTCCTGCCTGGGATTAACAGGAAACCCACATCATCCTGTAGGACTGACGTATTTTGGGTCACACCTCATGTGTGTAATCCAGCGCTTTCTGGATTTGTCATTCTGACTCTTCTGGAGAGTTTCTGTGGGAGAGATTTTTCGCTGGGAAATCCTGGGTAAACGGCTGATATCCTGACATTCTGGCAGGACAAAAGCTCCACCTGGGACAGACCACCTGCCTCGGCTGTGTGGGACATCGAAGCTGCCACTGGGCAGCATTTCCTTGTGCAGAGCTCCCCCACGGGGTGTAACTCGTGGGGAGAACCAGATATGGCACGGTGTGGGTACCAGACAGACTGACCAGGGGTGCCTATGGTGAAACAACAAGGAGATGAGATGGCTCAGCGAGCGCTGCTCACATGGAATCCACACAGCTACAATTTACCCCTGCTGCTGACCTGGGTGAGAGATGCTGCAGCAGGTACAGAGAAGGGCTGCAGTACAGATGTGCCACATCAATTGCAGCCCTTATCAGCCACCTTTGTGCTGGGAGCACAGGGGGAGTCACTGAGAGGCAGCTCTGTGCCTGCAGCTCGTGTAGGGCAGCTCATCAGCACCTCATGACCCCCAAAGCCTCGTGCAGGACACGCTCAGGCTTTGGAAACTGGGGAGCAACCTGGCAAAAGCAGCTTGGATCTGGAGAAGCTTTAATGAATGTACTCCTCACCAAGGTGTGAAGGGGAGTTGCCCTGAGTACCTGCAGTGACGTCTTTGCCAGGGGCCAGACTGGCTTTTCCAAAGTCAGGTTGTGGGCACCAGGAATGTCAGAAAAGAATAAAAATCGCCAAGACGAGCTCAGTGAGACTTGAACTGAGTTTGATACCAAACCAAGGAAACACAATTGCTACCATCTTCCTTTGCCACTCTTCAGTGAGTAAATTTGCCAGGAGGGGACAGGGATTTTCTTAGGAAATGTGAAATTATTATACAGCAGCACACACACTCCTGCTGCTTGGTTTTTACATTTTACTTAGGAGTTCAGCACCTTTGCTTGCTTGGTTTTCTTTGAAGGGACAATTGGACACCGTGTCTGGGTTGAAGGTCTTTTCTAACAATGCATTGATTTTTTGGTGTAATTTATTGCTTGGAACAAGTAATTATTTGATGTGCTTGCATATATCTAAAGTAATTCATCCCAATACTGCAGAAGAATAATTTTTGAGCATTCCTAAAGGGGTTTGTAGAAAATTTCTGATTTCTTCACTTGCTTCTCCAACTTAGATGACTTATGGTGGAACTGCTGGCAGCTCCTGCCCCAGCCACTGTGGGCACACTGCTCTGTTGGGATTTCTCTGATCTCTTATCCAGTGTCTGCTCTCAAAGCCCAGGCAGGTTTTTCCAGTGGGCTGAAGTGGTGGTCTGTAATTTCAGATTATATTAATTGTGATTTCTTGGAGAATAAGAGTTCTGGTGCACTCTGGCCATGAGAATGTGGAACATGAATTACAAAACACAATAATAATATTACTAATTAGAATTGTGATGCCTTTTTCTTGCAAAGGTTCACGAAAAGAACAGAAATTAATTGTTATTTCTTGGAGGACAAGAACTCTGGTGCATTCTGGTCATGAGAATGTGGAACATGAATTACAAAACACAATAATAATATTACTAATTAGAATTGTGATGACTTTTTCTTGCAAAGGTTCATGAAAAGAACAGAAAGTGTGACTGATTAAAAACAGTTTAGTGAGGATAGAAAGTAGTACAGATTTAATCCATTCTCACTATACTCTTAATACTGTAATCTTTGCCAGAGCTTTTAAACTCTTCCTGATGTGCCAAACCTGTGCAGTAATTCAGAGCTGGCAGCACAGTCACAGCACTGCAGCAGCCTCAGTTCTGGTTTGGTTTTTTCACAGAAAAACTAAAAAATTTTGTACACGAAATTTACTGTAAACAAACGGGATAAACAATAAGTAACTTTTATTATTTATACTTTATTATTTTATTTTACATTGAGGCCTGTGGATTGATGATTTGTTGACTGTACTCCCAGAAGCTTTGGATGTGTGAATTATATACACACTCCGAGTCTAGGGAATCCCAGAGTCATCCAGGATGGAAAAGACCTCCAAGACCATCGAGTCCAGCCTGTGACCGAGCACCACCAAAGCCACTAAACCTTGCAGTGAAAAGGCTGAAACCATTCCATTATATATTAATATAATCATTCCTTTGTAACAATTAAACTCTTGATCAAATGAGGGATTTGTCTTTAGTTTCTCTCATTTCGGGAGGAAGTGACATTGTCTCATGCCCAGAGGAGTTCCCAGGAAAAAGGGGATGCAGAGAGGGAACCCAAAGCTGCTCCTGGCACCTGGCAGGGTCTGGGGTGGAAGCTCCAGCTCCACCCCAAAAATAGAGAAGACTCTGCTGCTTTAGATACAAATCCAGAACAGGAAGAATTTACACATTAGACTTCCCCAACTTAAAATTGGTCTGATTTCCACAGGCAGCGTTAGGACACGAGGCTGCCTCTGCACTCTGGGCTGCTTTATTTGCTTTTACTTGATTTGTTAAATTTTATTTTTTCTTTCCTCTCTCCCCTTTATCAGACAATAATCTTTTGTGTTATCACATGCGGGGTGTTTTTCCTCTGCCTGCTTCATTTAGTGACAGGTTGTCAGTTAAACTTCTATTTGGTTGTAAGCAATAAAATCATGCATGAGATGTCCTTCAGCTAATTTAACTGATGGCTGTGTCTGTCATTAGGATCCTCTCAGACAGGTAAGATGTTGTCAGGCTGTTCACAGTGGTTCTAACCCTACATTTTCCATCTTCATCCATTTAGTAAAATTATCTAAGGCTGCAGAACATTCTCATCTCTCTTTTGTACAAACACTCTCTGATTCCTGGCTGCTGGTCACATTTTCATCTGTCTGAAATCTTCAGTGAACAGGTTTGCTGAGAGAGACAATAAACTCAGTTTTAGCTAGAGATATTTAATTTGTGTCTGTTTAATGATCCAGAATTGTGCCCACTGGCAGAAGAAAACTGTTATATTTCAGCATGATATTTGCTTCTAGAGAAATTTTGCTATAAAAGGATTCCCCCCTTTTCTGTTCTTCTAACTGCACTGACATATTTGAACCTGTTTGGCCATACAGGAGATATTTTCTCAAATAAACTGTATCAGATACAATCACCTGGAACATATTTGATCACATCTCAGTGGAGTTATCCCCAAGCCTTCCCTTGGCTCAGGCCAGTGATGTCAGCATTCCCTTGCAAGGCTGCTAGTAGACAGGACTCATTAAATTATCCACTTTCCAACATTAATATTCTGGGATTGCAGTGTGCTGGCTCAGGGCCTGTGACCTGTGGGACCACAGTGATGAGGTACAAAGGTGGATTTTCCTTTTAATGGGACGTGGGAGGTGGTAACACACCAGATTTACAGGTTTGTTGTACAGTGGGTGGCTGTGCTTGGGGAGGGCTCTCAGCAGCTTCTTGAAACTCTCCTGTGCGGTCCCAAGACAGACCTTTTGGGGCTGGTGGAGGTTAAACCCAGCTCGGGGCTGGAGGGGAATGCAAACACCTTTAAAGCATTCTCCAAGCTGAGTGCTGCGAGGCAGCTCCTGTCCCAGCTGTTGGAGGCAGAACATCCCCACTGCTTGTTCAGCTCAAAGCTACCCCCCTGCAGAGGAAAAGGCATGGCATCCTCCAGCAGAGTGACATTTGCTTCCTGCACCAGTGGCACTGGGGCTGCTGCAGGCTCCTAGCAGGCTGTTCCTAAGGCTGAGATGGAGAGAACAGCGGGAAGTGCTGGCTGCTTCTTTGGAAAGTGCATTATTTTTATAAACTTTTGGAGCTACCCTAAGCTAAAGGGGCTCTTGTGTGTGTGTTGTGGTTTGTTTGTTTGGGTTTTTTTGTCATAAGTCTCTTGAAAGAGCTGTAGACTTGTTCCAGTCTCCTGACAAGAATGGGAACTGAAAATGGGTGCCCACTGGAAAAATAACTGGTGGAAAACCCCAACCCCAAAAAAACCCCAAAAAACTATCAGTGCATCAGTCCACTGTGTAAATGACTTTTTTTCCTAAAAAATGGAAGAACAAAGGGGAGAAACTTTGCTTCTTTTATTTCAATGTGCTTCAAAATTTTCTCTGTGCTTTAAACTGGCTCCGTTTTAGCTTTGTCCCAATTAACCACTCTAGCATTAGAATTTTTAGGATGGCTGTAACAACTACCATCTTAACTTGTCTTGGTGAAACCATCTTCAGTCTCCAGTAGTAGGTTTCTCCTGCCTAACAAGAGCTGGTTTCAAAGAGATGCAGAAAGATCTTGTGAGGTCTTGTGCGATTTGGCTTTGAGCTATCCCACAAAATTAAATGTAGATAAGTACAATGTGATTAACAGGGGTGAAACTTTCATATATGAAGTGAAAGCATTTCCCAATACTTCTCAGTAACAAGGTAAATCAATGAAAATTCAGGACAGAGCAATAAAGTTCTATAAAAGTGTTACTTTCGAGTAATAAATTAAAAGGAGGTCAGATTTAGACATTAAGGAAGGAATAGGGAGCAGAGCAGAGGAGCCTCATGATACAACTCTGTAAATCTGGGACTCATCAGCGTCTTGAATCCTGTGTGTGGCTCTGCCACATCAAAAAAGATCCCACGCAGCTGGAAAAGGGTCAGGAAAAGGAAACAAGGATGATCAAAAGCAGGAGATGGCTCGTGGACTGTGAACAATTAAGTGCTGGGGCACTTCAGCCTAGAGAAGAGATGACTGAGAGCTGGGGAAGGATAGGGATGTGTCCCATGGACTGATCGCTGTGGAGGTTGCTCAGTGCTTTTGATGAGCAGGAAAGAGGAACAAAGTGGTTAAAAACACATCAGAGCAAAGCAGCAGCTTGTTCACACCACGTGTGATTGAGCTGGGCAGAGCTTCTGCCCCGAGATGCTCGGGGTGCTGAAAGCTTGGGTTCAGGAGAGGCTCATGGCTGGCACAGCCAGAGAGACTCACTAAATACAGAGAAAACAGGTGTTTTCAGGTGAAAACGCAAATTGTTGGGTAGTGAGAAAATACCATGGGGTGCTTGCCTTGCTCCTATGCACATCTCTGGGTGCTTGTTTTTGCTGCTGCTGCAGACAGGTGAACGGGGCAGATGGTCCTTTGTTTGGAGCCTCTGCCCTCACACCCTGTCCCCTTCCAAGTTCAGCTCTTGCACTCCTGAGTGACTTGGGAATGTGAGAATTAAAACCCTTTCTGCTGAGAATTTATATTCCAAAATCTTTCACGCACATTTTTTCCCCGCCCCTGGTGTTTCTGTAGATCCAGTCAGTGTGCTGATGCTGCTGTTCTTTGTGGTGTGCAAGCATTTAGTAAGTGTGCATGTAAATAAATAAATAAATAAATAAATAAATATAAAATGAGGATTTATTTTCCCTCCTTTTAGTACCACTGAAGGAGCACGATGTCAACAGAGAGGTACTTCTGACCATCCAGAATATCTTTTAAATATATTTATATTTTAAAAATTGGAGGCAGTACATCTCTTTATGGCATCATAAAAATAACAAATCCAACTCTCTTTTGTACTGTGTGTTGTTTGCTCTGACTCCAGCACTGAGATGGAGGTGACGTTCAAACAACTGATGCTCCCATGTACCTCAAAATTAGTCCTGTCTCGGCCCTGAGTCACACACTGGGGATTTCTCCTCTTCCAAAGTTTTTATAGCAGCCAGGAAGTTTCTGTGCAAAGTTTTGGTTTTGATGAGTTAATGTGTTCCTACTATTTCCATGAGCAGCCCTATGAAGGAAGTAATTAATAGTAATTTATAGTTCAGAACTGATTGTCCTGCTTTCTGTTGGAGAAAGTGTGTTTAAGTCTGCACAACAGCAACTCATTTGGGTTTCTCATTAATCTGTTTAATAACTGGGTCATAGCCAGGCAAATTAGCAATGACAGTGGCAGGGTGCTGTCTAACACCATCATCACTAAAATATTGGTTATCAAGCATTTACAGGTCTGTTCTCTCGGAGTCCTGCGTGATCTCTGACCCGCTTCAGAACTCCTGAGGAGATAAAGGCTTGTGCAGGTATGTGTTCTATACCTCGAGGTAGCCAACTCTCTGATTTTGGTTTCAATAATACCCCTGAATATGAAACATTTGGGTGTTTCCTTTATATGTCAGACCAGAGGCAGATTTCTCATCCAGTGACTGCAATTATTTTGATAGTCCTGGCTGATTTTCTTGCATGGTGTCTTATTCTAATGCTGAAAGTATCTGGTACCAAACAAAACAACAAAGAAGCATCGCAGTCTTTGTACCCAAATGTTTTTCCAGGACAAAAAATAATAACTATTTACAAGAAAAATAAACCACACATTAATATCACTGACAAACTTTGCAGTTCCATTTGGAAACCTTCAAGGCCTGGGCTTTGTAAGCTGTTTAGAAACCAACACAAACATCTCTCAGACATTTGGTTCTGGGAAATGAAACTGCAAAACAAACAGAATTTTTATAGATGTGTCTGCAGAAGGAATGTCTGCCCTGTGCTCCTCTGCTGGGGTTTATGTGATCTCCCCCACCAGCAACTGTCAGCTCCTGGAGTGAGAAATACCTGAGTGGGTTTTACCTTCCATTAAAAAAATGTGGTTGAAATAAGTTTTTTTCCTAATTACTAAAAGAACAATATGAATAATTGAAACTATTTAAATATTTTTTAGTAGTTAGTTTAAGGAAAAAGGGAAAAATCCACTGGATTTGGTTTGTCTGTTCCTAGCTCCATAATGAATTCTGTTTTTCTTTTTTCATTTTAGGCTGTACCTCATGCCCTTTCAAGTTTAATTACTGGAAAAGCAATAATAAAAATAACAGCTTTTGTAAGGTATTTTTATGTTTTGCAGATTCTCAAAAGTCACCTGACAGTTTGGGTGCTTTTGATTTTCAGAAAAACTTTTAAAATTCTTTCAGCTGCCTGACTTTCAGTGTCTGGATGATGAATATTTGGAGGAAATCAGGCTTTATGATGAGTCACAAATTCAGTTTCCTGAATCACAATAAATTTTTAAGAGATTTTGGCCGTTTCTAGGGATCATCAATTTTACTTTTAAAATTGATATCCCAGCATGGATTTTGCAGAATATTGTCAGCAATTATTGTCCTGAGACCTTTCAAGGAAAAATTAATTGTTATACTTGTATTTTTCTCTTTGTATTTATGTTTTTATGTACATCTTACAGCAGTTTTAAACTACCAACTCACACATAATTTAAAGGGGTTTTATGCAAGAGAATTGTTTTTGTGCAGAAACGGGGACAAATATAGGAAAATGCTTGAGAATTTAAAATGTCTTTAATATTCACATTATTCTCTGCTTCTCAAAGTCTTTCCTTCACCAGCCTGGGCCCAGGACGAAGGTGGTTTCACTCCTTGCTCAAGAATCTGAAAGGAAGTATCTCAGACAACACAACAATTCTTGTCCTCTCTCTAATTTCTTAGCTGCTGATATAAATTTGCATTCCTGCACTGAAGCTATTGGAGATTTGCATAAACTAACATTTTTGTGGGACTCGGAATAGTTGAGGCCTTGGCTAGTGTCCAAATTGTCATTTTAATACCAATGTATGGCTCTCTGAAGAACAGTATTTGGAAAATTGACTTCTGAAACTTGATCCCTGACCCAGCCACTTTGATTTTCAGTCACTCACTGAGGGCCAGGGGCCTACTAATGAAGTTTGAAGTGAAATACACTTTCAAGCTTTAAACACCTAAATGAGGACTTCAAATTCTATCTCCTTTGAATATTGCCAGTGTGAAAATAATGGCCATATGTTGTAGGTGGTGACTGGCTGCTGAAGGGAAAATTAACACAAGCAATGTTATATTAATGCTGTAGTGCTCATAAAATCAGATTAAGATTCTCAGAACGTGACAGGAAGTTGGAATAATGGAGCTCAGCACTTTGCAAGGGATGGGTGAAACCATGGTCAAGCAAAAAAAAGAGTTACACAGGCCAAACCATCAAATGTTGGAATCATTTACTTTGCTTTTCCTTCTTCAAGGTGTTTCCTAAGGACTTTCATAAGGAAATCCACGATCCTTTCGTAAGGAAAGCCACTAGCATTAGAGATTCTGATTAGTCTTGTTATTTAGGAAGCAACAAAAAAAAGAAAATAAATGATGAAAGAAAACAAAGGACCTTTAAATGCTGTGGGTTTGCTGCTGCTCTGAGCCAGCCACGCAGGAGATGCAGCACAAGGTGGTCAGCAAAGGGCTGCCAAGCTGGGGAAGTGTTTGGAGTGCAACAGAAACCCAGATGTGACCAACTACAACAAAACCCCTGAAAATGTCCCCCCTGTCACTTCAGGATTCCATACAGTGGTGTGCTTTATGTTACTTGTTGAGGTGCAGTGGAGTTTGCTGTGAGCAAAACGATTTATTGCCACAGAATGTAGTTTATAATAATTCTTCTAAGTCTGTAGCCCTGCAATCAGACGTCTCCAATTTTCCAGAATGTTCTATCTGCCCATGGCAGCATTGGCTGTTTATTGCTGTCAGACAAGGCCCCCCCAATCCCTGATTTTCTTGCGTGGGCTCTGGCACGGGTCACCCTGGGAATGCCGAGGGAATGGGGTCACACCCCCAGTGTGACAGTGGTGCCCAGCAGGTGGCATTGCCAGCCAGGTGGCTTTCCTCACAGTGCTTCTAATTCTAAAAGCAGCTCAGATGAACTACAGAATGCCCTAAAAGGGAGACAGGACAGGCAGTGTGAAACTGGACAGGAAAAGTGTGACCAGCACCTTTTTCTGGGAGGAGGATGGGGCTTTCCTCTCCCAGGCTCTCCCAAATCCTTTGGGCTCATTCTGGGACATGGATAAGTAAAAAATGTAAAGTGAATTACATGGCCAATCCCAATATTTGCTTGACATACTTTTAAGCCTTCACTTTAAAATCACTGATCAATTTAGGAGAATTTAGTCCCACTGAATCCCATGGCTTTTCAAATTCCAGATGTGCAGTTCTCAGGGGGACTCTGGCAGTGTCAGGGCCAGGGGCAGGAATGGCTCCCAGCTGCTTCCTGGTGGGATCCTTACCCCTCACCGACCCCAGCAATTCAGCTGGAATGACTTTTTTCTGTGAGAACCATGTTAAATTGTGACATGACACCACAGAGCAAAGAAGAAAAAAGCACAAAAAGGCCCAACCTTTTCGATGTGAACCAGAATCATTTTCCCAACTCTTTTAAAATCATATTTTTCAGGAACAGAACAGACTCTTTGCCTCTGTTTACATACATCTGTGTGCCACCCTCTTAAAGTGTTTTTACAATGTGTGGAGTGAATGCCCCAGTGCCCTTGGCTGTCTTTAAAATAACAAAAACCAGGTGTCATGAATTAAGAGAGGAAACTTGAAGGATCCTGTTGCAAATGACATACAGCACTAAATTAGAAACAACTTGGTCCAGACAAAAGATTTAAAAAAAAAGAAAAAAAAAAGTAGAATATTGAGTGGATTTGATACCAAATTATAGCAGAGGCAACTGATAAAGTGTTTTCCTGGGGTAAATGTCACAACAAAGCAATTAATAAAAGGAATTCAAATATGCAGCCTGCTTATGGCTCCAGACTGAGGGCTCCAGACTTTGCATCCTTTCTCATTCATATGTGAGAAAAGCCACTGCTGATTAATTGTTTCAGCAGGCAGAGAGATTTGTGCAAGCAGATTTGACAAGTAATTTCCTTAAGATTCCCTCAGTTTCTCTTCCACAGAAATGTAACCACGTATCAGTATCTAAAGCCTGTAAAGGAGATTCCTCTGATCACAGATGTCAAATTTCTTAGAAATGAATTATTTCCAAAGCAGAGAAATCCTCCCTAAACGCTAATGGAGGACACATTAAAAAGCAGAAAGTTTGTAAAAAACGTGTCTGTCTGACCTCTTTGCACTGTTAACACCTCCTGCCGAGGTGCTGCCTTTGTCCGTGGGACACTGCCCATCCACAGGGATGCTCTTTGTGCCATTCCCTGGGGAAACACGGGAATTCTGGATCCCAAATCCTATCATTCTCTCATGGTGCCTGTTGCTCTACTTTTTTTGTTTTAATATTTTTGTTGTTTTTACTTTTATAAAAAACTGTTTCCTGGGGCAATGCCTTCTTGTGTGCACATTTGAGCCACAGATTTTGGTTTTGTTTGAAAAATGGAAAAAAGTTCTCCCTCTACACTCTGAGGGGAGAAGGGCAAGCGCTTTGTGGGAAGGTTCTCAAAGGAGCTGCTCAGGGGTATTTGATCATTATCAGGGGCAAGTTTTTTATTGTTTATCATGTGGTAGTTAATTTATCACCAGGATATTAACCTTTTGAAACAATTTGCAGGAACATAGCTGATATGCATTGGAAACATCTTTATTTTCATCCAGCCCTATTTTTTTAATAAAAGGCTGCAGCTCCACAAAATTAAGAGGCTCAGAAGGCTGTTTCATGTATATTTTTATAAAAGCTCTGACCTGAGAGCTCAGACCCCTCCTATTTTGCTGATTGGTGTGTTTTTGGGAAGGGGTCACTGCAACAGGCACGGAAAGTTTTCAGGCTGGCAGCGACATCGAGATCCTCAAGAAAAGCTGCTGTCAGGGAAACAGGAGCATAATTTACAGATGTTAATAACTTCCCTGAGGTATTTTGGGAACACTTATAGCCCGTCCCTTCCTGAGTGCCTCCCCACGGCAGGGCTGCCTGGATCCATCTGCGCGGGGGACGTGGCTTTTTCTGGCTGACACACAGACAGCGGAACGAGTTGGAAATCCTGCTCTGTCTGTGCCACACTTAATAATGGAAAACCATATAAATTGGAGCAAGCTCATTTCAATGCTTCGCTCATGGATCACGTTTCTCAGGAGCTGGCCAGAAATAGCGAAATAAATTACACCAGGGCCTTCAAAGGAGAAGTGTTTTCCTTCCACTGGAATCCAGGCAGTGTCTTCCAGGGCTAAACAAATAGCAGGTGCGAGCTGCAATGAGAAACACACAGTTCAGGAGTTTGCCTCTGGTTCACACGCCAGTGCTGAGGCTGAAGCAGGAGGTTTGGGCTGACTAGAGCCATCTAAGGAGTTTCCTGCTCCCGGCCTCAGACGGGAGCGCCGTGGAGGAGGCGGCTCTGGAGGCCAGGAATGCGCCGGGATTAGAGTCCGCTTTAATGGGAACCAGATTTCCAGCAGCTGGGGGATGGGGCTGGGCAAGGGCTGCAATGTTCCCCCTCCCTGAGCACTCCAGCATCCAGCAGCGCTGTAGGAAGTGCAGAAATCCCGAGCCTGAGCGGCCCTGGCAGTGCTGATCCCCGGGAACGGGCCTGGAGGGAGCCCGGGGAGCCGTCCTGCAGAGCCTGGCGCGCTTCAGAGACAGGCCAGGAGTTCATAAAACAGCCATAAAAGCAGACATTCCCCATCATCCTGCCTTTCTCACCTCCCACTTGTTCCCTGAAAGCCACCAAAGATTCCCAGCACCTCATTTCCCAGGGCTGGAAGACAAAAAGCCAAGGGGAGGACAAAGGAAAGGCCCGAATTCCATGTGGAGGTTCCTGCCTGGCCTTCCATCACCGGGAGCTGCTGCAGCAAGGGCGGCTCCTGGCACAGCCTGGCAGTGGCAACACCTCCATGGGGCATTTGCCTGGAAAAATACACGGGTTTAGTGCTTGTTTACATGAACTTGCCGGGAAAAGCAGGTTTTGTTATGTTAACATCAGTATGTTGTTAGGAGACGGAATTTTTCACCTCTCTTAAGGCTTTTTATTGCTCCCTATCTGGAGTTTCTGAATACATTCCCTACATGATGGATTGGCAGGAGATTTTTGTGGAGTTTCTGACTCTATTATCCAGCAGTGAACTCTCACAGAAAGTAATTTGAAATTCATGATGCTGACTATCATATCAGGATGTGGCTCTGTGAGCTATGTTTCTTCAGATCACATTTCTTCTGTTATAAATAAAAAAACTTACCAGGGGAGAGAAAATGTTTATAGGAATAAATATGCTTCGAATAGACTAAATTAATGACTGAGAATGAACAATGCAGTTCAACTGTAAGCTGCTCACAAACAAGTTGCCACAAAGTGAAATAGGTTATTGTTGTTTGTAGGAAAATATATCTAATTGGGCTCTTATTAGAATAGGAATGCCTAAATTATATAGCTCATTGGAATGAAATCCAAATCCAATCTTAATCACATGCTGCATTACCTTGTATTTCATATGCTATCTGTCTTTACTTCACAACTATCTAAATATTCAAACGAGTTAATAATAAAGCAAAAACCTTTTCATTTGAAAACAGGCCACTGTAAATCCTCACCTCACAAATATTTGCTCATGTTCTGTCTCATAAGCAATGCCATTTATTTTAAATCCTTGTGGTAAGTGCTGAAAGCGGAGCAGATCTGTGCAATCCATTTGCAAACTTGAGCCCTAAAGACTGAAGTACAGAAGCAGAGAACTTTTTACTAATCAACTTTAGATTTCTCTGAACCAACTTCAGAACCCTTTTGTTTATGTAAATGAAAATTTCAGTTGTTTTATTATATTGTAAAAGGAGCATTATAAAATATCCAGGTAGGTTTTGGAGTCAAGAAACTACAAAATGGTACAGAAAAATGCATCAAAAATGTCTGAAGCATGAGAAATTGTGGAACACCTTTTAAATACCCAAAAGATAAGGACTGTTCCAGCTTCTTTCCAGACTCTCACTCTCCCACTGCTGGAATTGCTCAGTGAATAATCTGATCAGGTTTTCCATTGAATTCCACTTCCTTGCTTAGCTGGCTCAACAGGATGGGCAGCAAGGGGGGATTCATGCCAAGGCAGGCTGGGGGCACAGGAATGCCACTGAATGCAAGTGGGATCATCCTTAGCACCATCCAAATCCTTGGAACAAATTCTCAAGGCACTGAATAACAAAATGCCAGTGTAAAACTGTGGGACAGCAGAAGAGCTGCTTTTAAATGTGGAAAGTGGCTGACAAAGAGCACACGTGCAGAAGTGCCTGGATTAGGAGCTGAGGAGTCTGAAATGAGCTGCTCTGTGCTGGGAAGCAGGACTAGAGCTGTTGTACCCATGGGATTGTTCTGGCAGCTCCTCTGGATCGGGCACTGTCCGTGCAGTGTGTCCTTTGTGTCCCTCTGCCACAGCAAATGAGATTTAATCTGTGCACACCGAGGGGGTGCTGTGTCCATGGGTACTGAAGGAGTTGCACAGCATTGCAAACACCCCCTAATGTTTCCCACCCCTCTTTGGAGCCTGTGGGATCAGCCCATGGAGAGCAGACAAAGGAAAGGAACACACCTTTTCCTTACTCTGCCTCTGGGTGCTCACTCTCAGTCTGTGTGTTCAGCACAACACATCACGCTAACACATGCAAAGAAGAACATGAAGTGCTTTTTACCTGTTTATAAAGTTTTCTTTGTGAACATGGAGCTATTTTTATCCATGGGCATGCAGCAAGGTTTAAAGGCTCATTTTATTACCCCAGTTTTACCTCAGTCCTGCACAGGGCCCAAACCAGAGTTACGACTCTGCAGCTCCTCAATTGCAGTGGGATGGAGAATCTGTCCTTATCAATCTTCTGATATTTCAGCATTTATTTTCACTTGTTCACTGAGAATCTGCCTGTTCTGAAGTTCCAGATTAACTGGAGTTCAGTCCCCTGAAAAGGAGCAGATTCCATCCTATTGATTTCAGTTCTTTGTGGCAACTGGACCTGTTACATTGATTTCTGACAAAGTACTGAGCTCAATAATGGATGTTGACACCCTTGTTTCTGGCTGAACTCTTGGGCTTGCTGATAGAAATCTCTCCAAGTCAGGAGACTTTTTTCGCTTTCCAAATCGTGGATATGTGTAGGTAGGGACTCCAAATCTTTAATCCAAATGGGCTGCTTAGAACTAACCAGGAGGAGTCGCTGAACTCCTGCCAGGCTCAGAACATGCAGATCTGAACTGGGCAACATTTAAGATGACTCTAAGGGAGATTCAGGCACCAGAGGGGATGATGAAAATAAATATCTGTAGCTCTTTAGAAGAGCCATGTCTTTTAAAAAATCCTCCAACCCAACAAGTGATGCCATCTTAGAAAACGGTGCTGCAACCAGATTTTGTGTCAAATCCTACTGGTTACAATCTTCACTCTGTGGAATGGGATATTTGCATTTAATTCTCCTTCCTGCTGCAGCAATGAAGGGTTTCTCCACGGGAGGAGCTCCCCAAACTTTGTTGCTGCGCAGAATTAGGCAAATAGTCTAAGGAGAAGGGTAGTGCTGATGCAACCCAAGGGTATTTTCCTGGGAGGCAATTTCCGGGGTTCCACCACACCTGATTGTTGTAAAACCCTGGACGTGCCCTGTGGTGGAGGTCACTGAGCACAAAAAAAGCTATTTATGACATAGCTGGAAACTCAGGTTTCAACAGAACACAGTAACCACAAGGCTACTAAGCCACGCTTCTTTAAGTCTTGTAAATGTGTGCAGCTTTCTTTTTCATTAGAAGTAAATTAGGTTGAAGAGATGGAGTGTCTGCCCCTCCCAGTACATCCAGGGATGGAGCAGTGGTTGTGATGATAGTGGAAGATACAGTTAACTTTCCACTTAGAGAGAACATACGTAGTTCTCTGCTGGTTTGTGAAGTTCGAGTATTGCACAAGAACTAAGAAATTCCTTGCACAATCTGGGCTGGCAACAGCCTTGCAGAGACCTTGCAGTTTGAATCTTCTGAATATTGGAAGGCATCTAGGTAGAAATGTTTTGGCATGAGAAGCTTAACTTGGGTTTTGAGTTTAGTCCCGGTGAGATCAGTAAAGATGGATAACCCTGTTCCCATCCCCTGCGCCTCACCAGAGGGGGAGCAGCTGCTGGTGTTTGGAGGGTCACCTGTGTGGGACAGGGCTCAGGTTTTCCCTTTAAAAAGCTGAGGGAGGAAGGGGTGTGGGCTCTTATGGAAGCCTCTCCATGGAGGAAGGAGCTCCCTCAGATAAGTTGGTTAAGGAGTTCTCTTAAACAAAACAGTCTGTCCTTGCTCTTTGATATAGTGATGTGTGTTTATATGTATCTTTTATTTATGTATGTATTCATTTATGTTTGCCTCTTTCAGAGGGTGTCCCGGGGTAGATAAGGGGTGCTGGGGAATGGAGAGAAACTCAAAGTGAATTTTCTTGGCTGTAGAGCTTGAGGTACTTGCACTTACTGCTTTGAGGGCTGGGTAGTAAAATTCAAGCTTTTTATTCCCTAATGTAGACCCAATACACGGGAGAAAAGAGCTGAATGATATTTTCCTGAAGTTAAGATTTTTGTTTGTGCTGTTGGTGGCAATTAGGGTGGAAACACGCCTGCCTTGGTCCCGAAAAATGTGCCTGTTATTTGTATCCTCAGAGCCATAGGACTATTAGTGCAATGTGTGCTTTCTTCCTCAAAACCTCAGCTTTAAAAACTGTGCTTGAAATTGGACCATTGGGGGTGATGTAAATGAGTCTTTTTATTTTTAAAGCAGAAGGGAAAGATTACTTAACACAGTTCCAGTAAACAAGCTCATGGCGCTCTGTAATGAGCGAGTTTAATTGTTCCTCAGTCCCACTACTCACATACCATTGTTCATAAAATACTATTAATTGAAAGCATCACATGGCAGCTAATTGTTGTGCTTTTAATCTTAAAATAATGGAATGAGTTGATGTGGAAAGGATATGGCAGTTAGAGGTGGGAATGGTGTGATTTGGTGGGTCATTAATTGAAGGTGTGGCTGCTGCTGGTTTGTGGTGAGGGTTTTAAGTCAGAATTCACTGATAAGGGTGACTTGGAGTATCTGAGCTCTCTTTTCTCTTTCCTTTGCATCACGTGGAGCAATGAGGTGTCTGAAAGTGGGAGTTCCATGAGGAAGGATGGCGTGACTGTGAGGTTGCGGGGCTGGAGCTGGCTCTGAACTTGGCTGTGGTGGCATCTGTAAAGAAACTCTGTCAGTATACTCTGTATAAACACAGGGACTTAATGTGCCATGAAAATGGATAAAATCCCCACTCCTGAAGGTCACTGAGGCATTGGCTGTGGTTTAACACCCAGCTCTGGCAGCTGAGCTGTTCCCTGCAGCACAGCAGCACCCTCAGTGCTGGGGGGAAACTGCTGTTTTGGGCTGAGCTTTTGACGAACTCTCCCTTTCCCCTCTTTTCCATGTTCAAAGGATGCCTGCTCTTGTCTCGTGCTCAGTTCCTGGGAACATACCCAAGTCTAGCTGGACACTGGGAAGTGTCTGGGATGATGAGTGGGGTCGTGGCTGTAGCCAGCCTGGTGCTGCATGACCAGATGAACCAGTGAGTTCTGGAACTGGAACCAGCTGGGGCTTTCCACTGCCATCAGCAAAGGGAGGCATTGACTCCCGACCTCCCCCAGTCACCCATCTGCAAAACAGGGTGAAAAAGAGTGCTTGAAGAGTGAATATTGAGATTATTTTGAAGGGTAAAGCTGTGAAGATGATGATTTATCACCAGGATGGCCATCATCACCAGCCTGGTGTTAGCACAGCAGGTTTATATGGAGTTACAGTTTACACCTGGGACTTGCTCTGGGGTTTCTCTCTCTTTGCTTTTTGAGCTGCTGAAGTGTTCCTGGGATGCTGAGCTATGTTGCACCTCTGGCAGGGACAGATGTGGCAGGATCATTGATTCTTTTGCTGACTTCTGCATGATATAAATAGAAATCTGCTAGAGCAGGCCCTGGAATGGAACCAGTAACAGAGCCTGGAGCCAGTGCTACCGCTCCAGTGTGAGGTTAGCTCGCCCCTGTAGGTGAAGGAGCTCCTACAAAGAACATAAAACCCTACAAAGAACATAAAGTATGAATTATGTAGCACAGATATTTGTGTAAGGGAAAAATTGGCCTTTTCAGAAAGTTTATCTGTACTTTTGGAGTTCAAGAGAAGTTTATATGTCTGGCTCGTAGTCCATAAATCTCAAAGCAGGAAAAACCACACTTTCTCCTTTTTTCAGTGAAATGAAGATATTCTCCTCTCTTTGGTGTAATTGTATTGTCAAATGGAGGACTGCTCAAGTAATCAGCAACATAATTAGGAAAGCTTTTGTACTCACTCTGTCTTCAGCTGAAATACAATCTTTATTTCTAATGCCCTTTGCGGCAGGGCAGTTTTCTTAAAGGAGAGAGAGGAAAAAAATTCCAGCCTTTAATGAACAGGAGAGCCCAGGGAAGCTGATACATTATATTTTTATAACTGTCTCAGAGGCAGCTTCAGCTTTCCATTTTTAGCAAATAGAAACCAGGTTATGAGACTTTGAAGACGTGTTGGATGAAACTGATCTTTTCTTTCCCGTCTCATCCCCTGTTTTATTCCCCCCTTGGGAATTGCAGATTCCCGTGCTCTAGGACATCTTATTTATTAAGAGAAGTTAAACTGAGTTGCTGGAGCAAAGTCTGCCTTGGAATGATGCTGGCACGAGTGGCGGGGTTGGGAACGAGCAGACACGCTCCAAAGACTGTTTGATTCCCCCCACCAGGGATTTCTGCTGCATTTTAGGGAGAATTTCTCAGCTTTAGCATGCCATGATTTATTTATTTCCAGACACTGTTAACTCTGTTTTCTGCATCTCAGATGCACTCGGAGCTGTTGGTGAACGTGTGGGAGCAGGAGTTTAAAGAGAACGGGCAATTTTGGAGAGCGGGATGTTGCTAATGAAATGGGGTTCCAGTTTTGCATCCCGTGGAAGAAAAGTGGGGACAGAAACCAATCCCTTTACCCCCAGCAAGGTGTGCAAGACCCTGCCTGCCCTGGAGCCCGGGGCTTTCCAGAGGTGCCATGCAGAAGTGCACCCCTTTAGCTTTCCTAAAAAGGGCAGTAGATTCTTGTTCCTATTTCCCTTGTGATCACTTTGATCTATAACTTCTGTTTTTATATTTCAACAGCTGGTAAACTTTTGTCTTGCTTCTGCCCATCACCTCACCTAATCTGCTTAAAATATATTAAATAAATTCATGTGCAGAAAACAGGTGGCTGCTACAAAAATGAAAAGCAGTGACCCTCATTGTGCTTTTTATAATATCCTACATAAAGTTTTATTTAATGGCTCACCATAAATTTTCATTGGAGTCTTCCTTTATCAGGTAAAACTAGATCCTTTTCTTCCTTGTTGCTTTCTTTTTTTCCTAAATTTTATTTCTTCTTTCCATAATCTCTGTTGTAGGCACACAGGGTGGGTGGGAATCCATGGCTGGTTGTGCCAACATTGCAGCCTCTTCTTGTTTAGAAACTATATGGGATTTTATTTGGAAGAAGACCCATTTGACCAAAACATACACATTATTGTAACGAATTTCAGTGTAGGACCTGTTGATTGTAGTTGAGAAAGGTGCTGAAAATCCTTCTTTGGAAGGATGAGGGCTAAGTTTTTATTTTGGCTGGAACAAAAAAGAACATATTTCAGAATTCACGCAAATTTTAAATTAAAACTTTACTTTAAAAACTACTTTTTATGTTAAGCCATAAAATATTAAAATTAATTGAGTTTTAGTATAATTTTGATACCATTTTTCATATTGCTACATTGAAACGTGCACTTAGACTAACTTGGAAATCTTACTTTGTGTTTAGCCAGAAGAAATTAAAAATAATTTTTGGTCAAAGCCAATTTTTGAATTGTCTGTATTAAAACCAAGCCAGCTTGGTGGTTTTGCTCTTCTGCCTTTATGCCTGTTGTGTTCAATGTTATGGAGTTGGATTTTTTTGTTAGACTTCCTCTTGAGCCCCTATTATTGATATTTGACATTTTTTTTCAGATCAAGACAATTTTACTTTGACAATTTCTGGAAAAATGAGTACAAATGTATTTTTAATCTATTATAATATCTGGCTTTAGTTTTTACCAAACATTTTGATGAAATAACATGAAAATATGTAAAATGAAGGTTAATAAATGCTGAATGTTTTCTATTATAAGATTATTTTCCCACAGTGTAGGTAGTGAAATGTTTTTTCTGTTTTTTTTTTTAAACTGGATTTTTCCACTATAGGGAAATAAATAAACCAGGGAGTTAAAGTCCCTTAACAAAGGGAAGAAGTCTCTTGTGCAATCTTTATGGAGATAGATAGAGTCTGAAGAAGGTCAGATTTCACACACACTTCAGCATAATTTGGCAAGTCAGATACTGGAGTCATCCCCCAGAATAAATTGAAATACCTAAAGAGATCCAAGATTTTCTGGAAGTGTGAAATATAATGATTCCAAAAGCAATGATTCTCGGCACATCAGTACAGGTAATTTACAGTGTTTTATCTGAGAAAAGATCTCATTTTCTCTACTAAGGTCCAAAAACCCAACTTGTTCCTGGTGTCACATTAATGACAGGCCACAGGGAATGGCTTCCCAGTGCCAGAGGGCAGGGCTGGATGGGATATTGGGAAGGAATTGTTCCCTGGGAGGGTGGGCAGGCCCTGGCACAGGGTGCCCAGAGCAGCTGTGGCTGCCCCTGGATCCCTGGCAGTGCCCAAGGCCAGGCTGGACACTGGGGCTTGGAGCAGCCTGGGGCAGTGGGAGGTGTCCCTGCCCAGGGCAGGGGGGGGGATGAGATGATCTCTGTCTCTTCCAGCCCAAACCATCCTGGGATTGAAGGTGTGTATTTCCAGGGCTGCTTTCCTGTGTGTCCCTGGGAAGCTCCTGGGATCCCTGGGGGAGGATGAACACAGCTCCACCTGTGTGTCCCTGCCCCTCTCTGATCACTGCTCCTGACTTCTAGTGCCAAACTCTTCCTGACCAATTATTGGAAAGAAATTCCTTCTTGGGGTATTTCAGGTGGAATAGGGATCTCTGAATACAGGCAGCAATAGGCTTGGGTGGGAATTTGAACTACAGGTTGTGTTGGTGTTGGGTGCTCAACTGTCTTTCATCCTCTATCAGAAATTTTCTCTCTTTCCAGTCTAAATACGGGTGTAACCCCAGGAAAATCTGTTTTCACTAGTTCTATCCATTGTAAATCCCTGTATCTGCTCCCAAACAACGCCTCTAACAGCTAAAGGACCCGTGATGTTTCTGGAAGCTGCAGCACCACCAGGAGAGATGGAAGCAGCAGTGCCCAGGCTGCAGCTCCATCCTGGGTGTGGTTGGGATGGATCCCCGGGGCAAAGTGTCCTAGGTCAGGGGCAAACCAGAGTGCACCAAGCTTAGGTCATAATGTCCTGAGGAGGAGCTCTTGGCATGACAAGGAAATGTTAAAATGTGTAAATCCTCCTCTGAGAGGGCCCAGTGTGGCAGCAGGGATGCTGGCTCGGGAGATTTGGCATCTTTAGCAACTCATCCCTTGAGTGCTGTGAGTTTTAGAAAATAATTATAAGGCAGCTTTGATCTGTGCATTCTTAATGACTGAAGGATAGAAAAGATATCAAACAATATTGCTTGATCCACAAAACAGGGAAGATTTTCCTGTAGCTGAAGTTGGGTAACAGGGAGAGATATTTGTTTTTAACAGCAACAGCAGCAATTCATTTAAGCTGCTTATTGTGCTTCTGGTGTTACGCCTGCAAATGTAGGGGGGAGAATGTGTTATGATGGAAAAGTGTTGTGGAAGATCAGCAGGAGAGGAATCCTGAGGGGGGTGAAGCCTTCCTTGCCTGTTGCACACTTAAAACACTTGTTGCAGTGGGGTTTGCAGCCTGAACACACTTTCCAGACATGGAATACTGGAAATGCTGCAGTGCACCTCCTGCTCTCAAACATACCTCAATAAGGTTGGCTCGAGATGCTTTGGCAGGATTGCTTTAACCTCAGAGAAGTTCTGGATTTGGCTTTCAAGGATGAAAGACACCAAAAAATGGAAAGGTTTCAGAAAACACTGAGGGCTTCTTATGTTCTTAATCAGCTGAATGATGCATGTAGTGATTTATGCTTTTGGTTTTTGGCTTTCCCCTTTTGTCCCTGTTCCTTACGGAATGACAGAAAAGTGAGGGAAAAAGAATATTTTTGAAAATCACTGTTCTATATAATTTTAGCCACTGTTTGAAAATTACCTTCTGAAAATTTTAAAAGTTCTTTTACAAACTTTTATTTCTTAAACTGGGCTTTTTAACCATTAAGAAGTGTTGAAGCAAAGAATTCCTTGGAATGTAATAGCTTTGGAGTAGACAAAAGATGAAAACATCTGAAACATTTTTGCATTAAATTCTCTACTGATGGCTGCAAATATTTTCTTAATTTGTGTGTTTAAACCAGAATATTTTAGATATTTTTTGGTTGTGACATTGTTGCTTTTGTTTATGGCACCTAATTGTTATTAAAAAAACCCAATTTTTTTTCCTTAATTGCTTTAAAAATAAAGGTCACTTGAATAACATCTCCCTACCAACTCATGTTTAAGTGCAACCTGATGAATGTGTCTCAAGAAAGTGTGTAGCTCGTTAGCAGCAATGGTTTGAATTCTTTGCTCCAACCCACAGAACACAACCTGTCCTGTTCCCCACCTTATCTGACACCCTACCTCCTGCCACAGGTTAGAAACTCTGTATTAACAAAGATAGGTCCTGCCAGCTCAGAAATTCCTTTTACTTGTTGTATTTCCCAATTGGTTTCATTTACATTTACGTTATTTTTCAATTTATGCACTTCGGTTCTGTTTCCTTCTGTGGCTGTGTCCCTGGAAGGCTTTGGTGGAACTCTCATAGCACTGGGTACACAAGTGAGCACATGTGGGCAGCACAGGAAGGAAAGGAAAATGTAAATATGGTTGTAGTTGGAGGCTTAGTCTCTCCTAAAGAAGAATTGCAGCAGGGTTGAGGGAGAGACTGTAAATATCCCAAAGTTCTTCATCCTGCTCTTGTCCTGTTTCTCAAACTCCTTTGCCTTGCCCCAGCTCATGTCTCAGCCTCACTAAAACAAACTTTGTAAATCAAACCCACAACAAGAGTTAATTCCTCCGTCCAAGTTTCCTGCCTGAGGGTAGTGGCAGCGAACATGATCTGCAAAATACATCAGTTTTTAACTCCATGGTAGGTCCATGAGATCATCCTGGGGAGAAGCCAGGGAATATCTGTGAAGTGTCAGGGATGTACTAACGAGTGAAAGAACACCAAGACGTGACAGAACTGCAATATGTGAACCTGAATTCCTCCTCCTTGGCTCGCGGATGACTCCAAGCTGACAGAAGTTTCATGACAAAAGCTTCCAAGGAGAAACCAGCACGAAGAGACAGCTCAGCTGCTGAGGGGCTGAAAGGGCAACTGATGCAAAGGACAGAGAATGGTCCTCACATAAGGATCTGGTAAATTTTCAAAATATTTACGTAATGTCTCCAGGCTCATTAGCTGTCAAGTATTGTAAACAAGAGCTGTGGATTGCTGAGTATTTCAAAATCTGTCCAGCTTGGTTTAGGTGCTCCAATAAAGTCCTTTGAAAATCCACTCCTATGTGTGGGATGTGAAGTGCCACCCATGGTTTACAAATGGGAACAGGTGTCCCACTCACAGGAGTAAGGGCTGCCATGGCTCTTGTTGTTAATATGTCACTGGGTTTGCACGTGAGGAAGTCGAGGGAGAATGTTTCTTCTTTCTTTAAAAAAAGAAGTTAGGAATTATGAAGAATATAGCCAAGTGCATCTGTGAGTGCGCTGAAAAACAAATGCTATCTTCTGTCACGTTTCAGGGGAGCAATGGAAATGTGATCCAATGTTTGCATTTTAAATTGCCACCTTTCACAATGATTAGTGCAAGACAAAAATAGCTCTTGTTTCCAGGAATCGTAAGAGTTTTTTGCCCTTTTTAAAGTAAAGGAACTCTAGGAATTCACATTTTTCTAGCTGAGCTCGGAAGTCCTTTTTTTGCACAGCGTTTCATGTGTGTTCCAGGTAGGCCACACCTGCTGTGTGGAGGTTCGGGTCAGATTTGCATTTGTGCAATTTGCATTTGTGGAATTGAGGGCCTCAGCTGCAGCTGAATTCTCAGAAACGTCATGAATCACTGCAAAAAACGCCATGAGTCACTGCATTGCTGTCCTACCTCTGCCCAATGCTCCACTGCTATTTCCAGAAAGAAACCCTTCATTGTACTTTACAACAGTATGGGAATAATATTTTTTTTCTGAATAGCTCTTTCTTATATTTGACTTGGAGGCCTTCCAGTGGGATTCCAGATCTTTGCTTTGCCTTTGTGCTTTGAAATAGAAATGTTTTAATTATTTATTTCATTGTTCAAATTCTGAGATCCTGGCCTGTGTAAATGGAATTTCAAAAGCTCAATAATTATTTGGTTTGTGTTTTCCCTTTTCAAACCACACACACAAACCCCAAAGTGAGTCTGAAATGCAAGAGTTAAGTTTCTCTGGAGGGGCAGCAGTAACCTGCAGAGAGTTGCTTCAGTCACTCTGTGCTTTTTGATGTAAACCGTCATCCCAACCCACCTGTGTGTTACACGAACAAGCCCAAACCTCCTGCCATGCTGGGGTAATGCTAAACAGAGCATAAAAATAATAATATGGCTGATTTAAGAGTTAAAAATACACAAGAAAGGGCAAGTATCACGAAGTAGCAGAGCATGGATAACTTTGCAGCAGTATGGGAGGTCTGAATTGAGCCTGGAGTGGCTGAGAGCCATCAGGGAGGTGACAGTCGTGTCCACAGCTTGGAGGGTGCTGCCAAAATGCTGTGCTGCCTGCAAGTCTGTGAGCTCCCCGGAGGCTACCAGTTGTCTATCACTTCTTCTAGGACTTCAAAATAATATTGTCACTTGTTCTGTAAACAAGTGGCAGAATCATTTTATCTGGCTCAGTGTGTGTCAAAACACACTCAAGGTTTCCCCGGAACATTTCCCAACGTCTAAAGAGCCTGTTGCTGAAATGGAGCCATCTTATGGAGCTTTAAGGATGCTTACATGTTAAGCAGCTAATGAGGAAAAGAGAGATTGGAGCAGAACGTTAAGGGAAATAATTAGAATTGGTTTTTTCCATACTCCCCATGTTGCTGTTTGGTCTTGTTGGGTGTGGGGGTGTTGGTGAGGTTTGGTTTGCTTTAAATACCTGTTTTAGGAGTCCATCCCTCAGAGAGGGGAACAATTATCAAATAAATTATGCCTTGGATGGATTTGTTAGAGGTGGAGAGGTGTTTAAATTGATTGTTCTCTCTATGGAAATAAGAGAAGCTGGAGTTCAACCTGGTTGGGTTTGGATTGGCTCCTCAGTGTCTTAATATGCTCTAGATCAGTATTTTCCCTTTCATTTCCAGGAGAGCTAAAAAACGAGAGGATAATAGAGAAAAATTTAGGGTTTTTGTTTGGCTTTGGGATTTCTTTCACACTCACTGGTATGAAACAATGCTTGAAGATTGGGTCTATTTTACTTCATTTTGGCAGGAAAGATGAGATAATTGGTGGATTTTCTCTGTGTAGCACAGTAAATGCAGTCCTTGGCCATTCAGTGTTATTTTCTGTTTGGTTGCATCCCATAGCATCACTCAGCCCGCGAATGAGTCCCTGTCCTGCCTTCCCTGGAGGAGACGAGCCCTTGGCCATTGTCCCCCAGAAGTCCCACGTGCTTGCACACCCTTCCTGATGTTCCTGCAGCAGGGTCTGAAGTGTGCTGGATACAAGAGCGATTGCAAAAGCCACGGCTACAAATGATTACTAATGAGGCAATAAAATGTGCACCCCAAAGAAAATAAAGGGGCAGAGCTGGCAGAATGCATCTGGCTTGCATGGCACAAAGGGGGCTGTACCTGGGTGTTCCTCAGAAGCCAGAAATAACCAACTTGGGGGTAATCCATAGGAGCCTTCCAGCCTCAGTTCTGGTCACACTCAATTAATTCTTGGCTAACCATCTCTAGTTTGTTGTTTGTTTTCATCTCAGAAGGTTTGCTCTCAGCAAACATTTAATTTGTGCCATCCACCACCCTTTGCAGCTGGAAGCCATTATAAATAATGACAGTGGCTTTTCAGGACACCACTTAAAATTTCCAGCAGCATGCTCGAATTTTAACCTTTAGATGTAGCACTGTAATGATATGTCATCCCTAAAGAATGAAATGCTGTTTACTGAAAGCAACATAAACTTATTTTCAGCCTGAAAATTGTAATTAGTCCTCAAAGTAGCTGAACTTTCTGTGCAGAAGTGTGGTCCAGGCTAATGTTCTGGTGGTGAGCAGGACAGCAGTGGTGGGAGGAACAGCGTCCTCATAATCAAACTAAAACAACAAACAAACCAACAAAACAAACCCAAAAAAACCCTGAACCTGCCTCATTAAGGATTTCTTAATTGAAAACAGGACTTGGTTGTAGATACTTGAAAAGTTTGTTGTTGCTAATTGTTAGCTTCCAAACATGCTGTGGCTCCCAAGTGGCTTTTATTTTCAGGAAGAAAATGCGGAGTAAAGATGTTTTAATTGAGCAATGAGTCAATAATAAAATAGTTTTAAAATCTACTTCATCAGTAGTAGCAACTTCTGGATGTTTGAAATCGCTGCATGTAATCAATCCAGCTTCTAAAAACTGTCAGCACAGTTTTAAGCTGTTCTCAAGTTCCTGCAAGGGATTTTCTTTAGGGAAAATAGGTTTTAAACACCAGTTTCTTCCCACTATGGGCTTCATCTTGAAGTAAATTAAACAAAAGATACTGGAATAATTACATCCTCAATTTCACAGTGGAATCCTTTTCTTTTTGTAGGAACCTCTTTTGCCTCCCTTTGTGTTGTGTCATTTGCTGTGGCCAACACGTTGGCATGTCCTTAACAAACTGGAGTGTGTGCTTCAGACCTCTCCCATTCTTAAGGGAAGAGGATTTCTCCTTCAACTGCCTGGAAATGGCATCATTGGGGCAGAATAAATATTGTGGATTCCTTTGTTTATGTGTGGGAAGTGATTTTGCAAATGAATATGTCGGGGGGAGCCCTTGTGAACTTCTTCCTACAATGAAGCCACTTCCTTGTGCCCTCAGACCAATCTGTGCACTGCCATCTCAAATACACAGTTGTGTAATAAAGTTGTAAATGTAAAATTTAATCTTTAGAGCCCAGAAAAAGCTTTACTAAAAGCTTTAACTCTAGATTTATAGAAGAAAATAATGAATTTACTGTACACTTAGGCTACGTTTTTAGACTTGAACAACAGCTGCCTCTTGCTGCTCTGTGAAATGTCTCATTTTCAAGTCTCTCTAATACTTGTTTTACTCTTGGTAGATCCAATAATCAGATGATGGACTAACAGGATGTGTGTTTAGGTTCCACTGGGGCCGTGCAGCACTGGCAGGATAATTAGCACATCCAGAGTCCTCATGGTTTCAGTCAGTGCTTCACATGTAAATAAAGTCTGACTTTGGTGTGCCCTGTCACTGGCTCCTGTAAGAAATGAGAAGTTATTGATCTTGTTTACCACAGTGTGTCTTTAAGGCAAGGCCTGCATTTCCCTGCAAAATGCTGCTGGCTGCCAAGGCTGCTGGATAAAGTAGGATTAAGTGTATATATCTAGGAGTCAGTGCTATAGCCAGGAGTTATTAGGGAGATAGTAGCTGAATGGTGTTAACTTAAAAAGGGTAAAGTCTTTATCCCCTAACTGGCTGGGCTCTGTTTGCGTCAAGGAAAATCATTATATTGACTTTTTTTTTTGGGGGGGGGGGGGGGGGG